>JAZHFQ010000137.1:1200000-1800000 GCA_038387885.1 Spodoptera picta
CATGGCTTATCTACCTATTGAGTTGATTTCATCCACATGGTGAATGAAATATTTGTATGAAAAGTTTATAATCAAAAACAATTTGAATTTAGAAGCATGAATCAACAATGCCGAATGAAACAGTCACTTCAATTTTACGCTTGAAAAAATCATAGAACTAATTTAATTTTATGAATTCGTGAAAAAGGAATATTTATTTATAGGTAAATGTGCAAAAGGAAGGCGGAAATATATGGGTAAAATTGAAGGCTGATTAATTTGTTCGGTAGTATATTTTTTTCAAGGACCTACCTATAACATTTCAATACATTTTGGTACGTGATGTAAAGGCAATGTTTATAATATTATTATAAGTTTTTTGTTACTAATCTTGTTACTGACCTTACCGATGACAACTAAGTAGGAAGCAATCAGTCGACCACACTGTTCAATTCATTCACAGCATAAAGATATTTAACTTCTATTTTTAGATTTTCATATCATTATTTCTGCTTGTTATTTATGATAAAGAATTTGCATAGTCGCAACCTACACCGGGCATGAAAGCACAATGCAATTAAAATTATATAAAAAATCTGTAGACTTGTGGTGAAAAAATATTATCGATTTTGATGAAGTAAATTATTGACTGAAAGTGAGGTTAGGTGATAATTTTTATACAGTTACAAAAATGTATGTCGAAGTTTTTGCACGCGTAGAAAATAGAAACTGTCGCCGGTTGGAGGCTTGTCCCTGACTACAGAACAACAATGTCATGACTTCACAATATCTAAGTTAACCGCTCACTATGTTTCATGTTAATACCAGCAGAGTAATAATTTAAAAACAAAAGAATACTTTACAGCGTACACGTATTAAAAATGGTTAAGAAAACAATGAACTCACCAGTTGCCAAAGCTCCGTTGAGAATTTTCTCTTTGTCCTCCATCATGGTGTGGGCGGTGCTTGCTCCTGGCGCCATCACGATTCTTCTGAGAGAAGGTCTCCTTGCTAAAGCAACGATGTGTTTGACGCGGTGCTGCTGTTGCGCTCTTCGGCGACGCGTGCGCACTCTATGAAGGCCTCCAGGCGACTGTCCGCTAACTCCACTTGTTATCACTGAGTGAACCTTATCAGCCCCGCGGCAGTGATTGCTGAACAACCATATAATAGCTGAATAGATTTTGCAGTATATTATCCAAATGTATAAATACCAGTCCCCGTGGATGCTTAGTAACGCCATCAATAGCGATCTAGAACAAAAAGAAAATTTATTTAGAAACGAATCTTTTGGTGTTCCAAAGAGTTTAGTTGACAAAAATGAGCAAATCTTTTACGAGATTCATTCAATTATCAATTCATTCATTCGTTTACTACTTGTTTCAATATTGATAGTGTTTCTTATCAAGCGGATTTCTTTGTGTAGGTATATTTTTAATTTGCGGTTTGTCATAGATAAAGTAATTTTAATACCTACCTAAAAAATATACTCAATAACATTCTGAGTGTTATATAAAAGACAATTGAGCATACTACAAGTTGTAAAATAAATACAAAGTCTTGTAGCAGATAGATAAAAATTATGATGTAACTGATGCTGTTTCTTACTAGTTCTAAAGTAAAGAGTTTCAACAAAAACTTTGCCTTCTTAAATTTAAATATTCGTTTTAGGTAACTATTTCTTTTTTTATCATTAATCGAACTGGTTCTTACAAAATGGTTGGCACAATCTTTATTAGTGATATGATGATGAAACTTCAGAAACCTTTTCGTTTATAGATGTTCATCCTACTAACATTAATAACATTATAGATGCGATAGTTTGTATTGTTTTTTGTTACTCCTTCACGTCTAAACGGATGAAGAGAGTGAGGTAAAAGGAACAGATTATAGTCTGGAAGAACATATAGGCCACTTTCTATCCTACGGGAACGCGGGTGAAACAGATAACAGAAGCTAGTATTTATATGAATTTTTTCCACTACTCATATAATCGTTATCACCATTTTATGTGTGTTTACTACTTTCTCCGTCTTATGTTTTCCATTTCGAACTGTATCCGCATTATAATAGGTTCCACATGTCTCATTATATTTATCAGGAAAGTGTCTAATTATATTACAAACTCCAAGTTCATCAAAATAAACATTTACTTTATCTGGGTGTTCATCGACTTACTATACTTCTGCTTATGACAATCTTGTTCGGGTCAATCACCGAACAAATAATTGTAATATGCTAAGTATACTAATCATGTCACCGTAATTGCGACACACCCCAATATGTCATGAATATATTATGTAGTACTTAGGTAAAAACGCTCAGTACGTTCAGTACGATTGTGAATACGGACGCTACTCAATCTCATCTCATTCACCTCATTAGACTTAGTAGTTATCTCATTAGTATCGAAATATATCTTTCATTCTACATCCTAGAGTTTATCTTGAACTCACCCCAACCCCGAACAAATCTCTTAATCAAAAGCTTTGCATACTTAGTAAATTATACTCCTGTCTTCTTATTCCTTTCTTTTTATTTTACTTCTTTCTTTTCCTTGTTCATTACTCTGTCCACGTCTAAGATATCCAAGTAAATATTTTATGCATGTCCCAACTTCAAGGCAGCTCGTTTCACTCCTTACGTCAGGTACTCAGGTAGTGCAAATCTTGAATTTTTAACGCCAATTCAAACAAGACTGTTATATGTTTGTTGAAAAAGGAATTTATTTCCAACTTTTTTGACGTGTTCCATATCATTTGTGAGATTTGTTTACGAATTTTTCTAAGAATTCTGGCTTCCCATTTATTTTTAATAGTGGTCTTTATTTTTTATTTTAATATCCATCTTGTAGATTATTTTATAACATTAAGACATGTATTTATTATTTTCTTACAGACAAATACGTATCCTTTCGACGAAACATCGCATGACTTCTATAGACGGTTTATATGTAGAAATGACGTTAAGCCCCCACTCCTAAACGTTTATTCGTTTTATATCAGTATTGTAGCTTTATACGACAAAACTAAAAAGCACGTGTCTAATATTTTGTTCATTACCTGATGGACGGAGTAATTAGTTTTTAATTTTCATACCCCTTCATCATGCCTTTTTTTAATGGGGAAAATCATCGAATGTCTGCTCCCGCCTGGGTGAGACGGGAGGGAGTGTCAGACTCTTACTGACTAAACTAAACTAAACCACCCCATCCCTTCTCCTGCACTTCGAACCGGAGTCCCGGTAACCCGTTAGGTTCTCCGCGAGATTATGCCTATAATATAAATTCTCGTGTCAACAATATCGAAAGCTTTTGTAAAATCTTTTTGGAAATTAAATATGGTTTATAAATAACACCGGATACTATTGCTCATTAGGTCAAATGAAACTTCATATTGTATGTTATATGAGCCAATGGAATGTTGTAGGTATGGTTGTCTGTTTACAATTTATATGTATGTAATATGACATATTGTTAAGTTAATACTTGTTTAAGTAAAACCTTGATATGCCTTAATCCACAGAATATACTTATAGCAATGCTCGAATGATGTTTTTAAATTAATTTTACTTACACTTGGGTTTCCCATTTCAATAGGTATTGCGCACTTAAAATATATAGTCATCATTCAATATTTTTTTATTTTATTATTCCTGTCTAAATGTCACGTAGACCAGGACCTAAGCAAAAGTTACCTAGTCAATAATAGCTATTTTCATCATTTTCAGTACCTACATGAATTTGAAACCTTTAGTTTCAAATTCCCAAGTTTAATAATTGACATTTTCCTATTTTAGTCATTACGTACCTAGAGGTATAGAGGTATTTTTCGTACAAAATCTTCGGAACATTATTTATCAGTTAGGTGTATGGTACATAGCTGCAAGTCTACCTGAAGAAGCTACAAATCCCTCATCTATACTTTTAGTTAACATTGCATTTCGCTGAATATACTTAAGTGCTTTGTTTTCATTAATACTAAACTCAGTAGGTCATCTAAAGGGGAGTTCGAGCGTAATTTTGTAGAAAACATTTCAATAGTGAATAGTAAAACATGGCAAAGCTCTATTTTTCGAGCGTTGCTTAACTTTATGACCGTTTCGATGGCTATCGACCCCAATTCTGTTGCCTTGTAGCTTGTGTACAAACAAACAATGCTACAATTTTAATATGTCTTATTCACAAGCCCGGAGGCATCAATCAAATGGCACTAAACATTATGGTTGAACCACAATACAAAACGCAAATAGTTTTAGAAATCTGAAATTAATTTCTTTTTACAACAAAACATTAAACTAAACATAACATCACGTCTTTTATCCCCGAAGGGATAGGCAGAGGTGCACATTACGGCACTTAATACCACTGTACAATGTAACACCTACTTTTCACTATTTATGTTATGAGTCCCATGTAATAGGGGGTGAGCCTATTGCCGTATACCATGCACAAATCCAGATTCCATGCAAACTAAAACAAGGTTCTCAAACCACAGTCGATATTATTAGAAGGGATACACAAACGGACGAATTATCTGATGGCAAGCGATAAGAGCCACTCATGGGCATCCACGTTATTAGAAAGATTTTACACGCTTCAGTAATAGTTACTATAAAAACTTTAATCAAGAAATAACTGTCTCATAAAATATAGCTTAATGATATATGGTAACTATACATTTATTACTCAAGAACCTGTATGATTAAATATGGCCAGTTCTAATTTGTTCACACTTCCTAGTTTATCGTGATCTAAGCGGATAATGAATTTATCATGCTCTGACTTCATTTCTGATGTAATGGTTCTTTTAGGTTTCTAGGGATTGATTGGATGTAGGGGACAAGTCTTTCCTTCTGCAATGGGGCAGCAGAAGTGTTTTCATGTTTCAGCAGTTATGAGTGCGAAAGTATACTCAAGACACGATTATAGACTCGATGTTATTACTAAAAATTCTGAAAAAGTGAAACCAAATTGGCTACCATTAACCATTGTTGTAAGTGCAGCACAGGACATCCATTCACAAAGTAGATAGACGACCTGATAAAGGAAAAAGCAGCTGATTGCTGGCTAGCAGAAAACGTCTTGTGGCTGGTATAATGTCGACGACGATTGTTCATATTTTAAAAGAGACTTTTTAGCAGAATTATGTTTCGTTCTCTTATTTTCTTGCACATCGATCACATGTTTCGTAATTGGCATCTATTCACAACTTTCCATAGCAACAGGTGCAACTATGATTGCACAGATATTCCATTAGTTGATCTATTACATAACTTGTCATGTCGTAGCTATGACATTCCAATTTCTAAGCTTGCTGAGTGACTTTTATATTATTCCTTTAATAGAAGTCAGGTGCAACCGGATTCTTCACAAGATAAAGGCTGTGTAAAATCTGATAAGTCCGGTGTGTATTTCTTTTTATTTTGTAGTCTTGATTCCGTGTTCTTATTTACCTATCAGCATAAGTTGGCGATGATAAAATATTAATTTATAAATATACATACAACAAATTCAAAATGTCCATTTGATACTGGCTTTTATCTATATTATATTTACTATTTTTTTCCACATAATTATATGGTAGATAAATTTTAAATATTGTCGAAACGGCTGCCTGATTTAGATCCTTGAACTTTCAATGAATACCTAAGTAACCATTTTCTCTTCAACTGTCCAACACAATACCTACCTGGTAGATAAATTATAAATACTGTAAAATGAAATGTCAAAGTTTCATAGTGATGTAAATTTTTTAATTAGTTCGTCTTTGTTTTGTTAGGTCTTGTTACGTGTTTTTCATTAGAGTTGTTAAACACCAGCCACAGCCACGCATATATTTTCAAACTTGATTGATTGATTACTAACACCGAATGCATTTCTTAGTCTTCTTTTTATTACTTAACCTTTAATTTGACCCATATCATCCTTGACGGTTTCTTCATCTATTTTAAAATATCTATCTACATTTCTTTAACTTATTCGTTGAAGGCTGCCTCGTATATTTATGTAGGCGTCCTTTATTTTAAATTTTTGCTTACATTACTGTTTCTTCAGAGGTGAAGCAGAGCGTGAACTTACAAGGTTGACGAGTTAAGAATATTAATTCGCCTTTGTTTGTGGCTCGCGTTATAACCGCCTGTTTGTTTGTTTATATCATCGTAATCTATGCGGTTAACGAAGACTCGTTAAACAGCCATGTCCTTAATTATAATTTAATTGGATTCCAGTTTCATACACTTATAGGTATGAGTAAGCGAGTTGCATGCTGTTCAATGGAATTGTTTCAAAAAACCGCTTTTGTGCATATTCATGTGTAATTTAAAAGTGAACTGGGTTTTTTTCTACAACTTACCGTCGACGACGGGGACTGACGGCTATAATTGTTTATTACATACATACGTACTTGTGTTTTAAGCGTTTATCTTATTTCGATATGTTAATTCTACCACATCGCTTCGGTATCCAAACAAGTTCTAGAATGCGTACAGCTAAGCCATTAGCATATCTATTATATAAAAACTGAAGTAGCGTTCTTACCTGAATCGTTGACTAAATTCTTCCTTCGCAGTAGTGGTCGGAAGAAGTATGTCTTATAAAATGCACTAAATCGTGGCGCATAGCAGTGCGCCCGTGAATAGCGATGAACGTTTCAATACACATTCGCAATAAGTCCCAATAAACGTCTAATGTCAACTTTTTAACCAAAACTCTCCCCCAACATCGCACAGGAAACGTAACACAGTAATTATACAGTTTCGTATCTTTAGTCCAGCGTTCCAAAATAAAACGTCGTTCGCCTTGCCTCGTCCCGTCTCTATTTCACACCGGATCTTAATTTGCTCATTGTAACTCGATTAAAATTGTATTTAGCAGGTAAATCTTGTTGGCTTTCTCAAAAATGATGCACAATTGTAGTGTTTACGTAGCCGCACAGTGATAATGTGGACTGTTGACTGGCGTTGGGTCGCAGCGTGGCGAAAGCGAAGCAAGATTATTATGGAAGGGAGCCGTCAGCGGGACTGCAAGCGAACTGGCTTCGTGTGACATCGATTCTGGTTCGGCTGCGCTCGGTCCGCGACGCGACAGGGAGGGAGTGTTTTGGCATGCTGTACTTTTCTGGTTGTACAATATTATTGTACAGTTACCACATTTTATTCATAAATAGTTGGGTATACACCATTGATAACAACAGATACCCATGTTAAGGGAAGATTTTATCGAGAACAATGAGGAGCTCTGTGCAGAAATGACTGTTCATCTATTAACAGTCAGGGCACACAACTCAAGTTCATTAGTCATGCAGTACAATGGTCAGTGGAAACAGCCAACCACACCACCTCAATTACTTCTTAATTAACCAATTGATATTATAAATATTAAAATTAGAACTAATTAATATAATGTATTGTATAGGTAACGCTTTTTTTCTATAGGTATAGGTAAATCAGAGTCGTTGTACTTTTCATCCATCACGCGACTGACGGACGATGCTTTATCATAATTTATCAAAAATGTCAGCAAAGTGAACTTAAAACTCATTTCCTTACACGACAAACTTTTTGAATACCTATAGATGTGTTTAATAATTAAATGGAACTCCTATTTAAAGTTGTTGCTATTGCCCCAATGTTTATTGTTTCGCCTGTTTTTAATTTCTCAATCATTATTTGAAATGTCATTTTATTTCATTTAAAAAAGTTGATAAAATGCGCTTCTTAACGGAACGATGCCTAGCGGAACACCCGTGATACACCGGTGTTCCGCTAGGCATCGTCTTAGGACCAATGACTATTCCCAACACCAAAAATCTTTTCTTTAGGCCTACAAATTTTTGTGCTGGCTTGAAATCCGATACGGTACGGAAATTTTGGATTATTTATATGTCCTCAGATGCATACACAAGTCATAATGTAAATTAGATGCCAAGCAATAGCAATTTTAAATGAAACACAACAGCAATATGGACTTAAATATCAATCCAAGAAAGTCACATAATCTTCATTCTGAATTCTGCATTTTGAATATAATATGATGATGACAGACCAATCAAAAGATATGCTCCCCTTTGGCCGTGAGAATAATCATTAGATGACCAACCCACGTCATCTTCCTTCTCAGAATGATAGCTCTGATGGTATGATTGACAACCTCACCGTCCTCTGACCGTCAAAAGTCACTCCATCATGCAATGCATGCGTGAACCATCTGAGCATTTCAAAATCAATCGTTTTTTGTTTTAATTTATTGAATTCAATTAAAGACATAGTGAGTGTCCCTTAGTGAAACTGTTTGCTCGTTGCAAATTGCACATTACTATTGATAAATGTGCAAGCAATTTTATGCTGGTATGTCGTTTTTCAATCAGTTTCACAATTATGGTCTACATTATAAACAAGTTCCATCAAGATATCATAATTCAAAAAAGGAAAGAACATGAAATTATGAACATTAATTAATATAGTTCAAAAGCGTAAGTATTTAACACACACACTAGCATAGCATTGCCAATTCAATTAAGTACGAAGGACTCGAAAGAGGATTCTAAATTAATTTCCACGTACAATTATTAAAGTAAAGGTTCCTTAAACTTAAAAGAATAGAGGGTAACTGCAGTGGCTGATGTTTATAATTTTTCAGTAAATAAAAGATAATAAATCCTAAGTTATCAAGGGATCGAACACCGGCCATAAGAAATTTGTTATTCCTATCAGTGGAATTCATATAAGAGAAAATATATCGTTTACTTACACTGCAATTATAATTTTTACGTCCATCCTGTATCATCTTATATGATCGTATCTTTTCTGATGAGCTACCACGATGATTATTCTCATTTTTTTGTAATTTGAACTATTTATTCATATACACTTAAAAATATATATTTACAGTCTGTTTTAACTAAAACTAATATTACATTGTCTGTCACTAAACACTTTTGTATGTATTAGAAAAAATACTTCGTCTCATGTTGTTTATTTCTTTCTACCTTCTATTCTTAAGTTTCGTTTAAATAGGTCAGTCTGGTCAGTTAACATTACTTATTTAGTAAAATTTTATTTTAAAAATAAATTAATTAATTTTCATTTCTTACCGTATCCTCACCTGCAATATCAGTGATAAAAAATCGATCTCGTTTCCATTAAAGTAGGCCGCCCACCATATTACATGATATTAGAGAACGATGTGTCAAACGAAATGTAACTATTGTGGGTTTTTGATTTAATTTACGTAATTCAGACAGTCCTAAGATAGGATTCAAATCGGAAAATGAGACATGATCAATTACTACTAGCCGGGTCGGAAATGAAGCATTATGAGTTGATTTGTTTACTGCCAAAACATCTTTAGATTAAGGTTAATTTTTGACATGAGTCCTATAGAATTTCTGTAAACAATCAACAATCATGCTTTAAGTGTGGGCGAGCCATGCATCGACACGAATGGGCCCGCTCGACTTGGTTGCCTCACAGACAACCGACGTGAAACAACGCTTGTGTTTCGTCGTGGGAGTGAGGTTGCCGGAGGCCCAATTACCACACTCCCTCCCCTTCCCCAATGCCTGAATCTCCAACAATCCTCAAATTCGTAATCCCCAAAAGGCCGGTAACACACTTGTAACGCCTCTGGTGTTTCGGTTGTATTGACGTCGCCAATTGCTTACCATCAAGTGATCCGTCTGCTCGTTTACCGGTTTATCACATTAAAAAATCAAGATTGATCCAGAGATTTTAGTTAAATATTATTATTTATGGTTATTGAAATCGGCAGTGAGAAACTTGGTATTGCTCTGCTGCTGAATCTAAAAGGATTTTCCTATAATATTATTTAGAACTAACTAAACTAAGCTGGTCATAAAACCGAGGCTTGAAGTGGAACTGGGCTGGCAAAAGCAGATGGCGGTACGAATTGGACATGTATGACAAGGATTGGCCGCAAAAAGCTTTCCATAGAGAAGAGTGGAAGGAGGGTAGGGAGGCCCTTGCCCTGCAGTGGGTGGGACGATCATAGCTCATAATAATGAATAATATTTTTTTTTTGAGGGGGAATATCATCCAGTTACTTATCCCGCCCGGGTGAGGCAAGAGGTGTCAGACTCTAACTGAATAAAAACCACCCCGTTCCTACTACAGCACTTCGAGCTGGAGTCCCGGCAACCCGTGAAGTCCTTCGCGGCTTCGTATCGGAAGTACCTACTTAGCTAGCACAGCTAGCACAGAATTCTAGCTAGGTACCAAGACTTAGCTTTGTCTTTAATTATAAGTACTTACTTACTATATTCCTTTGTTTTTCAATTGTCATATAATAATAGAGGGATGTTAAGAATAACATAGCTATGACTATAACTCTAAGCATTAAAGAAATCTTTTGCTTAGTAATAGAAATTGTATAGGTAATCAATGTGTAGAAAATTATCAGTCTTGACTAACTTGTTAATCTTAGTGGTCGCATATAGTGGGCAATTGAGCATAATGTCTGTTACGTTTTGTTTGCGGGTTTGGACAATACCGTCTAGTCGTCTACGTTTGTGGCCGGTGCAGTGTGTGGTTTGCTTAGTCCTTTTTTACATTTTATGGGAATCTTACTATTATTACAATTACATTTTGTGAGATTGTTTGTTAGTGTGTATGTTTGATACTCATCACCTCAGAATGTGATGTTGTTGTGTGTTGCAAGCGTTCAAAGGCCACAGTAACCACTTACCATCAGATGAGCCGTGCGCTAAAAAAACAGTTTAACCCATATAAGGGGATCTGAAGAACTACTACTCTACTTTCTATCCCACTGGGGCGCAGGCGTAGCCGCTGGCCCAAGCTAGAACCCAATAACATGGATGGTGTTAATAATTCATTTCTGTAATTAATCACTTCCGTTTGCTTTGATTGTCACGTGCTTACATCTTTTCTTTCCCACCGTGTTTTCCTAATTACTTCTTGGAATTGGCTCTGAGTTATATTTAATATCAGAGCAGATGGTAACCGCTCAAGTAAGTTTAGCTATGAAGCTACTCTATTTTAATTAACTTATCGTTTTCTTATAAAGTTGTTTACAAGATTAACTTGATTGGTGCACCTACTTACTTAGTTTGTATTTAGTCTGGGCCTCGTTAAGGTACTTCTTTTTTAAAGCAATTAAAATAGCACTAATTGACAAAAAAACTGTGGTGCCTATTTCATAATGTGTTTTAGTTTGTTTAATGCACATAGCAATAAATAATGCAACACATTGATGTATTAATCATGCCCTTACATTAGCTGATTGCATTTCGCACTAAACCTTAACAGTTAGTTAACACGAAAGCGACCGAAGCAGTCCCATGTGTACTACCTATGCTATTATGGCACCTGGCATATTTGGTATATTTTGTTATGTAACTGTTAAAGTTACAATATAAGACGTCCACCCTGGTCGTGATCAAGAGCCCCAGTGTCACTTGAAAGTAGTTGAGCTTCTCTCAAATATTTTAAGTAAGTATTTAAGTCGTGTTTACAATTAAGGATTCTTCCTGCTCTTTCTGAAGTTCCTTCCTTTCTGCAAACATTTTATTACACTTACATACATGTTTTAAAATTCTTACAAACCAAATGCATCATCATCGTTATATTATCGTTATGGGTTGGTAGAAAACGTGTCCCTGCGTCCAATAAAGATCTCCATATTCTTAGTTTCTTCATTGGACGGTAACTTCTTATCCACAAAAATTCAGAAACAATCGTACTAAAATCTGGGGAAGTAGGTAATGAGAGCTTCTTAGAAAGTTAAAATTGAAGCGTTGATTATATTTTTGATTATAAAGGAACCTGTTTTGATTATTGTGTTAGCAAACGTTGGCATTCAGTTGGATATTCAGCTTCAACGAGAGTAATCCAATGTCATCCATTAAAAATACAATAGGAGTACTTAAGTTATATTCTACGATCCGACAATTTTCTGGTGATTTAATAAATCAAATTGAACGTAACTCGTTAATGATATTGATTGTAATCTGTGCTTAGGTACAAAAAAAAAACAAATAAATATCTCAATTTCGGATATGCACCGTTCATTATTATTGATTAATGTTTATTTTTGATCATGCATCGGAGGCAATTGGTAGTAAAATATTATTATTTCCTTTGACCCTGTTTCTGTTTTATCGAATTAGTCTGATTACTTTGTTGAGAAAAAGATTTTAGCACGTTTTCTTCTTTGGTATCGTCACCAGTTGTTGGATTAAGGGGGTTAAACAGATATTAAAACGTTGCTCATAGAATTTTGAAAATGTCAAAGCATTGTAGACATAAGAATATAGATCGGTGTACTTCACACTATAAACAACGGTTGAAACTAACACAAGATCAAAATCATTACTTACTGGTTCTATTACCAAGTACATAAGTGAGTACTTATATCCTTATACGATAGTAAAGTGGGCATTTTTAGCACAGATTTTCCTCCTTGATGTCCAAAGACCAATCTCTATATATCTAATGGTTCTTTTCCCTTTTTTTTCGGCATCAGGGGCATTCAATATTTGTTAGGTCAAAGAACAAAGAAGTCCTATTTATAGACATCGTTAGTAGATAGGTATATAGTTGGTGACATTGCCTTCCTCTATCGGCCGATCTATGGCTAACCCGAAGTAATCAAGGTCAATGCTAATATTGGATCACCAGAGGTAAAAAAAGTTCTCCTTTCACCTAATCTAAGTAGTGGACATCTGGCTCAAACTCTCAGAGGGACAAAGCAAACCGTGCACCGGTTTAATGACAACAGTAATCCTACTTTTGCATTTACTTACTAACTATATTCTCATTGAAGTGTATGATAAGTTCATTTTAGTTTAATCTTGTTCAGAGTACATTTACATGTGCGAAGCGAAACACACGTGCTATACATTGTGCCCGGTAATAACGGTTATTTTAAAACGGCGTTTTTTCCGGTGTTACTTAAACGTGTGACACCATCCTATCGTTTAGTAACATGAAGTTTGGATTCAGTTTGTTATTAATGGGTACGTAATCTGAAATATCTTGTTTTGTATGTCTATCGGTATAATTTTTGTCTCTTACGCTCTTAATGCAAACCAAAAATGGACAAATAAAAAAATTTCATCCTGAAAGTATACAATAAGTGGAAAACTTATCTTACAATTTCTTTTTTGGTCCTTAAAATATTTTTATAGTCCATTCAAACGTTTTTAATTCATGTTTTTCTTTTTAACTATAAAAGTAAGTTACAAAAAGTAAGTTTATGAAGCCGAAAATATTTTTAAAATAATTAAATTGCGCCACTATTGATTGGTGCGATTTAATTCTTTTGCACAATAAAAAACAAATGGAAGACAAAACGAAATATCGTACATTTGGTTGTAGAAAACTACATCTTTGTCCTACTGCTTTTTTACTTGTGTAAAAAGACATCTGTGTTACACATAATGTCGATAGACATTCCCTCTGTTTCACAAAATAAAAGTTAGACAGTTTCCCAAACAAATATAAACAAAACGCTACAGTAAATGTAAACATTTGTGACGCTAACAAAACGTAATACTGAAGACATTGTGTCAAATGTCAATACCGTATTTGTTAACAATGACACTTGATTTTGACGTATTACCCAGCTAATTAAAATAGGAAGGATGACACCAATTGTTTCTATCTATTGATTGTCCATAATAATGCAACGTCTAATAATGATCATTAGGAAATGCATTGATAACTTAAATTTTGATTTCTTGCTTTTATGACTGAAAATGTTTACGATAAGAAAGTGTTTGGAGTTACAGATATAACAATGAAAGGCCTATGCTAATCATGAGTGTAGTTAGCGCGTACCTTGCTGGGATGACGTGATTCCCATGTACTTTATAATCCATTGCAATTCAAATTTTTGTTCGCTCAAGGTAGGCAGGCGATCTTTTGTTCATCATAATTACGATTTCTGGTAATATATCAATTAAATTACGAACGTAAATTTAAATTTATGATACAATAACTTATGTTTGTTTGATTATTAAATAGTTGTGTTATAGTTTTCTTTGTTTGTGATTTTTAGCTGCAATAATGGTTGAGGATCACTCTGCACAAAAGCTCCGTTTGGAAAATTGGATGTGTGACTTGCCTGATCCTATAAAAGATATGCCTTTGATATTTCTTGCCATTCCAGGTAATATATTTAATTTATTAAGGCTAAAGAATATTTTTAAAGTGATAATTAATGCTGAGAACTGTTTGCCTTGACCTATAAGTCTATTTACTATGAATATGTAGTGGAGCTGTGGTCAAAGGTCACAAATTATAATGTCATTTGAGTCAGTAGATAAGCTTAGAAGTAGATTTCTTGATAATAATATAGGTTGCTTTATATTTTGCAAATTAAGTTTGAACAATGTTATTAATTCCTATATGTTGTAAATATTTTCATAAAACATTTAAATACATTTAAAATTCCCATTCACACTTGCTAATCAACAGAACTGCATTTTATTATTGTTTTCTACCTTCTACCAAAATGGTTTTTGTCACTATGTTAATTCACAAATTAATAAGTCAATATTTTTTTTTATTATCTAAGTTGTCTTAAAATTAGCAATACTTTTAAACTGTCAAACACCAAGCGGTCACCGGTGACCGCAACCTATTGTTCTATAATTGTGTCTACAAAACCGGTACTCGACGAGTTAATATGGATACCCCATATTTGCGTATTTCCGTCTTTCATAAAACTTCTCTTTAACACAAACATGTGGACATGTGGTCCATATAACCGTGATATAAAAATAATACATTATATTATATTTATGGAGTTTTAAAATTCAGTATAACAACAACTAATTAGTTTTGGCTCACTCCATATCATTTATATTTTAAGCATTATAATTAATCTATTTATCCCCAAAGGGTCACAGTCCACTATCTACATTATAGACCTTGTTTCCGATGTTTAGAGACTACTTTTGTATGAACAATTTTAGGGGATTATACTTCAACAGGTTAATTAATAATAAATAATGAGGTAGGCAGAAACCACATAGTAGATACTGACAGCTTTTTTACAACACAATCTAATTTTTACTAATCCTGAAATATCTTGAGATAGTGACAGAAAGATATTAGATAACAAAGCCTTGAATTATTGCAGGAAGCCATGATTCCATGACATACGGTATAACAAGGTCCAGTACAGTTGCTCCCGACGCTGAACCAATCCTCAACCGACTGTACCCATTATTTCGAGGTACGATTTTACGATGGACCATAACGCAGGCCAGTGACACTTGGCAACAACTTCTCATTGGCATTAGGTATCTTTGAAGTAACAGATCATTAAGCACTTTCTAATTACTAATTCTTTTCCAAATTGCACATTTTTTATGTACTTACACTTTATATTTTAATTCAAATTGCACATTTTCGTATACACAATTTTCTAATATGAAAATAAACTATTAATTTTCAGTATATCTTTCCGATGGTATTGAATTTTACAGTTTATCATTTTTTAATAAGGTTGAAAATCGATGAGTACAATACTGGTTGATGTACTAGTCTCTTTTATTTTTTTAATTGTTTTCAGATATTTTGACCTGAGGTTAGCCACAAAGGCTGGAGATGATAAGTTCTATTTCACTCATGGTCTATATGGAGATGAAATATCTATGGCATTGGGACAGATACGGAAGTTTGTTGATTCACACCCGGGTGAGGTAAGGAACTCTTACTGTTACTTTTTTTTTCAAAATAAAAATTGGATTCTATAATTGGGTTCTTTCCAACTAGTAGATACGGAAGTTTGTTGATTCACACCCGGGTGAGGTAAGGAACTCTTACTGTTACTTTTTTTTTCAAAATAAAAATTGGATTCTATAATTGGGTTCTTTCAAATTCAATACTTTTATCGAACTGTAAAAACGACAGTTTTCTATGAATTTTGTACGAGATTGTGTATTGTGACGTCACGTTTTTTTAGCGTCAAACAGTACCTCTATAATTATTTCTTAAAATTTTGCTGGAAAAATACTAAAATTAAGTTGGTTATAAAATCAATTAATGCAAGTGGGATTGTTTTTAAATACTTCATTGTATTGACTAGTCGCAATAATTTATTTCTAATAAACCCATATATCCCCAAGCTGTCACCGGTGACCACTCTCCACAACTACATTATAGACCTTATTTCCAATGTTTAGAGACTACTTTTGTATGAATAAATTTAGGGGATGATTTTCAATGGTTTAAGGAAAGTACCCAATTGTTCTGTGCCAAAATGGAAACCGTATCATGTTTCACAGTAGCTAGTCGCCCAGCCAATATGGCAACAAAATTGCCAATCAAATTATAACAATTATAATACACAAGTATTGGATTTGTTTGGGCTTTGTTTGTTATCACTAATATAATCTGCCTTTGTATACTTAAAAACCTTTAGTAACTATATATGTTATGTATGTAACTTTATCACTAGAGAAGTAACCTTTTTGACTCTAGATTATAACTATAAATAAATGTTAAGTATATACCCAACGACAATTGTAATACACATTCAGCTTGCATATTTTATTAGGAACACATCAATGGAATCAAACAGTCAAATCAACACATCAATGATATTTATATTTGATGGGCCGACGTTTGATCACTATCTCGCCTGTCCACTATATCTGGTGGTAAGCGATGATCCGATCTACGATGGAGCACATCTGCTTATAAGCAACCTATTCACTCGGGCCTTTAAGATACCCAGGTTAAAACCTTCAGGAAGCATAGACTCTGGCAAAGAATTCCATTTCTTTATTTGAATGCCATTGAACTTAAAAAAGGCAATAAAGTTACGAATTGCCAGTCCAGTACAACCGATGATGGATGCTTCTCGACTGCATCGTTGGCCGAGTGGTCGCAAGGAGTCCCGGGTCGGGCAAAGCACGAAGTCTGGAACTGTGCCCGGTATATGGCAATAGGCTCACCCCCTATTACATGGGACTCATAACATAATAAATAGTGAAAAGTGGGTGTTAGTGTTACATTGTACAGAGTTATAATGTGCACCTCTGCCTACCCCTTCGAGGATAAAAGGCGTGATGTTATGTATGATGGATGCTTCTTTGTCTGAAACATCACATCACTTAAAACAATGCCACATCGTTCACACAAAGCTTTCACACTTTGCATACTAAATAAGTCTGCTGAATCACGTAACATAAATATATGGAAATTGTAGGTAGATACGAAAAGTATTTGGTGGGTTATCACTTATCAGTTAAGCATAGAGTGTATGCAGGAATCGTCCGTCGTGCATTTCTCTGCTTGCACCTTTAGGGAGTATTAAAAAATAATATATCTAAGTTATTGTTTATATTAGAATAGATACAGACTTCAATATTTCATTTGACACGTTACAAGAAACACCCACTTTTCACTATTTATGTTATGAGTCCCATGTAATAGGGGGTGCGCCTATTGCCATAGTGAAAAGTGGGTGTTACATTGTACAGTGTCATTAAGTGCCGTAATGTGCACCTCTGCCTACCCCTTAGGGTATATAAGGCGTGATGTTATGTTATGTTGTTACAAGAAAATACGTCGTTTTTTTAAGAATTTTATCTTTAAAACGTGTCTATCGTTAATTACATCTTATCGTTGCCCAGTGATTACTAATTATTCGCCTTACTTAATAATAATAATATATTACCTGCTATGCTATGATCATACTATTTAAACAAAATAAAACTAAAATCTTAATGGGTTTATAGCTTTTTAAATAAATCGTGATTGTGGTCAAAGAATGTAAATCGCCTTTAGCGCTTAGGTACCTAACTTAAATGCACAATAGCCCCACAGAGTGAATAGCCCTACTTTCAATCACCTACGTATTTTTTTTTTTTTAAGGGGGTTATAAAATCATCGAATGACTGCTCCCGCCTGGGTGAGGCGGGAGTGAGTGTCAGACTCTTACTGACTAAAAACCAACCCGTTCCTTCTCCTGCACGTCTAGTCGGAGCCCCGGGTACCCGTTAGGTTCTCCGCGACTCCGAATCGGCACGTTACGGCACTTAGTGCCAGTCCATAGGTACGTGTTAATTCGGGTGGTCATATATTAACATGTTTTTTCTTTTATAAATCTTTCAGGTAGTAATTTTGGACTGCCAGCACTTCTACAAGTTCACCCGTGAAGACCATATGAGGTTGAGGAGGTATCTACTGGACCTCTACGGAGCACGTCTCGTGCCGCGTCGGATAGACTTGCAGGCTATCACGCTCAACTCACTTAATAGATTGAAGATGCAGGTATGTTGATACTTTTTAAGGTATAGGGCGCAAAGAAACAGTACACCTTATAGTAAGCCATCCGCACTGACATGCAACACAAGTCACAAGTGCGTATTGCCGGTTTTTGCAGGGAAGGGATTGAGCCTCTGTCGATCTACATTTAAGTTGTTCTACGGGATAGGCCATAAATATTTGAAAGTTGAACTGATGGGGAACAGAAAAGGGACGGAAAATAAAGCAAAGTTTTGACCTGTCTATTTAGTAAGGTGAATAATAGGTTAATACAGATAGCTGTAGTCATAGCTGGGCATTAACTCGTTAATCCGTTAATCGTTAATTAACGAAGTTAACATTTTGATTAGCGTTAACTAGATATATTTTGGGCGGGGAATGCAGCATCGTTGCACCAAAACGAGCCTCGCATTCAGACGAGAACTTCAACATGTTAATGTTTATGAAGGGGAATATGCACCTTATGTCCGACGATTAAATTACATATTTATTTGAATTATACAAGTATTTTGTTTTGTTCCTAACCTGTTAACTTCCAGAACCTAAACCAACCAACTGGTTTTATAAGTTCACTAACACACCGATATAAAAATGCAATTTTACACATAGTTAACGGATTAACGATTAACTTTAACTTGCGTTAATTCTTCCAAAATATAACGCTTTAACGATTAACAAATCTAACTTTTTTTGTAGCGGATTAACGATTAACGAAGTTAACTATTTTATTAACGGTGCCTAGCTATGGCTATAGTCAATCATACAATGCTGCCAATATTCATAGTACGCTTAGTAACAAAGTCTTATATATTACTTCAGCTTAAACTAAAATTGTTCATTTTAATGTGAATATTAGGTGTTTCCCTATTATTTACAATCTAGATAATAACTCCATGATGACCTCAACCTGCAAAGGAACGCAGATTTGATTCACACTGGCTAATTACTATGTACACGTGAAACTATTCGCCTGAAACCGCTTTGTGTTGTACGATAAAATATCAGAAGATATATCGCTATTGATAAATATGAGACGTGTACATTTTTACACGTTTCAAATATTGACTGTCCTTTTTGATTGTTAAAGAAATAAATGAAAGATTACCTAATGATTTAATACCTACCTAGAGTAAAATAAATCTTCGTCAATATCGAGTAGTAGAGTAAAATAATATCGTACTTCTATCGACACCAGTAGCAGGCATGATGTAGATATCTTTTGTACAAGCCCGAGGAAAGCTAGAACTATGATAAGTGAAGACCTTTTTAATAGGTGATTTGTTTTTTTTTTAAATATGTATTCATATTGTTTTTGTCTTTTGTTAATAATTTTCTTGCTGTGTACCTACTGTTTTTGATATACCTACTTATAATTTTAATTTTGTCTCAGCTGTTACCTATTAAGTCAGTATTCTTGTGAATCTGTAAGTGGCTCAATGCTACTATTTTTCTGCTAAATCTGTGTAATGTAGCTGTTGATTCACCATTTAATAAATAAATAAATATGCTATAATGGTGCCCATGGACTTAAACCGGGATGTTGTCCGTTAACAGATACATTTTTAACCACTATCTTCAATTCAAAATTACAAAGTGATTAAAATGTCTAAAAGCGTTTACTTGTATATTGTCGACACACTTTTCCTCAGTTAAATGTACCTACCGTAATGGGTACTTGCCGACTATTCAAATTCAATACTTTTTTCGAACTGTCAAAAACGACAGCTTTCTATGAATTTTGTGCGAAATTGTGTATTGCGTCACGTTTTTTTAGCGCCAAACATAATAGTTATTTCTTAATAAATCGCTAAAAAAATACTAAAATGAAGTTGGTCATAAACTCAATTAGTGTGATTATTGTTTAATATTTTATTGTATTGAACAGTCGAAATAATTTATCTCTGATTAAGGAAAGTACCCAATTTAATTACTTAGGTTAGGTACATTAATTGACCTATTTACGAACTAAACTAGATAGTGTATCGTGTAATTACACAGTGCCTCAAGGGAACGCCGAATAGGCATACAAATTAATTAAGTTGGTCAAATGGTTATTGAGTATGATCAATTGAAATTTTTGGTAACTATTATACAGATATAAGACAGTTATTATGTTATATAGTAATTTTTTTCTTCTCCTCTTATAATATCTTCTGATTCACTTCGTTGCGGGAACCAAGACAGTTATTCATGTCCCTGGGACGCGCCGGACTTCAGTGTTCCGGTATTTACATGGTTGTATCTACTGTAGATCCTGGCTTACAGGAGTTGCAGTGGTTTTGGAAGGTTGTGGCGGGCTTGTCCCTCAATAAAAAAAAGATATAATACAGATGTTATTTTTTGTATTGAATCAAAAGAAACAAAAGTTTTTCACAACACAGTGGTAAAGTTGGATGTTTGAACTCAAGTCAGCAATTGATTTGATTTAACCTAGGTAACTTTACCTGATCTTTATTAATAGATCATTATTGGGGGAACTAACGAGCATGAATCTTCAATATTGTTTTAATATTGTATGTTATGTTGTATTGTATAACTTATTAATCTACAAACAAACATAATAATTTTCTATTTTTTTAATTTTCAGGTGATAGTAGTATACCGCAACGAGACAGTGAACACGACGGGTGAGTTCTGGCAGCCGCAGATGATGCCGTCACCGTGGCCGCGACAGGACTCCATCACAGGTCTACTGAACTTCCTCACCAACATCAGGAGGAACCCCAGCACTGGCTTCGTGCACCAAGCTGTACTCACACCTACACCCACCTTCATTTTATTACGGTAAGACTTTTATTAGTAGTATTACTAATAACCACTCCCGTTTTCACCCGCTCTGCTCGGCTCCTATTGATCGTAGTGCTCTAGAAGTACGACGCCATGTGTTTTCATAGCCATAGTAATGTGCCACCTCCGAGTGGGTCCCAATTAACGGCAGGAGGGGTTACCATCAGCGGGAGAAGTAATTGGATGATTTTCCCTCCTTAAAAAAAAGCGTGTTGTTTTATAGCCTTCCTGGATGAATGAAGTATCCAAAAACAAAAAGCATTTTTCAAATCGGACCTGTACTTCCCGAGATTAACGCACTGAAATAAACTTTCAAATTTATATAATAAAAATTATAAGATTAAATTTTCATACTAAGAATAATTAGATGATACTTCTCCTGTATCGGTGTGTGTTCCTGTGTCATGAGACTTACAAGTCACAAATAAAGTCTTGTTTGGGAATTGAACACAAGCAGTTTTGCAACAGCTAGTCATTCCTTGACAGTTAGTTAGTTAATTAGCCCTTGAGTCATTGATTACTTCAGAAGTACTAATAATAACGAACCGTCAATATTTTATAACATCAATTTACAGAACGCAATTAAACGATAACGATATCGTTTCCATCCTAATTTCGATTTCAAAAGCGTGGGTTAATGGTACCATAATAATATCATGTTTCAGGTGGATATCAAGTTTACGCCAGAAATGTGCTGTGCCAGTTATTAACGAGGTGTTGCCCAAGTTGGCTGAGTTCTCCCCGGGCCCACCCGCACCGCACTTGAAGGCCGGCGCACGTTCCACCGTCAACGTCGTCATCGCAGACTTCGTCGACATGGACGACGCCATATTCCCACGAACCATAATAGACCTTAACATGAAGCTGTTAAGGCATACAGAATTAGTACATTATGGGTAAGGAGCATTTACATGAAGCAGGCTTTTTATACTTATAATTAGTTACAATTTAGTTAGCGCACCGACCATTGTGGCGGTTGTAATTCTATGTACCTGAAGCTTTTTACGTTTTTACTAAATACGAGATTTTTCTGTGATATTAAATCATCATATTTTTTATACTCTCAGTAATTCAATGTACGTATGTATGTATACCGCTGTGTACTGAATTGTGGTACAGCGTTATCAATAAGCAAGCAATACTGTACAAGTACAAGTGCCCCAAATAAAAGTATATGTATGTCATATCACATGTATTGTTTTAATTTTAACAATAATAATAATATTCAATCGCCATCAACTACTCGTTTTACCGAAAACTTTGTTACAGAAGTCGTCAAGTTGTATTCTTTCGCATAGGTCTCTGAACGACCATTGTTTATGGTCGGCTTCTGTCAGAGCTGGTTGCTCCAAGGACGAGAACAACTTGTCTGACAGTTCATCTGAGATCTCAATGATCCTACATATTTTGTCCAACCGCGCCAAATCATCGAAGGAGTTCGTTAAGTCCGTGATGTGGATAACTTGAGATTTTCTTTCTTTAACTTCGAATGAATTGTTCGAGTCCGTGCCGCTGGTGCTGTCCAGCTTGTCATAGAGGTCGGGCTTGTTTCTTTTCCCGTTCCCACTACTGGTAGTGATCATTGTGTCTTCGGGACTACAGTACCCTGACGTCTCCTCCGGGATTACGATCACTGGTTCCGGGACCAATCTGCTCAAACTCTCCAATATCTGTTTGTTCAAATTCATGTCCCTACGTATTTTAGTCGCCACAGCTAACTGATCGCTGTCCAGACTAGAAAACTTTACACTCAAGCCGGATTCGACATCTTTATCTTTTTCACTGTTTTCTAATATAATATTGCGTTTTTTCAGTTCTTCATCTACAATTTGCATGTTGTAATTTTTGTTTTGTAAATATTTGTATAATTCTGAGTATTTTGGCTTGTCTGGTAAATCGGGCTCTGGAGCGACTCTAGTTTGTGAGTGAGTGCTACTAGTATCATTCTTAAGAGACAAGTCGTCCTCTTCTGTAGCTGTAATTAGGACTTCATTTTCTTGTAAGAAAGCTTTAGTAGGACTAGATTCGACATCAGATACTTCTGGGATATTGTCGGTATACTCTGTGGCATTTGACAAATTGGAATCTTTTCCATATTTTTCAAACAAGTTATTAACAGTGTTAACCACTTGTTTTTGAAAACTTATGGTACTTGAAGATTTAGCATTGTCTGTAGATATCGAGGGGTTTTCAGTGTTTTGACCATTTATAAATAGACAAAGATTAATGGTTGAATTCTGGTTTATCACCGTTTCTTCATGAGATGGTGCTAACCGCATGCTTTTAATACCGAGACCCTTTTTGACATTCCCACTCATATTGTAATCTGAATTGTTTTCGTTTCCTTCACTAGGATTGTTACAATTTATTTCTTCTTTGTTACAATCGGCTGCATGCCTCTTCATCACCCTTTTCTTGAAGTCTCCACAAACTTTGTATATTGAGTTACTGGTTGGCGGAACAAATGTTTCATTATCTACAAGTTTGGGATCTTCGCCTACATTATTATCTGTTTTGTCTTCCTCGAGAGCAGTGTTAGCAATATTCTCTTGCTGCAATTTGTTACTATAGGACTTTTTGAGTAAATCTTCAGTGATGTTTGCCATTTTAGAAAATTCTTTCTTAACATTCTCCAGACGTTCTTGAGCATTCATACAATCTGTCGTCTCTGTCTTTTTGGGTGCAAACGCCATGCAACTGTGAAAGAATGAGCTTCTATTCGATCGTACAGCAGTTTTCTGTGCGTCGTTATTATCGTTCCAAATTTTGAAGAGCTCGTTTCTTTTTTTGGTGTCCCGGGTGGCAGTGGCTGTTGTGGAAAGTGTTCCTGTATTGTGAGACGCGAGTGGTTTCCTTAACAGCGCCGTGCGAGTAAGTGGCCTCCTCCTTAAAGTGGTCTCCTGCGAGGTGCTGCCACTTACCTTATGTGGTTCGGTTACTACTGCGTTATATTCTATCATGTTGCTCTCGGCTTCCAGTAACTCTTGTTTCTTCGTTTTAGCCCGGACGTACGTCGTCTTACAAGGAAGTGTTGATGGTTTGGGAAGTTGTCGTTCAGAAAAAAATATGGAATCTAATACTCTGCAGGCGTACGAGTACTCGTTTTCATACCAACATATGATTTTAAAGAAGTTTGGCGTCAGTTGTAGACTTGAGTCTGCGTCGAGGACACACGAATGACTGTCGCCACTAAAATCTGATGATACAGCTTCTTCATTTGATACTTTTATAATGTTTTGTAGATACGATTGGCTTGCTTTTTCGACTGTTTTTATAATATCTTCAATGTTAGTGTCTGATTCTAGCCTGTGGGAGCAATTAAAATTATAATGTAGTATACACATTTAATATAAAAGAACTTCAATATTAGACTACTCTAAGCTACCATCAAGAGACAACTGCAACTATCGAAGATTATTGAATTCCCGGATACACATTCTTGGATATTTTGTTATTAGTTTGTTTATTCTCTCTTTATTGTTAGGTTAGTTTATTCTCCGTACCTCAGTTTTCGCAGATTTTCTACTTAAACCCTAAGGTTGACTGTAGAGAATGCCATATGGCATTAAGTTCGCCTTATGTGCCATAAACAAATTATGTGCATTAAAGAATAAATAAAAAAATATATTTTCAACATTACAACACAAAGTCTAGGAATGTAGCCTAAATCAGACTTTAACAACATACCGCACAGTCAAGTCCAGCACAGACACGTTGACGATGGGAACTCTAAATGCCAGTCCAGACAGTTTATCCTTCACTCGAGGAATGATCTTGCCAAGAGCTTTGCATGCCCCAGTACTCGCTGGAATAATGTTCTGGTGAATACTCCTGTGGTCGCGCCAATGCTAGGATGGAAAAATAGATGACGTCAGTTAGAAACTTGAAGTTAATGACTGGCTGAACTGTGGATGAAACAGGAAACTCCTCAGTATATTTCTTTTTTATTATTTTGTTTTCTAACGCTGCCCCACCCTAGACCTAGACGTTCGACCACCGTCAACCGTACGTTTAGTACGGTATTTTAAATTGAAAACTAAGTCGTGAAATTGATCGTAAAAAGAAGTGTGCACTTCTGTTATTGCTTAGGAGATACAGGGAAAAAAGCAAAGAAGATTTTGGGAAGATAAGATTTTGATGCGCAATGCGAATCAATTCGCAAGTTCTTGCGAAGCGTAGAAAGAGCTCGCACAGTTTTGTGTACGGGCCCTATTAAGTTGATATATCGTACTGAAAGTTTGTTCATACAAAAGTAGTCTCTAAATATCGAAAATAAGGTCTATAATGGACTTAATGGTCACCGGTGACCGCTGGGGGATTGAACAGTTAGGGATACAAATACACGTACCATACCTGGATGATTTCTGTATATAATACGTATGTACAAGAGAGCACAGCAACAACCCACAAAAATGTAATAATAAGATGGTAGCAAATAATAAAATAATGAACTTCCTTGCATATTTAGAAGCATTACATTATTAAACTGTCCAACACCAAGCGGTCACCGGTGACCGCAACCTATTGTTCTATAATTGTGTCTATAATGACGGTACTCGACGAGTACCGTCATTAAGTTATTTTTAAGTGAAGCTATATTTAACAACTAAGAATTTTATGTCAAATAGTGTTTACAGTGTGATGATGACATAACTGCATGACCAACGCGATTATTATTAGTACTATAACATAACATAACATCACGCCTTTTATCCCCGAAGGGTTTGGTGCACATTAAGGCACTTAAAGCCACTGTACCATGTAACACCTACTTCTCACTGTTTATGTGAGTCCCGTGTAATAGGCGACGAGCCTGAGATTTGAGATATTTTTTTAAAACCCGATAATACTTTGTTTCAATAGTGAAAAGTGGGTGTTACATTGTACAGTGGCATAATGTACACCTCTGCCTACCCCTTCGGGGATAAAAGGCGTGATGTTATGTTATGTTATGTGACTTTGTTTCACCCGGAAATCGAACCCGAGACCCCTTGCCCGGCAGTCGCACTTTCGACCATTCAGCCAACGAGCCAGTCTTTTTAGGAGTAGGTACTTTATTTGTTTACTTTTACCATTATGTAGGTTTAAAAAACTGTTAAAAGACTTAAGTACATCTGGACAAAGGTCCCTCTCACACAAAGGTTATTTACTACAATCCCCATACTTGGTAAATAGCTTGGGGATTAATGTCACCAACAGTTAATTTCTAATGAAATATTCTTAATTACCCTTCCTCTCAAGCAGAGTCCATCGAGCGGCTTTAAAGAGGGAGTCATAGCATGTATACTGGTGATAAAACCCTCGGCGACGCCATAGTTCTCCTCCAGGACCTTCACTATGGGAGCCAGGCAGTACAGCGTGCTTGATGCACATGATAGGACCTTCTGTTCTGTAATACCATTGATGACGTCATAATACAAATGAAAACTATATTTCTACGACTTAACAAAGGAGGAACTATGTAGTCCTTTTTTGTTATTTATTTTTAAAACTGATTTAGTTGATTTATGTTTTTAAAATGGTATTGAATGTTTAAAAAAAGAATGAGAAAATAAGGTTTAACAACGACGTCGAGTTCATTTTACTACAAAAGCGCACGAGATCTAAAGTGCGGTTATTCAGGCAAAGCATTATTAAACTTTTTGATATCGGGATTTTCTGTGACATTTTTTGTCTCCAGAATCTAATAATCTAATAATTAAAAATAAATGATAAAAGATTATACATCTCTGCCTATCCCTTTTTAGAATAAAAAAAGATGTCGTTGTCAATCTCCGTGAGACCTCGCCACGTTCACCCGTACCGAGGCCGGACGATAAGCGCAATCTCTAGGTCACAATGTCCCCAAACGGTAATTGAACCCACGACCCTGAGAAATGTTTGAATGTTTTTCTTCTTGCGAACCCGCCCATTGTGATATAAATAATTTTATGTGTAACGTCTTTAAACAATTGTAGCTTTACTGAATTAGAAAATTCATATTAGTTCTTAGTCTTGAAGTCGTTGAGTCCAGTCTCGAATGTAAATAATAGTCGGGATCTCCAAATCAGTCAAATAAAATCGATTTACGATTGGTCTGGTAGAAAATATCGATTGACATGGATGTATTCATTCTATCACTTTTTTTAAATTGCCCCACACTAAAGTTTGTCCTGTGTCATGGGTGCGTTTTTTTTTCTACACTATCTCCGCCATCTTTAGTCGATGGCGCCTATATCAACTAGTTCTCCGTTCATACCAGTTCTCGCATTTTTCCCTCTCGCATTTCCATTCAGCATACTTATTCTTTCTCTCATTCATCATCTTTTTTGCATTTTGTGGGGGAGTGCCCACTTCGTGGGTGAGTCACGTTCACATACACATGATATCGAGACCCGGCACAACAATCTGTGGATCACACAAAGACTTTTTTCGTGCGGGAATCGAACCCGCGACACGTTGGGTGGCAGACAGTTGCCCAACCATCACGCCAACCGTGCAGTCAAGATTGATTGATGGCATTGTTCTTCAATCAATCGTTTGGACCTTTAACCAGAAGAACCAAGAAAGAGTTGAAATAGCTTGATGTGCATTACCTGTAGATATTGTATTGTTATTGACGCCCAGGATGATCATGGGAACGTCAATACTGGGCGCAGTCACTATCACGCGCTTCACACTTTCACATGCTAGATGACCCTGGCAGAGAGGGATAAAACATTACCATAAGAAACTAAAGAATCCTAAGTAAAAAAAAAACAAAGTATAATTAATAGTGTTTGTGTTTATATTCTAATTGGTTAATTATGTCATTGTGAGTGTTAAGACTAACAGGACTTTATTTGCTAGTGGCGCCACTTGATGAATGCAAATAATTATCTGTAGGCTCTATGGCCCCATTGTCTGTTGGAAAACGAGAAATATTGTGTATTGCAATAACAAATATACTGTGTGTAATATTATAGGCATTTTTGCTCAGGTAAACTTGGCATTTGTTGACATATTAATGAAATATGAACTTTGAAAGGAATTGTTCACAGCCTTCACCTACTGCTGCAAAGACCAAATGGCTAGGTATATTATTTTTTACTATAAATATATGAATAAATAAATGGAGTGGAGTGAAGTACTGTGAGTGGATAAGTTGGCAGGTACCGATGCTTTCTCCAGGCTGGTGAACATTCCAGAAGCTTCGATGACATACTGCACTCCGACGGTTTGCCAGGGCACGCTCGGTGGGAACTTCTCACGGAAGACTTTGATCAACCGATCTACGTGATGTACAGACATTATTAGGTTCCTAGCAAAAGATATTCTACGCAATCATAAATGTTTTTTTAAGGGGGGAAAATCATCGAATTACTGCTCCAGCCTGTGTGAGGCGGGAGGGAGTGTCAGACTCTTACTGACTAAAAACCACCCCGTTCCTTCTCCTGCACGTCGAGCCGGAGCCCCGGTTACCCGTTAGGTTCTCCGCGACATCATAAATGCTTAGGTTAAATATCTAGCCGAAGACATTTTTGTTTGAACACAATCTCTGAAATTTTCGGTTTTGTTTAAAAAAGGGTTTTTTAACTATGTAGCTACTACTACTATACTCTAGAAATTCTATTACTATTTCACTCTACAAGATTCGAGGAAGAGAAGTTGGTAAGAACTGCTAGAAGAAACTAGCCAATAAGATTAATTTTTAAAATGCTACCTATATATAAAAATGACTTTCCGTTCGTTAGTCTCGCTTAAAACTCGAGAACGACTGAACCGATTTTGCTAATTATAGTCTTAGAAGAGACAGAGAACTAAAGTTACCGATGTAGCCCAAAGGATTAGCAAGTTGAAATGGCAGTGGGCCAGTCACATTTGTCGAGGAACTGATGACCGCTGGGGTAGACGTTTTCTGGAGTGGAGACCGCGTCTAGGCAAACGTAGTGTAGGGCGCCCTCCAGCTAGGTGGAGTGACGATATACGTAAAGTGGCTGGTAGTAGTTGAGCGAGCGACCGAGCTCAGTGACGTGCCATTGGAGAGGCTTATGTCCGGCAGTGGAAGAAAACAGGCTGTTGATGAGTCTTAGAATGGTCGTGGAAGTTCAGGGAAGATTTAGACGGTGAGAAATCAGTCGGGTAAAAAAATTGAGGCGGTACAAAGTTTGTTGTTTATTTGTTAGTTTCCTATATGTACTTTTATATGACCACAGCTGATGCAAGAAGACTCTCTGAAGGTCATACGTCGTAGGTACTATCATACAAGTTTTATATTTAGTTCTTATACTCTCTTCTTATAGTCTTAGAGACTATAAGAATACTAGAGGTATATAACCTCTAGTCTTCTTATAGTCTCTTGGTCCAAGATAACATACCGCGCCTCTCATAAACTCTGATCCTATATCAAATACATAGGTTAAAAAAGTGGGCGGTTTCTTGTCGACCAAAAACAATGATAAAAAAAACTATGTAAGTAGGCACGTAATCGTCCGAAAATATTTTTTTTTATGAACAAGAAGATAAACTCATTCTTATTAATGAAAACAATATGTTAGTTTGTCTGTACCGTCAGCCGTCACTGTAAATAAAGTAGGTCCATTGGGATTTTATGGTATGATTTTCTCATTTTTATGTCTAGAGGAAACGTTTTTTCCTTTCACTACGCGGGCGAAGATACAGGTAACAGCTATTCTACTACACTGCTGAATCGCGCGTATGTATCATGCACATCAGTTGACATCAGTATAAAGACGAACACTAATGAATATGATTATGTATCGATAACAAGTAAGTGCACATAGTGTTACATAAAGGTGAGTATATGCTTATGACTTTGAATGGACACTAGGTCAGCTAGCGTTAGGTCAAAAGATTAGCCCTATCTCAACTAAGTGTGCGTAGGAGGAAGTTCCCTTACGAGAGAGTGTGCCGTGATCCCCATACTTGTTGCACAGGTTGGGGATTGCTGTTAAGCGACCGAAAATTAAAAATACTGGTCTATTTTTTGTTCTTTTCACGCCCTCTAGTGAGATATATCTATACTAATATTATAAAGAGGAAAGATTTGGTAAAATGGGGTGAATAGGGATTGTGTGGTGAATAGAGACAGAAGAGGGGTGAATCGATACTATGAAGAATTTCCTTATATCTATTCACCCCTCTTCTGTCCCTTTTCGCCGCTGAAACCCTATTCACCCCATTTTACTGTACCTATTTTTGTATGTTTGTAATGAATAGGCTCAAAAAGTACTGTCCGATTAAGTAAGTCCGATTTAAAAAATTCTTTCACCAATGGAATGCTACATTCTTCCAATTTGACATAGGCTAAATTTCATTTTGAAAAAAGTTAGGGATCCTTGGTAAAATTTGAATAATGTAACCGAAGGTGTAGAAAAATGAGTCTTAAAATGTCTTTCGTCGAATGCGCTGCCGAAACTATTAGCGATAGAACAAAATAATGTACAACAATATTGAAGAACATCATAATGTCTACAAAAAACTCCGCGGTAGCATATATCCAACTATTGTAGTTATGTCACTACAATATAAATAATTGTCTACCCCGTGCGAAGCCGGGACGGGCTGCTAGTATATTATATAGAGAGAAAATAAGAATAAAAAAGAACAATTTTTCTTCTTATTTTAAGATATTCTGCCATTAAAACCCAGATGCATGGGTGATAATAAAAAAATACTTTTAAAAGAACAAGCAAAGCAATATTTAGACTAGGGAGTGACAAGTTCATCAGGAACTGTGATTATTATCTAATTACTAATACATAACTAACTAACACAATTGAATTATTTACCATTGATTTGAACTTCATTTTCTGTATGGGTGACATTGTCCTTGAATTTTCCATGTGTGGAGTCGAATTTAATTAAATAGCAGATATATTCAATGTCGATCGCAGGATCGTTAATCGCAGCTAACTGATAAAAAAATAGTAATAAATATTGTATTAAAGTAACTACGTTCATGGGTCACTAGTAGAGGGTGAAGAAAACCCTTTTAAATTACATATTTACACATTTTAATTTCCATATTTAATGGTGTAAATCCCAATAAGGTTAATAAGATTATAATACCACATAGTAACAGCAAAAATGTTAGCAAAATTAGATGCACTCTTTAATAAAAAAATAATCTTATATTCATTGATTTTTTAGGCAGTGTTATACCCAGCTATTGTTAAGAAAATACAATCATTATAAGTGAAAAATACCTGAAGAAATCTAATATGCAAACAAAAATAGAAGTAGGTCGTTGAGAATTTTACCTCGACATCAGGATTCTGAAGGCAAGTTCTAAATATTACCCTGCCAATGCGGCCGAAACCATTTATTCCCACTTTTATAACCATTCCCGATGTGCTTGGACTGAAACATTTAAATAGATTTTGATTATATTTTGAATATTTATTTGATTGATGCGAGTTGACATTTTGAATTACGCGCTTCAACAAGATGACTGTCAATGGACCAAATAATTATAATTGATAATTATTGATTTTGAGTAAAATTGACAAAAGTAATCGTATATTTTTATTCAAATTATTTATACAGTAAAAACAAACATTTTACATAAATTTTTAACCAACAGAAAACCGGTTTTTATTTTACGTTACCGGTAAATTATGCTGAAATCACTAGAGATGATAGGCATAGAGAAAATATAGAGTCGAGCATATAGATTGGAGTTAAAAGACAAGTCAATAGGTAAAATATGACTAAAACAAAATTGTTATTGAAAAATATAGGATATAGTTAAACTAAATCAATTATTTATTTAACCCAATCACCTTACAAAGTTCATGTGCCTATTAAACTGAAGAACTTTGTTTATTATTCTAAAAGTGAAACTTTTCTAGGCAAGTTACGTTTAATTTCTTATTAATGTAGTAAGTATTATAGAAGGCAGTGTGAAGATTCAAAAAGTACATTTCGCAACTCTAACTATAGTTTACTTTAAAAAAGACTACTATCATCAACGTATAGGTATCATATCATACTTGATCGTACGTTAACCATCTATACTTTATATGATCTATGTTTCATTGATCTTCTGGAAATTGTCTATTATACGACGCCCGTCCTGCCTTGTCCTTCAGCTGACATTTTAAAACTCCATCTCGAGGAGAGCATACGTGGAGTTACTTATTTTACCAGTCTCTAAATAAATTAACTCCGGTAAGTGCAACAATTACATGTTAATTTTATTCAAGCTACTTACATTGTCTTTATGAGCTCTTTATTAATTAGAAACGTTGCATAATTTGCTGCGTTTACTTAACCACGTAGCAATGTATGATTACGCCGACTTATTTAACTGATTTATATTCCTAAATATTGTTAATTTATTGTTAATTACTTTAGCTAGTATACAGAAGTTTTTGTACATTTTTGTAATACTACTGAATTCCTTATAAATTTTATCATGTTTTGCGGTATTTGTGAGTGACCTCTACATGACCTCCATACCGGCCGGTATTCATTCGTCCTATAGTAATTGTTAGTTGATCTCATGTAACTACGAGACAAACAAATGCAATACATGTATGCAATAGAATCAACGCTCGCTGACATTTAATTATTTATATCCCCGGCTTCCGTATTCTGCTATTTATATTTCGGTAACTGACCTACGTGCAAACAAACAGCTACAGCAATGCAATGTTATGTCAGTTGCATTACAGTTAAATCTAATTTTGAGTTGGTAGGTTCCCTCTGATATTTAATAATTATGATGGAAATGATTGCATTATGTAGTTACCGAGTAATTTAAAATACTATTTCACTGATTTTAACATTTTTTTTATTAATGTTTTACTACATTACTTAGGTTTTACTTTAACCGTTTCTCTGTAAGTGAAAAGCATATAATTTGGTTTGCGATATACCTTTCGGTGTCCCATCGCATGACCTTGAAATGGCCTAAGGGACGCCAGTTGCGCAAGAATAATATTGCAAACATAATATATTATTACGTGGAACATTTTCATACCTTCCTTATTTCTCATTCCGTGCGTAAAAGACTCACATACCTAGCTGAAAATGATTCACATTAATCATTTTATTGTACCCGATTGTTGTCACGTACCTAGATAATGTCGTCGTGTCTTTTACCCTTATTACAACAATATTTTTTTTATATTATTCTTCTATTGAAAACAAAATAATTCTTTAATTATTATTAATCTAATATTCTGGAAAAAACCTTGCAGAAAACTATTTAGTGCAGACAATTTCCTTATTAACATAACATGCTTTTATAAATAAGCTGAGATATTTTATTTGAATACTTATTTAACTTGTTTGTCGAGATCCAGACACACCTCCTGTACACAAGGCCAAATAAATGTCGACTAGTTTCGACTAATTTAAAAATCTATTATTACCACCAACGCAGTAATGTGATTGTAATTATTGTAACATCGCTATTACAATTTATCAGTATTTTAACAGATTTCCGACGTTATCAGCTATGTTGAAATCGGTCCACAAACTCTTTATCAATCTTTATAGCAGCAAACACTTATTGTATAATGACACGAAACTTATAATTTACTGTATGTATTTATGTTTTTACTTTCTTCTGTTACAGACATGTCCAAAATCGGTATCAACGGTTTCGGCCGCATTGGCCGTCTGGTCCTCCGTGCTGCCGTCGAGAAGGGCGCACAGGTCGTTGCCATCAACGACCCCTTCATTGGTCTTGACTACATGGTCTACCTCTTCAAGTATGACTCCACCCACGGTCGTTTCAAGGGCACCGTTGATATTCAAGATGGCTACCTTGTTGTAAACGGCAACAAGATCGCCGTCTTCTGCGAGAGGGACCCCAAGGCTATCCCATGGGGCAAGGCTGGCGCTGAATACATCGTTGAGTCCACCGGTGTCTTCACAACTACAGAGAAGGCATCTGCTCACTTGGAGGGTGGTGCCAAGAAGGTCATCATCTCTGCTCCCAGTGCTGATGCTCCCATGTTCGTGGTTGGTGTCAACCTTGACGCTTACGATCCTTCCTACAAGGTCATCTCCAACGCTTCCTGCACGACCAACTGTCTCGCTCCTCTCGCCAAAGTTATCCATGACAACTTCGAGATCGTTGAAGGTCTGATGACCACCGTGCACGCCACCACCGCTACCCAGAAGACTGTTGATGGACCCTCTGGAAAACTGTGGCGTGATGGCCGTGGTGCCCAGCAGAACATCATTCCCGCCGCCACTGGCGCTGCTAAAGCCGTCGGCAAAGTCATTCCTGCTCTCAATGGAAAGCTGACTGGTATGGCTTTCCGTGTTCCTGTTGCTAACGTCTCAGTCGTCGACCTGACTGTCCGTCTTGGCAAGCCCGCCAGCTACGACGCTATCAAGCAGAAGGTCAAGGAGGCAGCCCAAGGACCCTTGAAGGGTATTCTTGACTACACTGAGGAACAGGTCGTGTCATCTGACTTCATTGGTGACAACCACTCTTCCATCTTCGATGCTGCTGCCGGTATCTCTCTGAACGACAACTTCGTCAAGCTCATCAGCTGGTATGACAACGAGTATGGCTACTCCAACCGCGTTATCGATCTCATCAAGTACATCCAGACCAAGGATTAAATGTTAGATTGCATTGTAGAGATAAATGTTGTTATGAATGTTTATGAATATGATTTTGTCGACGATATCGACTTTTATAATTTAAGCTTAAGTATAGCGGTCAAGTCTAAATTATTATTTAACCACTTTGAAAGTGGTGTTATACGTGTATAATGTATCACGTTTATAAAACTATTGCAATATCGCAAATCAAATCAGTACTCAGTAAAAGTTATTAAAATTATTCCTATTGTTTCATTTCTTATTACATAGACACCTGTTTAGAGAAATTAGTTACGTTTGCATACATAAGCAAAAACCAAGCTGTTCATGACCCAAAGTTACCCAAAAATATTGTCTATAAGTCTACATTCTTGGTAATTTATTGTATTCTTTGTATAGTTTAGTTATGTTATTGATATTACATCAACAGCCTGTTATAGACCACTGCTGGACATAGGCCTCTCTAATGGCACGAGATTGAGCTCGATCTTCAGCTCTACGCATCCAGCCATTACCAGCCACTTTGTGGATATCGTCACTCCACCTAGTTGGAGGGTGCCCTACACTACGTTTACCTAGATGCGGTCTTCACGTCAGAATACGTCCACCCCAAAGGTCATCGGTTCTTCGACAAATGTGACCGGCCCACTGCCATTTCAGCTTGCTAATCCTATTACTAAATCCTATTGCTAATCCTTCAGTCTTCAGTTCTCAGTCGGATCACCTCGTTACAGATCCTATCTTTCAGAGAAACTCCAAGCATAGCTCTCTCTATAGCTCACTGCGCCACCTTAAATTGGTGGACCAGTTGCACTGTTATTATTGCTCACGTCTCGGCTTCGTATATCATTACTGGGAGGACGCAATCGTTGAAGACTTTTGTCTTCAGGCTTTGTGGTAGGGTTGACGAATAGACCTAATAGAGTTGCCTATATGCTGCCCAGCCTAACTGTACCTAATCCATTACGAGCCCACCTTTCAAAACTGTTTCTACCAAACTCTCAGGAGTATACCAAATTGAAGGGTTTGTTTCTTTGTGTTCGTTTTTGTAAATAATAATAAAGTTTTTATATTTTGATTCTTAGAGTATACCAAACTGAAGGATTTGTTTTTTTGTATTTGTTTTTGTAAATAATACTATAGTTTTATATTTTGATTCTTTCACCTTTATAATTGTATATTAGTCCTGTAGTGCTATTATTACCCGTTGGCTAATGATGTTTTTAATAAGATGAAACAGATCAAAAGACGCATGTTTTTTTAAACGAAATATGCTAGATACAATTATTTATTTATCGCCTCGTATTTATTCGAACAACGGTAAAAGTTGAGTAAAAGTCGTTTATTGAGCACCATCCAAAAAATTAACTATATTCCACGTTTATAGTATTCAGAGGATTTTTAACTAATTCATTTATTTCTAATACTACTACTTTAATATAACTCCGAAGAATTAAAATCCACTAAATCTTCATCATTACTATCAACTACCGATTGGAGAGTTACTCTAAAATCGGTTTCTGGACGTGAAACAGAGCTCTACTCTAAATATCTTAATGGCCGCATTAGGCAGCTGTCTGTCAGTGACATTTGGTTTGCTTCGTGTAAATTTTGTGATGTACAAGTTTCGAATCCGTCTATTTATCAATGAATATGGTGTACATTAATAGATAATGGTTGTTTATGTTGCCTATTTAATATTTAACTAAAGACACTGTGTAGAAATCCATAATATTATTATTTTATTACTATAATGGAGGATCTCAATTTGACAGAAACCGAAATGAGATATTTCGGTGATTTGTTTTTATGTTGTGACGAAGAATCCAATGGGAAAATACCAATATTAAAAGCAACAGAATTATTTCGTTCGTCAAATGTACACAACGATGTCCTAAAACAGGTAAGTAGTGGTATAGGTTAGAGTATGATAATATATTTTGTGAATGAGTGATTAAGAACACTAATTATACGTTACAGATCATGGATATAAGCGTTGCTCCTAATAACTGTGCGTCACTGAGTCATATGAACAGAAAACAATTTTATTCAGCACTGAAACTAATAGCAGCCCATCAGACAAATATGACAGTGAAGCCTGATCTGTTGTCAACTCCTTTGGACTTGCCTCTGCCGAGGTTTACATGGACACTAAACTCCGAGGCGAATGCTGACCTGATACAATTATCTAATTCCCCCCATGAACACCAACTCCACCTGAGTAAAAGAGAAAGAAATTTTGGTGGAACACTTGGTGCATATGAGCCTATAAGACTGTCATCGAACTTGTCTGATAGCGATGTCCCTCAGGCCCTGTCTCACGATACTACTGAAGGACTAAGTACAGACTCGGAAATTGAATCTGAAACCCTGTCACAGAGATCTGGATCCCGTGGGGTGAGTTTCTTGTCTAAAAACTTATTATATTTTAATTAAAATTTGAAGATATCTCTATGAGAATGTCTTTCAATACCTAAGTTTACCTTTTATATATGTAGAAGTCTTATTAAACTGTCAAATACCAAGCGGTCACCGGTGACCGCAACCTATTGTTCTATAATTGTGTCTACAAAACCGGTACTCGACGAGTTAAGTTAAATCTGCAACACAATAATACTTTTCTTTTGTTAACATACTTACACTCTTCAAATACAGACTTATCTTACTAATAGGTGTTATAAATACAAATGTTACCGAGTTTGTGTGCATATATTAACATATATCCAATCTCTTCAGTCTCTTTGACATGATTGTGTGAGAGAAGAGATCTAGATGAAATTTAGTACAGAGGTAGATTATGATCTGAAATACTTTTTGTCTCATGGGAACGCGGGTGATGCTGCCGGTAAAAGCTAGTGTCCAATATGTTAATACTAAAAGACCACTTATCCAATTCACATTTGTGAGCCGCAATTGCCACCATTAAAGTATATTTAGTGTTGTAATAAGATTTTGATTGATACATTAAGGCTTCAACAAGATAACACAAGTTTAAACATTAGGTAGAAGTTTTATCAGTCAGGTTAACAACCGACTAATAGTGTACCAGTGCAGGTTGATAAGAAAACTGTTCTGTTTGTGCTCTGTTCGTTAGGTCAGGTATTTTTAAATAATTATTTTAGTTGATAACATTAAGCTTGTTATTTTCTGAAGAGGTTTGCCGGGGTGTAATTAGTGTACTTTCTTGTACCTATTTGAGTATAAGCATCTACTAGCAGCTGATACCCTATTTATTATTCCAGACTATAACCTAAATCTGTACTGAATTCACAGATTTGTTCAATAGTTTTTGCATAAGAGTAATAATTATTCATATCTAGAAACATGCATTCTCACAAACTATTGCATTGTTCTTTGTGAGTCATTAGTAAGGTGTAATGTTATTTAGAGAATGAGCCTATTGCCAAATGCTGCACAATTTTAGATTCTATTGTACTGAGAATTGGAAAATACAATAAAATTACTGTTATAGGTGAAAAATACTTATTATTGCTACGTCTCTAGTCTCTCGCCTATGACTACAGGTTATGTACCTATTATACCAAGCACCCAGCATGATACTTATTCAGAGAAGACATATACATTTGTCATGTTTCTGTGGTTTTATTCATTCAATATTTATAATAATTATAGCTGCATTATGAGCTATTTTATTTGACAGTGAATAACTGTCTTTATATAAATATCTATTCCGATAATAATTACAAACCAAACATTGTATTTATTAAGACATTGACATCAATAAGTTATCAGATCCTTGGAAATCAGTCACATAATCTTATCCATTTGTTTTAGAACTTAAATAATGTTCCTTGATGGATTTTCTAGATTAAATTGTACTAATAATTGTTATAACTTTTTTGGTTGTGTAAAAGTTCTAATATTAGAGTTTGGTGTGGAGCTTTGCCGATATTACTAATATAAAAAGCATTTCCTAAGTGTTGTTTCCAGCTTATCTGCATGCCAAATAAATTCTTTCATGCCAAAAAATTGGAACCAACTCTTGCTATGCTGTAAAGGAAACATGAATTCAAAGATTTTTTTTTTATATTTACTCATTAGAATTTAACTAACAAAATGTAACTCTGTGTACTACATTAATTTTTGTGCATTTACTAAGCATTTCTAAGACCAATATCGAAGTGATATTTTAAATACCTGTCTCATTAGTTAACTAACTAGTTTTCACTCTTGTCTGTCAAATTTTTCTAACGGAAATACCAGTTTTATTATCCTTAACCAATCAGCAAGCAATTACGAAATGAGTCATTGTGGTCTTTACTAAATATGTTCATGATATACAAGATTAGAATATGTTTATAAATGAATGAATAATAGCTATAACATAAACAATATTTCATTTAGGCCGGGAAATGGGAAATATGTTTAAATTACGTATTATTTGCTATTTATGACAATAGAGGTTGATAAATGTTTCCTTGGATAGTGTTACTAAAGGAAGTTCAATACCAATAAGTGGGTTTTTATGCAATTAAAAATACTTATTTTCCTTTTGATACCCAAATATAGGTATTTATGTTGGTCTGATGGTGGCTTAAATGCGCGTTAACTGTAAGAAAAAGTAGTTTTGTATAGGATGAACATTTCGTGGATTAATTTACCGATATCAGAGATTGCAAATCTAAAAAGGTACACTATCTCTGCCTTTGTGTAAAAGCTTTTTCCCAAGGATTCACTTGCATACATTTATAAACATTTTATCTATAAATCCAATATTACATCATTTTTACACCACCATACCTATTTTAGGAACAATTCCCTCTAAACAATTCCGAGCCATCGAAAGAACAATTAACCCATTTTCGAACTTAAAAAAATGCCTATGGCGCATGGCGTTTGTATGTCTGTGGATTAGGCACTCGAAACTGCACGGATTTTTATGCAATTGTAACCAGTGGGTAAGTGTCACGGGCGACAACGAAAGTGAAAAGCTAGTTAGAAAAAAAATGTTAGTAATTATTGGCAAGGCCTTCTATTGTATGAAAAGTGACGCCTGTCTCCCATTGGGGTAGGCAGAGACAATGGAATGCCAAATGATACGATACTGGTATAGGTCTTATGAATCTTAAATTCACGCTTGTTACATCTAACCGTGCACCTGGTATCTCCTTTTTTGAGGTAAGTCATCAAATGGCTCCTCCTGCCCTGGGTGACGCATGAGTAAATCTCAAGGCTCTAATTGGCTAAAACCACCTCATTCCAACTCCGGCTCCGAGCCGGGGTTACGTTCACTTCAGTATCACCATCATCACATCTGCCTCAATCAAGAAATCATCTGCTGAACATAGGGCTCCCCCAATGACTTCTAGATCGACGCCCAAGACTTAGGCGTTAACTTGTGCACTTGAGTGAATGAAAAAGGCTTGATGTTTCTTGCTCGTTCCTCTTCAATCGAAATTACACTTTGGAATGAACGCCTAGATTCACTGACGGACGGACGGACGGACGAAACTGCCTACTTAAGAATTCATAGTCTGAAACACAGGTTCAACCTAGTTAGCAAATAAGCTACTGAGCTCTAATCAAATCGTTAAGAAACTATTCATGTAAATATGTCCCTTTTTATAAAATAAACAATTTATTTATTTATTTATATTGAAATAAATACTTTGACTTTGATTTTATATACTTTTTATGTCTATGGTGACAAGGTCGTTTTCTAAGACGTAGTACCTACAAATACGCCATAGTCGCCAGTACACATTTAGTGAGCAATTGAGCATTCGACCTTGCACGTGTGCTGTTAATTTGCTGATACATATTCATTATTATATAAGCCTATGTCTAAGTATGTGTACTAGTTTTTTTACGTATTTTTTTCAAGTACGAATTTGTTTATTTTGGTTTTAAATGTTAACCGTTAATGGATCTGTTAGTAATATACTAGCCGGTGTTTTACTTTTAATTCGAGCACTCGTCATAAAGGTATACCTCAGGCCTTAGTACGAGTTTGTTTTACGTTTAAAGTAATCGAAACGACACCGCGTTCGTTCTGATTGGTTGGTTCATTGGATCTGACCAATCATAGGGTAAACCCTCAAACAAACTCGTACTAAAGTACGAGTTTGTTTTACGTACAGTAATCGAAACGAGACCGCGTCCAGCGCTCCGATTGGTTGGTTCGTTGGAGCTGGCCAATCAGAGGCCTTAGTACGAGTTTGTTGTAGATGTAGGTAACAGGTTATACCTATTATTCGATAGCTTAGTCATTGAGCCCTTTGGGCCTAAATGTGCTGTTAATAACGGTTTTAAAATAAAATACAATTATACTTTACTCAAGCGATTGCAATCTAAAGGCAAGAAGGCTTAGCTGTTGATTATAAAGGTAATGAAATTAGTGATTCAGGGGAAATCCCGAAAACTGTAATGTTTTCCTTGTTTTTGTTGTAGACTTTAGTTAGCTTCCTCGTTCAGTCACACCTCGCTGTCTTTTGTTAAAGTTACCTAGAACGTCTCTTAACTTTGACTGCCAATAAAAAACCTGTTGAAGGTAAATCCTCCGCTAACGCCGGTCACCGGTGACCCCCATGGCGTTTAACGTGTTAATACTGGCATAAACAATTAGTTTAAGACATCCTATGATATTTTTATTACCGAGGGCTGGGCTCGCTGCCATCGCAGCGGTAAGTCCCCTCTTTGAGGAGTGGCTTGAGAGACGTTACGGCGTCCTCACCTACCGCCTGACGCAGGTCCTCACCGGACATGGGAGTTTCGGGAGGTACCTGTGTCTGATGGGGCGGGAGGAAACGCCCGGGTGTCATCACTGCGAGGACCGCCCTGAGGACACGGTGGAACACACGGTGGGAGAATGCCCTGCGTGGGCTGAGCACCGCCGTGTCCTCAGGGAAGTGATCGGCGAAGGCGACCTCTCGCGTCCGGGCCTAGTGCAGGCCATGATGCGGAGCGAGGGGGATTGGGATGCCGTCTCCTCCTTTTGCGAAGCAGTCATGCTAGCTAAGGAGGAGGCGGGACGCGTGAGGCAGCGAAGCGCTGCCTCCTCGCAACCCAGCCATCGCGAAGGACACACCGGGCGTCGGGGATCGCGGGACGATCTCCGGCCACCGTAAGCGCGGGCCTGCGGACGGCGAGCATGGGTGGCTCCCCGTCCGACCAGAAACAGACCCGAGCGTACGGCGCGTCGCGTTCCGCGCGCGCCTCAAACAGCCATCAGACCAACACAGATGGGGCCCAATACGGCCGATGCCGATTCGGAGTCGCGGAGAACCTAACGGGTAACCGGGGCTCCGGCTCGACGTGCAGGAGAAGGAACGGGGTGGTTTTTAGTCAGTAAGAGTCTGACACTCCCTCCCGCCTCACCCAGGCGGAAGAAGTCATTCGATGATTTTCCCCCCTAAAAAAAAAAAAAAAAAATGATATTTTTATTCCCTCTGTTTAGAAGAGTATTGCAAGATGATAACTATGAAATATTGTCCCTATACCTTAGTTTATAAAGAAAGATATACAAATTCACTTTAAAAGAAAGATCGAAAGTTCAGACACTGCAGCATATCTAATTACCCCAACTAGACTTAATAGATTTACAACTTTACCATTTTGTATTTAAAGTCCATAACACGGAAAAGAACCAGTCAAGTTGTACATTTGTCATCTTTCAAACCACTAACCATACATACAAATAAATAAAATTGAAGTGTCTGTTTGTACTAGTAAAATAACCGCATTTTACTACATGCATATGAATATATACATACGATACACATACCAATATAACATATTTGGAATTTTTGTCTGTCTGTCTGTTTGTCTCTCTGTTTGTACTGGCTAATCTCTGGAATGGCTGGACCGGTACTGACAGGACTTGTATTGTCAGGTAGCTAATGTACTAAGAAGTAATATAGGCTACTTTAATTTTAGAAAATTGAATAATAAAAAATGTCATGTACTGAAAGTCATATTCTACGCGGACGAATTCGCGGGCAATTGACACAATTGGACAAAAAACTAGTAACTAAATATATTTGTTGTATGTTACAGAGAAGAGTCGGTAAGAATGGCTCGCCTTGGAGTACGGCAAGCGAGAGTCCCACTCCGACGAACAGCGTGGCTGAGAGAGTACATCCTGTGTGGGAACATAGCGCCACTGGTCGAGGGGTGTGGCCTGCCAACACTGGAGAAGAACACACGAGACTACTTGGTAAGATAAACCTTCTTGTATATATTCTATAGGTACATATAATAAAATCGTAGGAAAGTGAAAACCGTATATCGAATATTTTTTTTAAAGTAATGCTTGTGCGTGATCTACGGTAGATCCCGAAACCCAAAATATGGTTTTTAGAATTTTTGTCTGTTTGTCTGTATGTATGTCCGGGATGAACTCAAAAAGTGCTGCATGGATTTACTTCAAATTTTGCATGAATATTACTAACAGGTCGGGTCAACATATAGGCTACATATTACCATGTTATTAACTACGGCGGAGGAGCTGTGAATCACTGTTCTACGCGGATAAAGTCGTGGGCTCAGCTAGTAACTTATAAACTTTATAAAGATTTACGATGATGATTTTAAGACATTGATGGCCGTTTTATCAACCAACTCATAACTAATAATCACTTAGCGTGACGTAGTGCCTAAACGAACCCCTTGTTTTTTAAGAGTCACTTATAGATTGGTGAAAAACACAATGTCGTTAGATGTCACCTATCTTAGCTTAAATTAATATAGGCCCTCCTATAAAAACGGGCATCAGAGTATTTGCATTTCGTTTCTTGCTCTTATTATAATTACTTGGGCTCAGTGCAATTTGTTTTAATGTATTCATTTTCCATACATAATTGGCTAGTTTCCTAGGTTTAAAATATAAATTGTTCCAACTGTGCAATGCAATAAATAATTAAGAAATAATCACACTCTTATCCATTGATTTGACAATTTACCTACTTTTGGATTTCACCTCGCTAATTTTAAGTATGCTATTTGACGCAGAAATATGATGACGTCATAAGTTGCGATCTAATACAAAATAGAAAAGATTTTGAGGTTTCTTTGACTACATGTAAACCTTTTTTTAAAGTAACTACCTATTATTTCTATCCTAATATTTCCATTGTAGGTACATACATGCCTTATCAGACGTAATTTTATTATAGACTAATTCATAATAACTTCATTGCCTTCAATGAAGTTATTATGAATGATGATCGTCAAAAAACAACTATTTATCTATTCTTTGATTCAAATCCCAGGGTATATCATGGGTCATGTTCAGCTATAGTAGGTACTTTACACCATCATACCAATTAAGCAATAAAAGCATTATTTAAAATCAATTGGTTGATTACTAAAGTGTTCACAGTATCGCATACAATACACCGACATTGTTAGTTTCATTTCTATCGAACGAAATCAAAAAGTCTCGAATGCAAGTAATTGGCACTCAATTCACACCATATACCTCTATACTAGAACAACCAATGCTTGCAGTTCCCTCTCTGATACTTGAAAATTAAACTACACGCTCATGCCAATTTGATATTACGAGCATAGAAAATAAGGGCGGTTTTCGTATTATTATTATTGCTACACTTTATGTTGGTTAGGCACTTGTTCCACTGCTGGCGGGAAAGAGACTAAGCCATTTATTAAATAGCTTCTTTGCTAGTTTTGTCACTAAGACATACTCTAACACAATTCAACTTTAAGTCGCGCTTAATTATAATTCTGTCTCTACACATTCTTTGTAAAATGACAGGGATGGCACGATATTTAAGTATGTACAACTTGAGTAGGCTTTCAGTATTCGGGCGTAAGACACAAAACTATCAAACAAGCGCAAATGTAAAGATTTTGATTGAGTTTCTAGATGTTTGCATAGGATAGTCGCCCTGAACGACTTAATAAAGACTTGTCATACTAACACACTAGTAAGTGAGCTTTGGCTCAGGGGGAAAATTATTTCAAATACATACTGACATTATGTTACATAACTGCCTCGTTGGCCGAGTGGTCGCAACTTCGACTGCCGGGCAAGGGGTCTCGGGTTCGATTCCCGGGTCGGGCAAAGTATTACTGGGATTTTCAAAAAATCTCATTAGTAGCACGGAGTCTGGAATTGTGCCAGGTAAAAATGGCAATAGGCTAACCCCCCATTACATGGGACTCATAACATAAAATAGTGAAAAGTGGGTACATTGTACAATGGCATTAAGTGCCATAATGTACACTTCTGCCTACCCCTTCGGGGATAAAAGGCGTGATGTTATGTTATATAGTTACATTTTACTCTACAATTTGTAGCTAATTTCCATTCCTACCTGTTTCTCGCAAATCGCTAACAGTAGAACAGTGACCTTATCTCACAGTATAGCATCTGGCTTAAGGGGCACTTGGCTCCGTGAATAATGGTCGCGTAGTTGGAGCAATTTGTGAATTTGTCGCGATCAGTACTGAATGAGAACCCTTCGTACATCGGCATGATTGTTAAACTGTCGTCTCGATTGGTCACATGTAGGTACCTATATTATGATATTAGGTAGTTCTGATTCTTCACTTTCTAGAAGTCTGAGTGTTGTGGTCGAAGGATATTCACTATGTAATTATTTGATAGTAATACAATTGTAATAAATATTTTTATTAGGCATTAATAATTGCAAATAATTGTTTAAACGACCTTAAATGGTCACATTTAATTTAAAACTCCTACTGAAACCACAATAAAACTATTCTTACGACCTATGTCTTACGCTAACTAAATCATTCAACGCACTTCATTTATCTAACATAAAATTGAAAAGAGAAGCACTCTCTGCTACCCTACTAAACCCATAACTCTACTTAGACATAACGATAGAAAATATTACTTATTTCTAAAACTAACCTAAAACTGTAGCATAGAACATATATACATTCAATTGGATTCCACGTGGTCATAGTATATCGTGGTACTATATCTACAATTGACCTTAATTACTTACGTTTTCGCATTTCGCCACTAGTTAAAACTAATAGGCTTTTTCATGGTTCAATGAGTCAGTATTCAGTAAACCTTTTAAATGTGCGAACACACTAGACAATATGTGACTTGTGCCGGAATACTGTAACGTTACTCAATTATATATAAGTCGTGCTTAAATATCGTGCCATCTCTGTCATTTTACAATGAATTTGTAGAGACAGAACTATACTTAAGTACATCTTAAAATTGAGTAGCGTTTGAGTATTCCGACAATAGTCTTTTTTTACTGCCTGCCTCATTGTCCGAGTGGTCGCAAGTGCGACTGCCGGGCAAGGGGTCTCGGGTTCGATTCTCGGGTCGGGCAAAGTATTACTGGGTTTTTAAAAAAAAAATCCCAGTAGTAGCACGGAGTCTGGAATTGTGCCCGGTATATGGCAATAGGCTCACTTTTGGTCCTATTACATGGGACTCATAACATAAATAGTGAAAAGTGGGTGTTACATTGTACAGTGGCATAATGTACACCTCTGCCTACCCCTTCGGGGATAAATGGCGTGATGTTATGTAGTCTTTTTTTATCAAGTTACTTGGAACTTGATATAATACGACTTTTTTTCTCTTTCGCCAGACATCTCATAGATATCTTTTGTGAAGGGAACTTGTGTACTACTAGCATAAATTAATGTCCCTTTAACCCTTAAGACTGTGACTGCCAAAAAAAACCGTTGAAGGTAAATCCTCCGCTAACGCCGGTCAACGATTATTGATATGTATAGATAAGTTATTATTTTCAATAATAACAACATATATAATAAAATCTTAAAAAAGTCCAAACTGTACATTGAATAATTTTTAAAAGAATACTTGGGGCGTGATTTACAGTCGATACTGAAGCCAAAAATATGGTAAATAGAATTTTCGTCTATTTGTCTTGTTGTCGCTATGTATGTTCGGGATGATCTCAAAAAGTACTGCATGGATTTACTTCAAATTTTGTATGATTGTTACTAACAGGTCGGGTCAACATATAGGCTACATATTATTACGCTATCACCTACGGGGTAAGCGCAGTAAATAACTATTTCACGCGAACGAAGTCGCGGGCACAGCTAGTTATTTTATAAAACACAGTAGGTATGTTAATTCAAGATTAAAACTTCGTGGCATACCTTTAGAATCTAAACTAAGAAATGTGTAGATGTCACGCATGAAATTCACACGCAGACCCTTGAAGTAAAACTAGGAATTCGATTAGGCTTGTAGATAAAATTGTTCATTCCCTAGAGACCTTAGTATTAGGTTTTACTTTTTATTACGAAGGGCTACTTACTACACCTTAAACCTAGTGTTATTTGTTGTTTAATGTTACTAAACTAAATATTTAGAAAGTGTAACGTTTCTGATAGTGTTTTGTCGTGATGTTCACAGGAACGGAAGAGGAGTCCTCAGACCGTCATTCGTCTGAAGAAGAGGGCGATGGAGTAGACGACATCTGGGCCATCAGCGACGCGCAAGCGCGACATTACGCTGGACAGTTCGCGCAGCTGCGGCCCGAGCGAGGCATGCTGTCTGGACAAACTGCTAGGTAATTTACTTTTCAGCAAAAATAGGTTACAACTATTGTTAGATAACTTTGAAATGTTTATTAAAAATGATTGTTATCTTCAGGTTATTTTTCGAAAAATCGCACCTGCCTGTATCCGACCTGCGAAAAATATGGCAACTATCTGACATCAACAAGGATGGCATGCTAACACTGGAGGAGTTCAGCATAGCGATGCACCTGATAGTGCTGAGGCGGAACAACATCCCGGTGCCCGATGTTCTACCTGCGTGCCTCGTGCCCAGGGTGGACTCACGGTACTCCAAGCAGGCCGTCACCACCGACCTCGTGGACCTCGGCGCCGACATGTTCAGCTCCGGTACTTCCGCAGATTTCAACTTCGCACCCAAACCCGAAACGCACGACCCTTACGACGCGACCAAGGTGACTAAGAAACTTGAAGAGCGACAGCCTTCCCTCACCCCGCCGAAAATTGAAGGGCAAGTGAACAACAAGGAGTGGACCAAGTTCGTAGACTCCCCCACCTCTAGTGTATCCAGCCCGGGACCCAAACCTGTCAACTTTGATTTTCACAAGTCTGCGGTGGAGCGAGACCCTAAGATCTTCCACCCGGTGGCCGTGCGCGTCACTCCTGACGGTAACTCGCTGCCAGCGCATGGCGAAGGGGACACGCGGTCTAGCACGTCGCCACGTCGCGATGACTTCGCGCACGCCTTCGAGCTGGCCAGCCCCAAGCGACTCCACGCCGCACCTCCCGCCGAACCACCGCCCAATGGCGCTGAGATCAAGTCTATCCAACGACCACAGCCTCGCAAGCCACTGAAGGCAGCCGGTGCACTGCCCCCGCCACCCGCACGAGACACCTCGCACGATGACGGGCCGCAGTCCCTCCAGTTTGCCCCCAAGAAGGAGCCCCCGCCGCCCCCTCCCCCGCGTCCCCTGCGCAACCACGCGCGCTCCAGCTCGCTGGACCTAACGCGGCTGAAGGCGCCGGCCCCTCCACCAGCCCCGCCACCGCGGTCCTCGCCTCCCGGGGCAGAGCGGCGGTTGGCGGCGCAGCGCAGCGAGGGCGAGGCGTCGGTAGGGTCTGGGTTCCCGCCGGACCCGCTGGAGAGCGAGGCGCCGGTGATGCACGGCGCGTTCGAGGTGTACCGGCGCGGGCGCGGGTCGCCGGCGGCGGCGGCGGACGTGCGCGCGCTGCAGGAGCAGAACGCCGTGCTGCACCGCGTGTGCCGCGCGCTGTGCGCCGAGCTGGCCGACGTCACGCGCGACCGCGAGGCGCTGCGCCTGCGCCTCGACAACTCCGCGTCCCAGCTCTAGTCACCGCTCGCTGTCCCTGGCGTATGACGTAGTACTGTATGTCGCCCCCGCGTCACTAACTCGTTGGACTCGCCCCTCGCCTTGTACTCCGCTTGCGCTGTGCCCCGACGCTAAACATATTTAACTCGTCGAGTACCGTCATTATAGACACAATTATAGAACAATAGGTTGCGGTCACCGGTGACCGCTTGGTGTTTGACAGTTTAAACGTACGTTTTGTGGAATATTTAACGTTAGCCGTAGTGTCGCGCAGTATATTTTTTGTGCCTTTTTACAGTTTTGAGCATAAGGGGTCCATTTATATTTTATTTCTAGAGGCTATTTTCAATTTTACTATATTATTTACAATGCAGCCGCAGTATTTAACTTGTTTATACTAATTACCGTAGTCTCAGTAGCATAATGTTATTTGGTCACAATATATCATTTTGCATGCATGTAGTTTATTGTATTGTATATAATAAAATTGATATGACGTCACTCAATATATTACCAGAGCTAGTAATGTTGAAGACTTATTAGAGTTAGGGCGAACTACTTCGGGCACATCTAACAAACCAATAAGGGACTGTCATACTGAAATAGAACCTCTGCACGAAAACATAAAATTTCCTTCGAAATAAAAACAAGTGTAAAATAGTGTCGTTTTGTATTTACATTTCAAGTTGTGATCAATTTTCGAATCAATGATAAGTACCAAAAATATGATTTAAATGGTTGATTGAAATTGTCAGTAATTTAGTGTTTTCTAAGAAATATTATAGAGTTGATGTATTATTCAGCGGTTGTGCATGCTTACTCACTTCGTCAATGTCGATACTGATCTACGAGGTTTGGTTTGAAAGGGATAAATTCACACATAACAGGATAATTCCAATTTGTTTCCTTACAAAAATGTTTTGGAACGTGTAACTCGGCGAAAGGCTAAATATAATAAGATTGAATAATACATTTTGTATGTGTTAACGATATTTTTTGTAATAAAAATTAATATACCTCTACAGAAAATTATATTCGTTACGAGGCCAAATACTTGTGAATCTATAAGATTCGTAGTTTCCAAATTGTCTAATTATTGTTTTGTATTCGTATTCGTACCGTGGCATTTATAATTTTCATAGTTTACGTTTGTACAATATTAGAAATTAGTTGTAACGCGAACATGTTACTGCAGGGTGGCGCTAGTGTTGCTTGTTTAGCATTCCTTAATATAATTTGCTTTGTCATCGTTGTAAGTGTAAAATTCCATCAGACGGAGGAGTATTTGTTAAAATTTTGTGAATGTTGTATTATACATTAGCTTAGCGAATGTAAAAATGTCAAGAGGTAAGAACTATTGGGAAAGACGATGTACAAGACTTGTGAAGTATGAAGAGTACATAAGATTGTTATATGTAAGTAAGTTTAGTCGCACGGCCCCGCGGCCGCCGCAGATGTTATAAACTATCAGATTACAATATTAGCAACTGAATATGTGTTGAAATAAAACTTGTATTATAATAAGATTATTGTAAAAGTATTTATCTTTCATTTTAGTCGTAACTGTAAGTATATGGTCCTCAGTTGCAGAATCGCAGTGTAAATATTTTATTATCCTCAGAGATACGTCTGTCGAACGCTTTATACATTATAACCCCACTGATCTACATTTTGGTCCAATTTTTGTACTACTAATAATGTTCACCATTATACCTACTATTATATTTACCTATTTATTTATGTTTCATATAAATTTATACCGTAATGCTTAAATACAATGTAGTAAATTATGTACAATAAATTTATTTCAAAATTTTATTAGTATTTGTATTTAAACAGTAGTTCATTGAATGACTAGCGTAGCAGTCAATGTCTTAATATTCAGTACTTGTTCAAATACTTTTAAATGCATGGTCTCTATCAGTCACCAGTCACCATAAGGGCAATGACATTACATTTGCAATTTTTACTAGTTATTTTTTCTTGTTTGTTAGTCAATTTACACATTTAAATGCAGTCATATAATATACACTCCACATAGATAATGTTTAATTTGTATCAGAAACTGGACATTAATTACCATATTCTATGTATAAGTTACAAAAAGTTTGGATATATTTTCCTGTTGTCTGTTCATTTATGACTAGTAGCAATACCTTATCAAAACAACATCGCTGCATTCCGAGATCGAATACATAATATTAACGATTTCATTTAAAATTAGGATCCAATTTTAGCTATCTAAATTATTCAGTTTTCATATCAACCGTGCCATATCATACCTAGTTATCGAAAAATCGATACGATACGATGTAGTATATAAATGAAACCGCATCACTATTTGAAATCTACCCTCAGTGATAAGGTGCGGAGTTGATAAGGTGCGCGGCGTGGACAGTCGTACGCGGACACCCGACTGCAGACGTATGCGGCTGCGGCTGCTCCCGCCATTTCTCTCCCTTTCCCGCGGCTACACTGTAGCGCATACCTACGGACCTTTTTTTGTTATGGTGTCCCCCTCCCCCTCGCCCCGCGCGTCCCGCCTCGCTCCTCCAAACACACCGTCTTGAGACGCGACTCGGGGCGCACGCACGCACTCCGCGCGGCCGACACTCTCGCGCGTAAACATTCTCGACTACAATGACATCTTTGATGTAACGCGCCGGATACATCTCTGCAACATGAAGTGCATCGTGGCTGTTGTTGTAGTGACCCTAGTGACAGGAGCCGCCGCCGAGGCCTCCGTGCGGACATGTGAACCTATTAAAGTGGCGATGTGTAAGAACATTGGATACAATCAGACCGGCATGCCCAACCTGGCGCGGCATACCCTGCAGGCGGACGCCGACGTGACGCTGCAGACCTTCAGCCCACTCGTGCAGTACGGGTGCTCCTCTCAGTTGCATCTCTTCCTCTGCTCGGTGTACGTGCCGATGTGTACCGACAAAGTAGCGCTGCCCATCGGGCCCTGCAGAGGACTTTGCGAGAGTGTGTACACCAGATGTTACCCTGTACTCCATGGTTTCGGCTTCCTTTGGCCACCTGAGTTGGATTGTTCTTTATTCCCTGCTGAGAATAATCACGAACACATGTGCATGGAAGGACCGGGAGAACGTGCACCACCAATTGGCACAGTTTCTATGGATATGGGTAATTCAGGCGGCCGAGGAGCTTGTCGAAGACTTATAAAACCTAAGAATTGGGTGTGGGTCCGAGGATCCGCCCGTTGCGCACAGTTCTGTGACGCAGAAGTACTATGGGATGGTGGAGAAAGAAAAGCAGCAGAAGTTTGGTTAGCTACGTGGGCAGCTTTAAGCTTCGCTTGTACCCTGGCTGCTGTGGGAGCTCAGCTAGCGTGTGGGGATCGTGGTGGGGCCGGGGAGCGCGCGCTGGTGCTGGTGGCGCTGTGCCGCTGCGCCGCGGCCGCGGGCTGGGGCGTGCGCGCCGCGGCTGGCAGGGCGGCTGCCGGCTGTGCCAAGGACTCCACCTCCCCCACGCGCATGTTACTGGCACACGATGGATTAGCTAACCCTAATTGCGCTGTTGTCTTCCTCCTGCTGTATTACTTCGGTCTCGCTGCATCTGTTTGGTAAGTTTATGTTCATTTTATGATTGTTTCTTATTAGGTATGTACTTCTACTAAATTATGACGTTATCTTAAAAGCAAGACACTCAACACATAAATAATCTCATAACGAAATTATATTACATGACACTGACCCACGAAAAATATTCAATGCACAAATTGTTAAAGTTTAACAACCTCATAATAAAAATAATGTAGGCACACTAATTGGTACCCGTATAAAATTGGCAAGAACCTTGCGAAGCCAGTACCTGCGCACAGCAGACTTAACAAGGCGTCGTCGTCGTTGAGAAAAAAATTGCAACAATTGACGCCTTCGAACAGGATGGACAATGGATTTCTTGTGTTCGGAATCGGGTACCTGTCCTCATTGTCCCGTACCCGGGCAGAACGTTAACTTTGTCACCGATCAATTATGTTTCGTCACTTGTTATGTTATAATGTTCTCTAATCTGTCGCTGCTTTGACAAATAACTTCAATACAATACAGAGATTTCTCCTTACATAGATCGATTTTCGTTTTATGTAGCAAGAATTCAACGAGCTCCAACTCTTTTACAGTTCTCTCTTTGTAATACAAAATCTGAAATTTATCATTGTTTGTAGTCGGACTCGGAGAGCTTGCACAAAGCTATTTTAATTTGAATAGAGCTAACAGAGTTCAAAATCCTGTGCTCGGTGGTATGCTTATTGTTTTCTTAGTCATAAGTCATGCATTGAAACGGTTAGAAACAAATGGTACTTGCTCTTTGTCTAATTCCTAATAGATGCTGCCGTTACGAAGTCACTTAACTTCTTGAAGAAGACAAATACTCGGTTCAATACTTCATCGGATCGTTAACGATGGTTCTCTAATATCCGGACTTTTATTAGTACCTGTAGAAGTCTATGTATATATTTACTAAGACTTATTGTGCATCAAAATAGACGTTTCTAGTAGGAAATACGGAGAACGTTACATAGGAATGTATGTACTTCTCCAAGTATTTTTATTGGGATGTTTTATCATGTCTAAGTTAATTTTAGTCTCGTCGTTAACTAAAGCCAAATAAACTAACTACTAAACTTAATCATGCCACTAAGAATGGACGTAAGAATTCCATTTTTCAATTTAAAATAACAGTGAGAAGATAAATCACCAACATTTCGTTGTAAAACTATTTCCTTGGAGAACGATAGGGGGAACATCGAGGCTGTAAACTAAAACGAATTGGGAAATAAAATAAACGAGGACCAATAAATCACGGAGAGGCGAAGACGGTGCCGGTGGGAGCGACGAAACACGGCTCGTGTACGTGCGCCCGCGCTGCAAGTTTAACGCACCTTACTTTGTTACATACACAGTTCAAAGATGGACGGACATCAACACGCATGTAACTTTATTAAACTAAATCTAATTTTGGCCTGTACAAAATTAAAACTGGATAGGTAATCATATTTTATACTCCGGCCTATAATGAGACAATTAAGACTAAGAATAGATTTCTCATTCGTTCCCTCGTATAAAGTGACATTTTTACAGCATAGGAAATGATTTACCGCCGTCTTTTCCACAAAAAATAATAAGACGCAGCTGTAAAACGTTCACGTGGTTGTAACAAAATACATTTTGTTGACGAGGACACAGAAAAACTAGCCCTATTCGGTCTACAAACCAAACACTCGGTTGATTTTCAAATATAAATCTTAATTTGTAACAGTAGGACTCAATATGGGTGCAACAAAGTGTTGTTAAATCTGAAGCGACATGGTGGTGCGGTAAAAACTCGCCGACTTGCATTTCTACATAAATATTGGTTTAACTACCCATACAGCAGTTGCGATCCAATGATTGGTATCTGAGAAATATTGGCAATCAAACTTCTTTGCGGCAAACATTAAACATTCTGTGCTGCTAGCTTTTTGTTGCGGCTATCCATAGACTGGGGTATTTGTAATTTGTATTTGTATCGGTTACCGTAAAAAATGTTGAGCAGCGCAGCCAGTAGTTAGTTAAATTACAAAAACGACACGCTATAAAGATCCCGATGGGTTTGTAAGCGAAAAATACTGCTGCCACAGATTTACCAATTAAAAAGAAATGCCTGCCGAGGAACATATTCCCGCCATTCTAGAAATGCGTTTTGTTCTTGCTTGCGAAACCAATGCGCTAATGAAGACATTTTTTGAAATCATAACACGTTTACGAAAGTTCAACTTGATTCTTTAAATACTTTACTTATTATGTTATTAACAATAGTTTGACTTTCCTGAACGAATTTCTGCTTTTCCATTTTGCTACGCTACGGTTACTTCGTGTAAAATGTATAATTTTTAACTGTCTTTTACTTCTTTTTACTAATTTGACTTTCTTAAATAGAATATAATAAATGAATGGCAATTAATATTTCACCTGTTTCTATGAAATAATTTCAAGTGAACGTTACTTCAGACCCATTAATTTATTTTTAATTTTAATACCTTTCCCATTAGGTACTGTAACTAGACGTCACAAAAAACGTAGAAATTGAAACGTATTACAGGTGCCGTATTTATTTTTACCAATTAAGAGCGTGCTTGAATTTGTCGATGTTTTTTTTATAGTTTAATACCAACCGTTTTAGTATTAATTAAGAGAGCTTGACATTTTGAAGAGCTGACATTCAAGTACCTAGCAATGGGCCATGTGTACTTTGATTACAGTAAGGGTCCTAAGTACGCCATTTTGTGTTCTGAAGTGGGTTATTTTACTACTTAAACTAAAATATAACCGCATTCTGTGTAACTTTGAGTAGGTAATTAGCAATAAAGATAATTACCAATTTAAACACCGATTTCCAACAACGATGATTCTCGTCAAACTTAACGTATGAGCTTTTAATTATATTTTACCGTTACTACTCATCTACTGAGGTAATGACATTAAGCTGTACAGTCTAACACTGCAATTCAACATTTCATTAGAGAATCAAGTTTAAAGGAAAGAGGAATAGTCAGCAAATACCTATTTGTTCTTAAAACTACGCCATTTTGCGATCTAAGCAGTAAAAAATATTTGTTAAATGTACAAATTCTGACTTTATAGGGTTATTAAACTTGTAATTACCGGCTTTATGAACATGAACATTTAGTTAATGTTTTTGCGAGGTTGATGCCACAAACATTTTCTTAGGATCCCTCTTGATATATTAGATTATTTTAGGCTTTATGTTCTTATGTAGATCTCCAAGATGGTAGATAGGTCTTATAATAAGAAACATTACTGGAAGAAACGACATGTTATCCTGGTTTCATCAGATTACAAAAAGCTATTTGCTTCATCGTCAACCTTAAATCAAACAGATCACACACCCACGTTTCAACGAGTATAATCTTGATGCAATCACGGCCCGACTAACTAGGTTTGTTTCTGTGAAATTTAATGCATTATAGCGTCATAAATCACCGATTTAAAAGGTAAACTAATCGTCACCTACGCCAAATTTCGAGGCATTAGTGTGGTGTGGATATAACTATTTCAACACGAAGCCCGTTCACATCACACACATTGGTATTATAAGGAGGACACACACCCGTAACAGTTGTAAATCTCGGTTTATAGCGGGCATTATTAATTTCTTAGAAAGCCACAATTTCGGTACAAAACTGACTCGTTATGATAATTTCCCTGTGATTTATACGACGTCGGTGTTCTTTGAATGTTTCTAATGTTAATCCTAAACGCGTTTTAGTGAGAAAATATTGATACATAGTCGAGGAAATATAAATAGCTGGAGCCATTCCAATGTTTCAAGTTACGCCCGTTTCTTGTTGAAGGCGTAGGCTGAAGTGAATAGAACTTCCTTACGTCACAGCTTCAGTTAAATAATTACTGATTACTTTATTACTTAGAGAGGTACTTTGTTACATTTACGGCTATAGACCCAGATAAAACGAGTTTAGATACAAACTTCTAGATACTTTAAAATTAAGAACTTTATCATGAGAAGCCAAACATTTGGAAGACGTTGCAAGGCCAACGCAGTTGCAGTATTTAAGTTAGCAGATACGTCGCGATAAGATCAAGAGATATTGAAAATTGTAAGCTTGTCCGTTATCAGGCCATGCGATCAATCACCTTGGTGTAATCCGAGCCTTATTCATTTACTGGTATTACGTTCGTCTTTATTTTATACATATAAACATTATAATAATTAAAGAAACAAATTAATTAGATATAAAAATTATTGATTGCGATCTCGTACTTGGTTTTCGTAACAACTAAGTATATCGCGTCCGGGAGAAATAAGTACCTATTATATGTTTAAATTCTTTTAAGATTGATCTTGTTATGTGGCTAGCTTCACGGCATGTGTGCCTAAAGTCCAGTACCCTTGCCTCAATGGCCTAGTACCACAATTGCCTAGGGCCGCCAATAACAATCGGGCTCAACTATTAACCGTTCAGTTACAATATGCGTAACCAGTCGCAGCGCCAGTTACACCATCAATTACAAGCAGTTATCGCGTTTTATTGACACATGAAAGGTGCCGGTTTAATTGTTTGCACCGTACGTGAGCATGCTCGATTCTGAGCCTCTTCCCTCTAAACTAGGCCTATTAACATAATAACAGATTGCTCAGCGCGGAACTAGTTAGTCGAGCGACTCCGGCGCATACTGTGGTCGCTGTGTAATGAGAAACGTCAAATTGGTTTTGTATTCATGCGCTGGGAGCGGTGAGCTTGTGGATGGAGTCCGTTACCATTTGTTCACGTCCAGACACTCGTACGTCCACTGAATGTTTGAACTCTATAGTTTCTTTTCTTTAGTTGTAGATAAATTTATTGCAGTTGAGTTTTGAAACCGTACAAATATGTTGCCATTTATTTTATTATTGAATACGAGTGTAGTAATTAAATGTTATTCGTAGTCTTACAATGTTTACCAAGTTAGAAAATACTCATACGCATACAAAAGCGCTTGCTTTGTGTACTAGGATTTCTTTTTAAGGGGGTAAAATCATCGAATGACTGCTCCCGCCTGGGTGAGGCGGGAGGGAGTGTCAGACTCTTACCGTCTTATTACAAAAGTTCGACTTAGTACTGGTTTAAACCCGGACTATAAGATCTAGGTTTGTTACGGTATTAAGGCTAGTACCAGGACTAAAATTTGTTCCAATTATAAAACTAAGACTATTCGGGGATCAGCTAGTACCAAAGAAAGTCCATAGGCCCACAGATAAAAAACATAAATAGCATTCTTTCATTCGTTCACTCAGGATCCACTTGGAGCAACGTTCCGTTCGTCAAAATATTGTTATTACAATAACGCCTGAAATGCTTAAATAATTATGTATCAACACAAAATTATATCAAAAATTGTTTTTTGTTTGTGTTACAATATAGTGAACAAGCATAACTTGTATTTTGACGAGCTTTTTAAAACCAAGTTGGCATATCTAGCGTGAAATGGAGCGACATAATAAGAAGGCGGCAGAGCACGAATCACATATTGAGTCTTTTTATATAAATATTATTGTTTATTGTGACTGACTGGAAATGGAACAACAACTGTACTTATATCGAAAGTCTTCGTCACTGAAGTCAAAGGGATTTACACCATGGCGATGTCTGTACGATCGCCGAGACGTCTCTAACATGTCCAAATCTTCCAAATCTTTTAAATCCATAACATCAATCGGTTCAATATCCATTTTACAATTATAATAATATAGAAGATACACATAAATATTTCTGATAGCTAACCTCGAATAACTTTAGTACTAAAGTTAAACTAGGGGTCTCGGCGGTTTAACTTTAGTACCATAACGGAACGGAGTTCCGGAACTAGTGATAAACTTTGTTTTATAATAACGTTTTATTTAGTCATGGTTTAAACCTAGTATTAATCCTGGTACTAAAAATAGATCGGGTTTTGTAATAAGACGGCATCTGACTAAAAACCACCCCGTTCCTTCTCCTGCACGTCGAGTCGGAGCCCCGGTTACCCGCTAGGTTCTCCGCGACGTGTACTTTAGACGGCTTTAGGCGTGAATGCTTTTTAACCGACTTTATGTATATGTAAAGAATTCAAAACTGCAGCGTTTCTATGCTTGTATGAAATAACAGTAATTTTATATTTTCATTTAGTTACATGTAATACCACGGATATAATAAACATTGCGAATGATGAATACAAACGTCATGTTTCGTAACTCAGTTCATTTTAGGTTTTCTTCGGTCGCATTCAGTACCGCTCTCAGTGCATTGTGTTGCTGTAATTTGCAATCTCTAATTATGTACTGCGGTCCCATAATACGTAATATCCACTGCGGAATAGAAAGTCGATATCCCACTTATATGTTATTAACTTATTAAGAACGATCCATAAATCTCAAGTAGCAAAGTTTCCTCAATTTAGTAAATAATGAAACCGGTACACTTCAGGAGTGTTATTACAAGTAATTGTTGGTGTGGTCATTTCCACTAGTTATCAGTCACCGGTCCGCTCAGTACGAAAGTGTATAATCTGGGGTCGGTTCATAATTCCTTGTTTATTTAAAATTTCCGTGCTCCGGCGATGTAATCTCGACACGAGCGCCCCGCCTTGCGCCGCCATTCTCGTTAATAGGGCTGCCACTCGATATTACATTTATTATCGATCAATAACCCAACTGTGATTGTTGTTAGAGATAACTTTGACAACCAACAGCGCGGCCAGTTACAGCGTATTGTAAACATTATTTATTGCATGCCATATTTTGTTATGTCGTTTGTTACAACAGTTCAAAGGCATTAAAGTTATTCTCGCTCTAAGTCTAGAATATATTTGACCTTGAATAGCCAATAAAACTTGTACTCATAGTTTAGAAAACTTATTTACTATCGATATACATAAACTGTTGAAAATGTGGCGGTACAACACTACGGAGGAAGATTCGATCCCACTGCGCGCCCGCACCGTAATTGGGATGCTAATCAGATGCTGAGCTGTCGCCATCCTGTTCCTTCTAATGGCAGAAGTTAGTGCCTTCTCGCTCTCGAGTCAGAAAGGAGTGCGTCGTAGGCGGCGGGGTCTTCAATCATCTGGCAATAAGCGAGAGAGACGCGCTTCCCTCGGGCTTCGGCCCGCCTGATATGTAATCACTGTAGTTTGCGCTGGCAGAATAATTTTCATTTTTAACAACCTACCAACCCGGCAGAATCACGTTGTGGAATGACGAGGTGGTTCCGATAGTTGTTTTGTGTGCTCAAGTAACAATTTGCTGTCCATAATGTAGTTATGTAAAATTTAATATCAATACTGTAACGAGCTAATAAGTAGAGCCGCTTATGGCCGCCAGTAAAATCATTTTGAACATCGCTGTTGTAAAAAACGCATTTTGAGAAGTCACTTTTTATAGACCGACTATAAATTCTATTATAAACTCTGATGATTCCGATGCAAAATCGTTTAATATGTCGTAGACCCGTTGTGGGGGAGGGTACGTCATACTTCAAATATATTTTTTGTGATTGGATTTTGTGTTAGAAAAACAATGCGCGAGCTGAAACTTGGGTTGTTGGAGCCACAAAGCTGTGTTTACCCTGGCCGGATTACAAAGGAGCCGAGGACCGAGGATTCTGCATATCTGGTTCTCTGATCGGCGCGGGCGCAGCGCAGCCGAGATCGTATCGAGCGATCCTCATTATTGGAACACGCTTTGTTGGGTACAAATAGTATACACAGAACTGTGAGAGGAGCCGTGCTGAAAAAAGTAACAAGAGCAACGTGGGTACATACTCCTACAATCTAATTTCTTTGAATAGTTTCAGTTGCTACCATTGCTAAGTTTATTACTTCATGCATCGATAATCTCATGTTTATTGTATGAGGAGGATGATAGCGTTAAGTAACCACATACTGACGATGGCAACATAACATTGTAGGTAAGTACCTACACCGCCCCTCGGCAAAGCTGCGCATAGTTGCATTGCATTTGCTAGGTAACTTTTTCTAGAGATAAGATTCTTTAGGTCCATAGACGTTAAATCAGCTACATAACTTTCTGGCTATCTCGCAAAACTTCCTAGAATATCAGAGAATCATTGTAGGTAATTTTATCTTGGAGTTATAAGAAATGCTGGTTGCGTCTCCTAAAGCAAAGTTATTTAACGAGAAACATTGTGTTATCTCGTTTGGTGCACCAAGCCGGGCTTGTTAGCTGCGATTCACGGTTTAGATACAAGAACTGGTCCCGGGCCCGCCTGCCACGATCCTATCGCCGCCCATTGTTCGCAGTCACTACGTTACGATCATGAATGACTGTCGCTTTCTATTTTTACATCACATTTTTGGGCCTGGAAGTATTTATACAGCAGCTATTTCAGGATTCCTTGAACGATTTAAGATTGTTAGGTGTAAAGATATTTTTCCAGTGTTTTACGTTGCGTTGTTGCGTAAACTCATTGCATTGTTAGATATTTTACTGATGTAAATTCTCAAGCTTTTTAAATTGTGTGATTTTAAAACACCTTACTATTTCGGTAATTCAATACTCCCAGTATTATGGTTTGATTGGTAAAATACTGGATAATCTGATAATTTTTTTCTGTGTTCCCGGAACAGGCAAATCATGTTATTGTTCTCTGTGGCTAGTAGACCTTTAATTCATGTAACAAGTGCTTTAAGAGCCATAATAGACACTGTCCACACTGTACCTTCCTTCCTACCAACATTGAAATATTATTTACGCTACGTTCAGCGTCAGAAACAACAAGACCTACCAGGCAGATCTAAGTAGAAAAAAAAGCAATATTTTAATACGTTTTTTAATTCCACCACGTCTTACCTTGTTCCCTTGTCAGTGAAAATGGTTCGATAAAGGTCAAGCTATGCAGTGGGTGGCCGATCATTTCTGTAACCCACCTCGTTTGTTGGTTTTTGATGATGGATAGCCGTGTAATTATGGCCGATTATCTTTCTACCCGTCTGCCGCAGGGAAACTGGGTAGTCTGGTGGAATTTTAAAATTGCTGTTAATACGTACGGTTATGGTAATAAGCTTATTATCGATAGCTTGGACTGGGTACCAGTTTGTCCAGACTTAATGAATTTCATTGAAGTTGTAGTTGAATTTTATGATGCTTACTTACTTTGTTGAGCCTATAATTCGACGTGGTATCACCATGAGTGGTGTCATGTTATAATGTTCACTTAAGTTTTCCTGATTTTCTTGTATGCGCTATTTTAAATGCGCGTTGCGTTGTATCGTCTATACTATGTCCCTTGGCAGAAGAAAATGAGTAGGTTTCTTGGTTTTTTGGTCTTCTCGTTTTCTTGTTTTCATTAGTGCTTCAGTCCCTATTAGTTGTGTAAGAAAACCAGATGACTGTTAATGGTATTATATGTCTGGTATTTGGTGATAGTTAGACTCTAATTTTTTTGCTGCCTCGATGGGCGAGTGGTCGCAAGTGTAACTGCCCGGCAAGGGTTCTCGGATTCCCGGATCGGGCAAAGTATTACTAGGTTTTAAAAAAATTCTCAGTAGTAGCACGGAGTCTGAAATTGTGCCCGGTATATGGCAATAGGCTCACCCCCTATTACATGGGACTCATAACATAAATATTGAAAAGTGGGTGTTACATTGTAAGTACAGTGGCATAATGTGCACCTCTGTCTACCCCTTCGGGGATAAAAGGCGTGATGTTATGTTATGTTGAATATTTTTGGTCTTAACGAAATAAGAATGCAGTCTTCCACTTATTAGCCTTTGATTACAAACAAACTGTTACACAATTCTCATAATAAAGGACATTAGGAATGTTCACCGGTGGTCGCTGACTCACATTGTATGACATACTAAGCCCAAGCGATCCGCGGAAACTGTTGACCGTGTAATACGATCATTGTTTGGGAAACAAAACAATGTTATCTCCTACTACAGATAATAAAATAATCATTTACTTGTGTACTTGATATTATATCATCTTGTTTAGTATTTATCTTGCAATAATGATTACTTGTGTTGTAGTTGCTGTTTTATACTCTCTCATGTTTTTGTATTGACTGCTAATAATTTGTTGTGTGATCTGAAGTGGGCCTACCAATCAAGGGATCTAGGATTATTAAAATTTTCGGTTTTTGAAAATTCTTCTGTGGTAGGTAAGTAACACGAAATCTGAAAATTCACAAATATTGTATTTATTACATACTCAAACCAACGATGTAATGTTACATGGATATGTATGGTTACCGCAGCGGAAGCGTGTGCGTCGATTAGCGCCTCCGCTTCTCAACGAGCTTGCCGCGTTGTCTTGTCTTGTACTTACTTTAAAAGCTTTCACGGTTCATTTTGACACTAGTACAACAAAACCTTACGCCCAACCATGCTGTTAATTAGTACCTTGTGGCCCGTTCATTTCAAACGTCACGAAAGCCCGTAATTTCTGAACCTAGCTGTGTAACTCCAACAATTTATGATAATGGGTCCTCTATAAAATCGTGTCCTTTATTTTTACAACCTCTCCTTAACTGATTTATTCTCCTAACCTACAGGACTATGTTCCCCGAAAATGCAAAGATTTCTTTGTGTGTAAGTTTGTTTGGTTTTTTTTTCGAAAACGAAATGTTACGACGCTCACCCAAATAAATGGCGGAGGGAGCCATTGTATGGGTTTCGAAGCAGGTAGACTTTTTTGCCGACCGTATGCCCGTACTGACGGCGAAAAAAATGCGTAATTTATTGATGCCGGCTGTTTTTGAACAGTAGTTGTATGTCGGGGACAGTTATTGTAAAAAGTTTGGTGAAAACATTCTGTATTTGCTAATTTGTTAAGACAGGTTTAGACAACGTAAAGATTGGTGTCTTCTTTAGAATTATGAAGAATGTTGTGAAAAGGCGGAAAGATGAATTGTAAACAAAATTACATGTGCTACGCTAACTTATCTGGAGTTTTGGTCGGTATTGTGAAACATAGTTATAACCAATGAATACAAGAACTACTTACAAGAAAATTTTCTTCATTCTTTAGCTTAACCCTCCCGCTCAATTACACCTCTATAAAAGAAAGTTGTGTTAGTTACACTATTTATAACTCATGAACGGCTACATCGAATTGGATGACAATTGGTGGGGAGGTAGATTAGCACCAGGAGACAGACATAGGATACTTTTTCATCGAATTTTTTTTTTTTTTACCGATAATCACGAACGGGATTGCGCGTACGAAGTTGCGGGCAGATGCTAGTAGGTATGTATTAAATTTAAATTCCTTTTCCAATATTCCCTCTAAACCCTCACCTCACGAAGGAAACCATTAAACAAATTGTCGTTACAAGTAAATCATAATTACTAAAATAGCAAGCACCTAGCAGGAAGTTGGGCATAGCTTCCGTTTAATAACAAACGGTCGAGCCAAGGATTCGGATCCTAAACAAACACAGATTTCCATTAATGTCTGCCAGACGGACAGGTTTAGCCGTATATATTTATTGATTTATTGATCGTAAGAAGAAATCCCATCGACCGTAATTTAAACGGGCGGCGTCCAAAACATGGCGGTGTTTTGGGGAATGGACAGAGCAATGTTTAGACATGTTTATGATAAAATAAAAATACCGGCTGTATTTTCGTGTGCGTGCCATATCTGTGTTTGTGTAGTACATATTATGATTCGATCTATCAGTGAGTTTTTATAAAATATTTGTGTAGTACAATTTTGTTTTGATACGTAATGGAGTAACGTAAATAGTTCGGCCTATTTTGCTAATAACATAAAGTTTGATTTTCGTAAACAGACTACACATATTACTCGTAACTCAGATGGAAACAAATATTGTGATTTTGAATAAAGTTTTTAACCCCCGAGCGTCCTTATGAGCACCCGGTGAATCATAAGAAAATTGTTCCATGCTGCTTTCTCTTTTATTTTGACTGTATTTTTCATTTCTATTGTAATGATCCTTGTTTTCGTGTGCCAATGGCCAAATAAATGCATTTTCTTTCTTTTTTCTCCAAATGTCACGTGTGCACCCGTTGGATCATAAGGAACGCGGACGCTCGACGGGTTAACTAGTAATTAATTATACCTACCAACTTTTGAACTTCAACTCATTAGTAATCCTCATGGACCCCAATAAATGTTAAATATCCCCTAAAAATCTATTAGAACTTTTTTTAAGGTAGCCTACTCCACTTCTCTTCCTATTCCAAGTGGCCCCGCTAAGCAGATGCACATCTTCCCGAGGATAACTGCATCCACACGCTATCTATCCTTTTATAGCTAGCCGTCCCTTTCACACCATAAACATGTCAGATATACTAGAAAGAGATAACGATAAGAGGTTTACAAATTACATAATTACTGTAAAAATTACGATTATGATTACGTTTGAAGTTCCTTTTTGTTACATTTAAAAAAAAAGTTGTACATGTTGTTTATGATAACTACTAGATAGGTACTTTGTATGTGCCTAGGTTGTACCTGATACAATGTAATGTGTTATCTAGAACTTAAAAATAGCTAACCTATGTTTATAGCTAAGGCAAATAGGATAGCAACGTCTTCATAGTTATACAAAACAAATAGCCTAAAAATTTTGTTTTTATAATAACTATCGTGAGACATACGTAATTGACTAAAAATCCTCTCCCTCATGAGCAGCGTGCGCGGTCGCGGAGATATCGCGTAGCCGTAGATAGTACAGTATACTATCTACTACTAGAGCTTTTCTCAGTATATTCACGTGAGCAACCCGCCATTTTTTAATTTAGTCCAAAAAATACCCTAACAAGCGAACTCAGTAGGCAACAATTTGAATTTAAAATGTCACGATCTTATAAACAATGTAAGTGGTCCACGTATCGTTAACATCAGCATCACGCATCTCCTAACAAAGGACACGATAACCAGTTTATTTATAAGAAAAGTTTCGATTGTATGTAAAACAAGCGCCGTAAACGGGCCATAAAGTTTATTATAACGAGCGCAAACGCATACCCGGAGCAATCCGAACTCCGAGTCGACTCTTAGGGGCCTGCACAGACTGGGGATTTAGTCCACGGAGGACAAAAATTTATTCAAAATCATGCAAAAGTTCCGCTGAGATCTTGACTTAACTCAATCAAGGTCCTTACGGTCTAATTCAATAACTATAAGTTTTGCTTATATGTACTAGAGAGGCCTAGAGCTCCAAGCCTGTAAGCTCCAAGCAAAATGTGTCTAAATTGGATACTTGCCAACTAGTGAAATTCAATACTTTTTTCGAACTGTCAGAAACGACAGTTTTCTATGAATTTTATACGAGATTGTGTATTGTGATGGCACGTTTTTTTTAGCACCAAACAGCATATCTATTTCTTAGAATTTGCTGGAGAAATACTAAAATGAAGTTGATGAATGATTTTGTTGTGTTGAACAGTCGAAATAATTTATTTTTGATTAAGTAAGTACCCAATTCTATCTCTAGTAAACAAATCTAAAGTTAGACGGATTTGAGACTGGCCGTTAGTCCGCCTTGGGAGTTATTCGTAATAGATGAGGATGCATTTATGTTGATGTCGTTCATAAAAAATAGAGCTCTCGTTTGTACACGCCTTAAACTAACGATAGCTCCTTAAATAACGTGTACAAGTACATATATACCTCGAATCGAGGGAACCGAACTAAAGAGTCGCACACATTCATTCGAATACGTAATCGAATGACTTTTATCTCGATTCTTAATTTTACACTTATATCGACACGTTTTACTTAACCAGAAAGATTAGAGTTATAAAGATTATTACAAATCATTTTACCGTTAACTTTTAATGGAAGTTTTTTAATCAAAAAAGTTAATTTTTCATCCGTGCATATTATTACGCCAGTAGTCGAATGCTTTGAACAATAACATTCACATGAAACTAGTAGCATGTTGCATGCAAAATCTTATTATACCACACCTCATTTAATCAATTAATTTCTTATTTATTTTGAAGATAATACCTATAAACGCTTAGAGCTACGAAACTAAAGATAAGTTCATATGTTGCGCTCATAAAGTTGAAATTTTCCTCGCCAATCAGTAGGAAAAGCGTGGTGTATTAGGTTTAGTAGCTCACGGGTGCATCTTACCGGAAAACAATGTATCACTAACTGAGTGGCCCTATTACAATGGCGTGTAAATCGAAAATAGTTTCTAGCGAGCGTAAAGTGATATGCATGACGAATGCTGATGCGAGCTTGGAGTTTACGAGGCAAATTTATTAATTTTAAACGCCTCGTGTGCCTCCGTCGGGATACAATGGTGTTACAGGTCCTGTATGGCTTGACTGAAATGATCCTGTAAGTTTATATATATATATATAGGATTATATTTCTGTACTCAGTTCTTTACCATTGAACAATTTTGTGCTTATCAAGGTAAATGCTTAACCTAATGTTTTTCAAGGAGTACTTTGTATCGTAATTTTCGTACTAGTTAAAATCTGAGACACAATATTCCATTTTTAATTTTAAACTTAAACAGCTCAGCCATTCCCATGCCTAACTAAGCACACTGAGATAATAATCAAAAACAGTTTCACACACTAACTGGCCATTAAAAAGAGCACCAACACGACTCGATAATCGTTACAATATTTCGATGTAAGTACTTGGAAAGTGATAAAATGCTGCGATAACAATCATAGCAGGCGGCTAGTTTGAACACTATTTTGCATCTCCGAGGCGGTGTCGGCACGTCAAAGGAGTAATCATGCCCTCCGATACTGTAGGAGTACCTGAGTACCAACACTACGCACTCCCGTGGGCGGTAAAATGTTGCTTGAACAAAACTCGCAACTGATTTGGTAGTACAATCAGTTAGATAGCGGTTTTACGATGTGAGATTTCGAAATTTAAATCGTAAAGCGGATTATTATCGAATGATTTGCTTCTGATTTTGTTTGGGTTTGCTTTTGTTTTGATTTTCGTTTAGATATGGATGTTTGAAAGTAGAGTTATCAAAAAATTTAGTTTTTGGCTCCATCACATGTGTTTAAGATATAATTATGTAGATTGTATTTTAGGCAACTAATAGAATATGCTAGAACATAGGTATTTTAATGTAAAATACTGGGACAAAGTAAAATAAAATGTCAGAATACTTATTTATGATCGTGATACATTCACACAGTCATAAAGTTAAACTTCTATTTTTAACTAATAATACTAATACATAAAATAATCAACTCTCAATATATCAAATCATAAAACATAATTAACGAGTCCAATCAAATTGTAAAGCAGTCATGCGCCATGCGCCATTTTAGAGGCATCATTCATGATCGTAGTTTTTTTCCCGCACCAATTTCGTTGGGTCAACGAGATGTGTTGTAATAAGTTTGGACGCGTTCGACGGCTCGGTATGTTAGCACCGACACAAACAACTAACTATGTTTACCAAGCAATAGACTACGTTTTTTCCGATAGTTTACTAATTGGTAGCGAGTAAATTGTGATCGTAATGAGGTATGAAACCTGTATGGAGAAGAAGAGATGCTTTTTTGTTTTTAGTTTATAAAGGTTGTTTCAAAATATTGGTGTGAATTCAATCTGTTCTTATAGTTGTGTTTCGGTTTTTGAACTTGGAAGGTCTGATTTTTAAGTAGTTGTTATACCTATCTATATGAATCTAGGAGATGCACTTTTAAATACAAAGTCTTGTAGTGTCACGATACTTCATGCAATATCAATTGATAGTGGTATCATCAGTAGAATTCTAGCAGCGACCGATAAACGGTGATAGGAGAGTAGGCACAAAAATCTTTTTTTTTATTAAATAACATAACATAACATCACGCCTTTTATCCCCGAAGGGGTGGCAGAGGTTCACATTACGGCACTTAATGCAACTGTACAATGTAACACCCACTTTTCACTATTTATGTTATGAGTCCCATGTAATAGGGGATGAGTCTATTGCCATATACCGGACACATTTCCAGACTCCGTGCTGCTACTGAGATTTTCAAAAACCCAGTAATACTTTGCCCGACCCGAGAATCGAACCCGAGATCCCTTGCCCGGCAGCCGCACTTGCAATCACTCGGCCAACGAGGCAGAGCAGTTTTTATTAAATACATAGTCAAAATGTAAAATATAAAACCTATCAGTCTGTAATCTAGCCGTCATATCACTTCATTTCAAAATTAACGTAACAACAGTTGATGTATTTAAATTCCTCGCTCTGAGTGACCTTTACCCTTTCAAGAAAGTACTGTTAAACTTTAATGTTCACTTTTCAAATTTTCTGACTGACAGCTTGTTGTGCGCCTGAGTTTTTTCCATGATGGCGGCCCACACTTAATCACTTTGATAAATAAACAGATAAAAGGATTTTGATGAGACGACTTTAAGAAGTGTTTCATAAATAGTTTTAATTTAAAGGGTTGTTGACCTCATGACATTTTTGTCAAATAACTTGCAAGGTATATATTTTTTTGTCATCATTTAAATTAGGTACCTATTCATAGTAGGTTGGCACCCACGTTTTCTAGGTGTTGTTAAATATAAACTGAATGTTTTATAGTAATTATTATAAATTTAAAGCAGTCACTTAACCACAGACACAACCACATAACTTTAATTACAATATGTGTATTCTAATACTTGTGTAATGAATGAGCTACACAAGTAGACATTAAATTCTCCAATGCGTTGATGTCTTTTGTTAGGGGCGTTGGGACCTCATGCGACAGTAAACATGATGCCTTACAACAACATGAGAAGTTTGAATAAAATAATTAACTTTTTATTTTATTACACAACGAACAAGTTCCCGGTAATATTTAACATTATAAATACAGAATTCTAATGAGGATTCTGACCTAAGTCACATTTATCTAATCCGAATCTACTAAAAAACATGATTAGTGTTATATCCATAATAACATGTCCCATGAAGTCGGCTAGCTAATAATTATGAAACGATAGCATCTCATAAAAATGCGTTTGTAACATACTTTATAGCTACGATTAGCTCTGCGCTACGGAATACCAATTTAAATAAATTTCAAAAAGTCATTTATGAGTAAACCCCATAGCGAGCCTCCACACCAATCTAATTTAAACCCTCCTGTTTGACTGAAAGGTTTATATCGGAAAAACGACAAAAAACTTGCGCCTGAGTCATTCTCGTTAGTCGGACGAGTTGTGCCGGTACCTGTCTTATAAGTGGCTGTGTTTGTTTATTTAAAATCACACCTTAACTAAATAAAAATAGGTTGCATAATTCAATGTGTAATTATGGTGGTTACGGCATTTTTCAGTGAGTGAGTCCGTCTTGTTAGTAAGCTTATTGTTACCGGTGCGGACTTCCGTCCTTGTCTAGCACACGTGTTTGGGTGCCCGTGAGTGCTGCTGTCTCTTTCTTATCGTTACGGCAAGGTCGGCTCGTTAAAAGCTCTTAACGAGAAGCGAAGGAAAAGCACGAGCCCCACTTTGGTGCTCAAAGTTTTTGTGTTATTATTTTTCCTACTGTAGGTAGTATTATTTGAAAATATTTTGTTCAAATTGTATCGATAGATTCTCTAAATAAATTCAATTTATTAATTTATATCATTGACTAATAAACATTTTACAAAAGCTCACTCACGGAACTTTGCGTTTTATCTACCTAATGAGTTAGATTGTGTCCATCTCAATAGATATCTACTCTAAAGATGGACACAATCTAACTCATTTTAATCAACACCTTAAGCCACGTAGATTGGCAGCCAAGCCCCTAGTGTCACCTACAAATGTAAATAAATTCATTAAACATAAACTTTGAGCACCTCAGTCGGAGGCTCGCTCGGTATGTTCCGCGCGTGTCCCGTTCACACCTGAATCGTGCGCATCGTTCCATCTCTTTCCAACACAGCGCTATCTCGCTCGTGTACTGACACCATCCCGTCACGGCACTCAGGGATAATCGCCAGAGAAAACACCTTATAATGTTTATCTCCGCTAAACTTCTGGGTTGCAATCAATTTAAATTCTTCGTACATTTTTATGTCCTTCTCAAGACTAAAGTCAACTTGGTTTGCCGTCGTCAGCTGATTAACGTTTGTGTTTTTTTTTATTACACAATGTAATGTGTTAGCGTTTTTTGTCTCTTACTTAATTAGCTTCCTGTACTAGTTTGACAGGATTTAATTGGTACCTCGTTATAAGTTTTTATTGCTTATGCATAATCATTATGATTTATTGACCGTCTCGCGAAACAAAAAGGATTAGCGAAGTATGCTGTGGAACGGTGAAATAAATTTAGTTATATTATATTATATACCTGCTGCTTAGTTACACTTTTTATAGATATAAGTTGTTAAAATTTAAAAACATCATGTCAATAAACTTCGCTAATGATATTAGATACAAGTCAGTCATATGTATACATAAATTAGTTTTGAAACTTCGGTAAATAATATAGTCATTATGTCAATATGTTCTTGTTGTTATATCCTGCAAAGCAGTAATATTTTCATGGTTACAGTACTGTTCTTGTTTATTATAGCGAAGGCAACGCTCCTGGGCCGTCCCGGACAGAAATAAGAGAAAAAAAGTGGAATTTCTGTAGAAAACGACTCGACCGATTGCCTCGTTGAGCCTTCAATCGATACCTCCTCGATCAACTTAGTATTTGTATCGATTCTTATAAGTTTAAAACCGATTTTATACTCCACGTACTTATTTCGAAAACTCGCCTGACATAAAATTGCTTTTGTAAAAGCGAGCGGCTTATTATCGACTTATATTGGTTCTGAAACGAGTATGAAATAAAAAGTACATTTATGAATACTGGGTACCTACTCCGGTACATATCATACAAAACGTGTATTATATTGAACACACTAGCTGCCCAGTACTAGCTCTGAACAAATGCACACATTCGTCTTGACTTTCATAATCACCAAAGCTTTCCACGTGACTATTTACTTGCGAAGAAATTAATATTCAACAGCCAAGTCAACGTCTGTCAACGTCAACGCATAAAACAACACGATTTTACTTACCTACACCACGAGGAAAAATATTCCAAGCTCAGTTAGAAACACACGTACATGTTTGTTATGGTCAGACATGGTCAATACGAGTTATGGACGGACAGCCGTAGCCATTATAACAATTTAGATGATTACATCGTGTCGACGGATCGATCAGTCAAAGAGTTAATCACCGTGCCGAAAAACTATTCGGTGGAATTAAGCGGTGCGCACACGACTGGCCGTCTAGAGAGCTGCGTAGGCGCAACAGCTTTACAACATCCACACGTTTGTAACCGGCCTATTTAAACTCCCAGATTACTTTGTACGTGAGACAATTTCGGATCTCATTCGTCATAGATGAATCAGAAACATTTCAAGTGATAATAAATGGAGTGTAAAGAGCATCTGTCGAAATGTTTCGCAGTACAGTCTGTTCCCGATGTTATTTATGACGTTAGAGCTCTGTGATGAATGAGGTCTGCTGTGCGAATGTCCGCGTCGTACTGTCCTACATCGGAGCATTAGCCGGTATCATAACATGATATAGTAAGGAATTACTTTTTGTCGTGAACTGAGTAGAGTAGTCGACTGAGTCCATTAAGACTAAATACTTTGCCCAACTATGGATGGAATCGAATAAGAGACTGACTACTCGACATTGATTTAAGATTACTACCATACTGCAGCAATAGGATAGGGTATAAAATATATATTCTTCATACACAAACCTACATACATAATGTATTAAAAACAGGATTGTTCCGAAGCTACTTAAGTCCGAGCGTGCTGGAAACTTCTCGAACGATGGGCATGAGAAATGGGAATCGTAAAGTTGAAATAAAGTAAAAAAGTGTTCTATTCTATTTGAACACCTATTTCAAAGCAGCACGCGCAAACTCCTAACAGCCCACGTGTAATCGGCTTTAGTACGCCGTAATAGTTTCGAACGAGATGCGTACGCGCAGGGTATTAAAAAGCTCTTTGAAATCTCCGTCCATGCCACAATAAAACCGGCGCAGTCATCCACCGACCCAAGGAATTGTCTGTCAATCAATTCGGAACGTTAAAAGCTTAAATCTTGTATTCTTGTTATTATAGATGAATTTACGAAAGCAACTCAAGTGCCTCCTGACACAGCCCTCGTTAAATAACGTTTGATTGGAATTAAAATTGCTTTCAAAATGTTATTTGGAGAATTAAGCAATTTAGCTTCTAAAGAACTCCATTTAAATGCTTTGTGTTCTGTAAATACAAGTAATCTAATAAATTAAGTGTAGAAATATAAATTTTGTGTTGCTTTTATAGGAAGGCCCCATTATCTTGCTACGCATAATTTTTATATCATATTCAGAAGTTTAAAGACTGGGTTACATAAACTTATAATTTACCATAACGCGTATCAATAATTTCTCATCTTAAATCTTTCTAATTTAGTATTTGTTGACAGTTAGTGGGGTAACAGCGGATATCCTGCTGTCAACGACTTTATTTGTCAACATTTTGGCGACTTGTTTGAAGAAGTCGACAATAATTAATGGCCCTTTAAAATAATCTTGAATTCTAAATTAATTGCTATTTCAAAGCTGGACTTCACTAATTAATGTTTAAAAAATATTTCAGTGATTTTACGACGCCGCCCGCCTGTCAGTCTATTTTGAATAAATCGACCGTTAAGAAAATTCATGATGGCGGCCGTTGCTTTTTTTATTTGCAGCGCATGGAACATTTCCCTCCAGCCAATTTATATGAAAATTCTTGACATGTTCATGTATCATGGTGGCTAGATTCGTAATTTACGCGTTCAACAACTGGTATCACACGTCTTCATTGCAGACAGTAACCTATACTATCAATCTTCATCGTAATTATAACTTGAAGGCTTGTTAAGCAAATGCAGCGTCGACGACGACGACCTACAATTTTATGATTGCAAACTTTAATTATTGAAAACGTAATTGTCTATTAGAATTGCTGATTGGATACTGAATAATGAAAGGGTTTATTATAGATACAGTTGTTATACCACTTAATATTATGTTAGAATGGCGTCTCATTTCAGATTGGCACTGTTTTTCCAGTTTTACGATATTGAAATGTTCTTTGATGCTGTTTCTAGTTTCCCTTAAAAGATATGTTACGCTGTCAAGTTCTTAAACCGCTTACTATTCAGAGGGCCTAGTACGACATTTTTTTAGGTTTATAAAGATCGAAACGTTGCCGGGTTTAATCCTCATTGGTTGGTTAATTGGAGCAGCCCAATCAGGGGGCTTACTCTTGAATCCAATTCCGATCGATCGACATTGGTATTGTGAAATTTCGTACTCTTGAATTGTGACACTAGCGCCCATTGCATCCGTATTGCGTGGATATTTAATAAACTAAATGGTATTGAGTTTGGCTTTATATTCCGTATTCTGATAGTTGTTATAACAGCTACGGTAAGGGTTGTATAGTTTTGACATTGAGTAATTATTGAGATTTCATTGGACTGAAATTGCATTGACACTGAATTGAGATTGGTTTTAAGAGTAAGCACCCAAAGAACGCGGTAACGTTTCGTAAACAAAGTCTGCACAAAGTCGGTTTCGTTAACCGTGCTCAACTCACTGCCCATTATGTAAATATTAGGCTCAAGAACCCAGGACACACGAATTACAAATAGTTTTCGTCCAAAAAGATCTTATTTTGGATATTTTCCTTCATTCTGTTTGTTCTGTTCTATTGTATTTATATTCATGTAGTTTTCTGCTATAATTAAGGTTTTAACAAGGCACTTTTTTCAATTTGTGTGTTTATTGAAGTTAAGCGATTATTGTTAATGCGTAAGGTGCGCGATCAGAATGATCTAATATGTCGTCCTGTGAGTGAAGTTACCAGAGACCCAATTGGGTCTCTCTCCCTAGTCTCCCGAATCCCAGAATCCTCCACAATCCTCAAATTCCCAATTTCCAAAAGGTCGGTAAAGCACTTGTAACACCTTAGTGTTTCGGGTGTCCATGGGCGGCGCCGATTGCTTACATCAGGTGATCCGTCTGCTCGTTTACCGGCTTATGCTATAAAAAAATATATAAGGTCATAGATGACTAATGCGTACTAATTTTCACTTCTGCATTGCTAAGTCGCGAATTAAGCCAACTTTTAAAAAAGGAACAAAATACACTGTGTCCTTTAGTAAAGTGACATTAAAGTTCTTCGATTTTCAATAAGGTCCAATTTCGTATCTCTCGATATAATCACACAGAACTGATACCTTCATATCCGTTTACTCCTAAAAAGGAAATTTCGACTTACTAGAACAAGACCACTCATTATACTAACGATACTTGCTCTCGTTTTTAAGGCGTGCTTGCAATTTGCCATCGTAAAACAAACTTAATTATCTGACAAACCATAAAAGACATGTCATGTCGTTGCCTAACAAGATGGACGACTGGTTCGACGCCATATTGGATGTCGAGTAATCAATCAATATTTATAAGACCACTTGAATTTTGCTGAAGGTAATAGAAGGTTGTAGTTTTCTGTAAACACCTCTTTGCTGTTTTGTTTATTTGGTAGATATGGAGTTGGCTAGCTGATGATGAAGTATCAGTGGTAAGTCATAGGCATATTGTGACTGTGTAAGGACTTAGCTATTTTTTTTTGTCTTCTCACACAGTCTACGAAAAGTCTTAGATCTATACCGCATATTATACTAAAAAGATAATTAAAAATTATTGGTTCGCTGATTAATTTCGTAATCGAAAAGTATAATTCCAGTTTGCCTGGTCAGATCAGGAACCGAGACCCGGGTATCGAACTCTAGACATCCTGTTACACAGTCACGCTTACGACCAGCAAACCAGACAACACCGGCAGTTACAAATTATAACAATTTCATATTATGATCATAGAAAAGATTACAACTGCTAACTCGATGTAATTAAAACACAAATTCCTTTTGACCTTTTTATAAAAGGTCAAAAGGAATTTGTTTCAAAACACGTTTGCTTTATAATTAGTTTCTTACGGAATCTATAAACCGAGGGAAACAAATTACACCTAATTAATCGCACTAATTACCTCAAATAACAAGCTTTACACCCGTGCCATTCATGACAGGGGAGTCAATTCATATTTAATTCCATTTCGTATCAGCTAAGTACGATAAAACATGCAATACAAGTTCGCAAGCTCAAGATATAAAGTTCAAAATGCTTTAACACAAATATCTCCATATTTGAATTCCCAGCACGTTGTATAAAGTGTTCCATCATTTATTTTCCTTTCGAAAAACATCAATCATATGCGATCTCAACACTTGATCGAATATCCATTCCACATCATAACATGACCAGTGTAATTAGATCTTCGTGAGGTCATTAATCTCCTTCGCTGACACCCTGTTATGCGCCCGATGTAGGTCCAAGTATACTTGCCGATGGATATGGTGGTGCGTTCAACTCGCCCGGCCATATTTAGCCACCTGCTGTGAACTTGTTCGCCATTTTGGGCAGTTAAGTATGCAGTTCAAAGGTCTATATGCATTAGAACAGGCACCCCATATGCAGAGTCTACTTACCTAGTGAGACAAGCCAGCCGTTGGTACTTACTTATTGCTAAATAAAACTTTAAAGTCTCCCCTTAAGGGTAAACATACGCATTCCTAGACTAAACAACACAACTAGGACAGTTGCATTGTAGCGAAGAGGACAGTTTCAGAAATAGCAATCCATTCCTGAGCTCGCTTGCATAACTTCAGGAATGCAGCGGGCGGAGTTCACATCAGCAGCTCGTATTTATCCTTATAAATAGGCTCATAATACATTTGAATCGCATTAATATCATACACATATCTCTGTCAGAGGAGTAACAGAAATAGTGCATCCTGTTTAAGCGCGCGCCAGGCGGCGACGAGCATCGTGCTGCGCCTATGTGTTGAGCCGAGCGCTCGGATCCAACGGATAATCGATTTTACGAGCTCCCGAAATAAACCGAGTCCCTTCGGCACAACATGCATCATCGACGGTCACATTCTGCACCCAGCTCGTGTTGTTCTTTTTTACTTAAACGTATGACTGGACGTCCACATGTTGTTAAAGAAACAACCGCACTGACGGCACTGACTAAACGAAGTTTGTTACGATTTTCAAACAAATGATAAACAGCTCGACTATTGAACATGACATCACTGTTGGACCAGTTTGTTTAATCAGAGAATTCGATCGATATGTCGGACGCCTTTTAAGACCAAGTTATCTAGCCAATGTGGGAGAGGAAAGCGACGTGGGCGCTTCTATTATGGACCTTAATTCAAAGACAAAATAGGGAAACTACATCTATTTTAGTACCTACTATCGAAATTATAGAAAACGGTTTGTAGCTAGAATGGCGTCCCGTCAAAGGCAATAAATGGGTCCGTTCACCCAAATAGTGCTGTGGGTGTGTGTTTTATTGTTACGAGCGGGTTAACGAGCGCCGGTATTGCCATGCCCCGTATGTCTGTGGCCCGATCCTCGTCAGCCCGTCTTCCTATCACAAACAGAAACATGTGAACAATTCCATATGAATACTTTCTCGTATTCTATTCCGGATCATTGAAATAAGTGCTCTGTTTAAGTACGTATCATTACGATTGGAGTTTTAGTACGACTACTGATGCTTAACACTTTTGAAATGAATCCAATTATTTTCTTTTTTGAATCTGTCTTTATTTTAACAGGGATGTTATCCAATTGGTTCGAAGCGTCATTTCAAATGAATTTCAGCAGATTTTGTGAAAAGATTACGAGTTTCTCAATACAATTTAATGTTCGTGTGGGTACTTGTGAAACCAAGATGTTTCGGCGCATGCGCACTGGGACAGTCTGACACATGTCATGTCTGTCGACATTTACGACTATCCCACATTTGAAATAAGAATACAAATGTGACAGCCGCATGTGTGGCCTCGTAAATACGTCGCTGTACCCCCAGAAAGGTAATAACTAGCGAGTTAAGTGTACCATTACAAATATTTTCATGAAGGTGATGGATTACTTGCAGTATCTTCTAGTATAGAGCTAAAATATTTGAAATTCTATTTTCAGAAGGGAAGTACCTACCCATTTAAACTGTCAAGTACCGGTGACCGCACCTATTTTCTAATTGTCTCAACCGGTACTCGACGAGTTAATATATTTTCGAGACATCACAAAGTAACACGAACAACACAATTGTAGGTTGTTTATAATGTCGACTTTACAACTTTACGGTCAGTATGGGACCGCAGCTCATCTCATTACCTCATCACAATACATATTCATGAGCTTCATAACACTATAAATATTGCATCGCATCCCGCTCTTGTCAAATAAATATATTTCTTTACGGCGTGAAACCAATCGTTGTGGAGATAGCGTTATCGTTTAATGGCCACTTGAACCACGACACAACGCCACATAAACACAAAAAGAAATAAAAAAAACATTCTTAAAAGCGGCCGTCCGTTCGCGCCTCGATGTAATAACATTTGCATTTGCATTTCCTTGCGTTTGCGCCGCAGACAAATGACTCGCCTTGCCTCGAACACATCCAACTCTCGATAGATCTCAATGCTTTATTGAGTCATAAATTGCACTTCAAGTACTTTTTACTAATATGCTAAAAGGTTTCAGTTTTATTGCGATACTGATTGACTGTCATAACATTTACAAATTCGATTACTTCAAAGTAGTAAACTTCAGTCGCAACGTATACCATCGCACCTTTAAATTAAACTTTATGAGCGTTAAAACATTGAAACCCGTAGCGTAGCGTGTTCGGTAACTACTTGAAATAAATGAGCCTAATTAACACAATGCAAATCGTACAAACATTAATAAAATGTTAGCCAACATGCGCCGGCGGCGGAGGCCGTTTCAAACATACGAGCAAGCGAACAAACACCGGTGTTTGGACTATCGCCACTTTCGGTTCTGTACAAATAGGGACCGTTGTTTGTACAAGTGCCAGTGACACGCCACTGCTTAGATCTTTGTCCAGCTTAACATTATCTCTGAGAACCCTTTAAGCCTCTCTTCTGCGGGTTATCTTATAACGAACTGCAAGAGACGGTGTGGGTCTATTTAAGTTGGTGGCGGTTCAAAACAAGGCGACACCTTTCTCAGCCGTAGTGGGTAGGATTTACCTGTCAGAGGTTTTAACGAGCTAAGTAAGGGTTGACATAGGCTATAATTTACTCGAGACGAAGTTCAACAAGAACGTTTACGAGACTCGAAGAGCAGGAGCCAGGGTATTGGAAGTCAAACCAGATTAACAGGACTAAAATAAAACTAGGAACCCTGCCATTAAGTGTCTGAATAATAACAAATACTGATGAGCGATCGTGATCGTAAAATATAATATAAAGAGGTTAAAACAAAGAGTTTTTTATTATAGTTTAACGAGTCTCAACTCTCAGCGGCTTCGAATTACACTGTCATCTTGATTACAACCACTTTTTTGTTTACATCAGCGACTGTCAGTCTGGTGTAAAATTACAATGTTACTGCATGTAGCATAGCCCGTAGATCAGATTACTTTTTTAATAACAAGAGTACCTGAATAATAAGAAGATTAAACATGAATGTAAAAAGACACCTACAACAACAGATAAAGCTTGTGTCAGTTCTCAGTTGTCTAATTGCTCTTTTCGTGTGAATAATTTTCGATATTTATCAATTTCGACACGCATAAAACAAACAGGTTTTTGTGTATTAAATATTTGGCGAAGAGAATGTTTGTTAAATATTTCTTTAAAATTACCTACACTCGTAGTCGTAACTCGTACAACAGGATTCCTGCACGTCCAAAAGATAAAACTTTTGTGGAAAATTTCTTGAAAATTCGTTATTGGTAATTAAGAATATGGCGTCTCTCACGATATGGCTGGAAGTAATAAAAAGAACACATTGTTATAATAAATATAGTAAATAGCCATTTTGATACTTTACGATCATTACCTGTGAGATGCGAGATAAAGTTTACGAACCTACGTGTATACACTGTAAATAATTGCTTATAGCTTGTAGGACATACTAGGTGCCTACCTTTATCATTTAATTTGATCTTGCTTGATTAAGTATCTATTCAATATTAAAGAGATAAGTTTAAAGCATTCATAATTCAGTTACATTCGTATTTTTTGTACTTATTGCATCCATTACCCCTTAACAAAAATGAAAAGTTTGAACTCTAGACAAGCTGTCTACGTCAAACTCAAACGAACACGTGTTAAATGTTGTTGACATCATAAACACAAATAATACAAGAAGTAGGACAGTTTATATCGCAAAATGATCAATAAACTGATAATCTAACACGATCTAAATTTTACAACTGATCTTGGAGTAGTTACATACTACAGCCGTACTAAGTTACGCTGGTTATAATCTTGATAGTTCTTAATTCGTCTGTTATCGGGTCTCCTTCGTAAAGGTTCGTGTATTGACACACCTGCCAACTACAGCTGTACTTTATATTGTTTCTCGTTCTACCCATTGACTGTTTAATTATCTTAATTACTTTGCAAACCACCATTGATCTTACTTAGTAAATGGTCGAACGCTTTTTACTTGAATTTTTAATTATTTATTTTAGTACTAACTGTTACCATAATAGTTTATTTAGAACTGTCGTTTTGTTATAAAATTGTCTTAATTGCTTTATATTGGGCGATGATGAAAAAAGAGGCGTCTGTTATCTACAATTAAAACATAAATATGACTAACGTATAAATTATAAACAAAGTCATGTAATATGCATTAACGCAGTTTTTTCTTATTGTTTATTATTTATAATGTCATGCGTTATGACATCTGTTATACTCCAACCCTGCGCCTGGGCAGTAGCGCATTCACACGTACGTAGCTACTCGTAAGATCTAGATCAACCGTAACATCGTGTAACATGACCCGGTTGACTGGTTTGCGAACGTGGCGCCATCTATGATCATTTAATCTATGAAAAGATGTAATTCTCAGGTCATGATATATGAATATGAGACATTTACACCTTTTTAAAGATCTTGTTAAGAACTTTATAGTTTCCGAACGATATCTTTTAGTCCAGTTTACCATTTCATATTAATTTAATGTATTTCCATGTTATTGCTGGTTGAATAAACTTATAAATAGGAGTTCCTTCACTTAAACAACTTCTTGCATGGAATGAGAGAGCTCATGTCTTATAATTATGGAGTTTATTATGCTGGTATCATATCAGCTTTTGCCTGTGGCTTCGTACATAAATGTCTAGAATGGAAAATCTTTACCTAGAGGTAGTCTATGTGCAACTCTCAAACACTTACGTCCATTTAAGTTTCATAATACATTATCTAATCACTCAGTTTTAAAAAAATCTCAGTAGTAGCACTGAGTCTGGCATTGTACCCGGTATATGGCAATAGACTCACCCCCTATTACATGGGACTCATAACACAAATAGTGACAAGTGGGTGTTACACTGTACAGTGGCATAATGTGCACCTCTGCCTACCCCTTCGGGAATAAAAGGCCTGGTGTTATGTTATGTCACTTACTAATTCGAACATAATTCCATTAGGTATCTGCAGGCTCTCCAGAATGTTCTATTAATGGCCGAGTCCTTATATTCTTTTCTATGTTTTACAGGTGGGTTGTAGTAGCAGGCGCCTGGCGAGCCAGCGTGTTACGTCCTCCAGCTCCAACCACTGCAGCTTCTCGCACCAACCGTCACTCGTCTCTGCTGCAGCTGGCCGCGTGGGGAGTGCCTGCTGCGTTAGCTGCTGCAGTACTGGTGACTAGGGATGTGGACGCTGATGAGCTTACTGGTAAGATCTTGTCATTTTTCTACTAATTTTATAAGTAGCTACCTATGTGAGGTTGAATCTTTTAATCCTTCATAACGAATGTTACCTTGATAGGACTGGTAGGTTAATATCGTCAAGTTTTCCATATGTTTTGATGATATTTATATTAACACCCGAATAACGAAAGGCTACTCAATTTTAAGTTCTACTTAAATATCGTACCGTCTCTGTAATTTAAATTTGTCAAAAGAATTTAAATTTGTAGTGACAGAACTATACTTAATTAAACGCGACTTACAACTGAGTGGTGTTTGAGTATTTGGGCATAAGTAATCTATTTGATCGTAATACCCATATTTGCAACTGTTTTCAATACATTGCTTAATTATGTTCCCTATTCTTTCCTCATTACCTGCAATAATAAGGTCGCCAACTTCTCAAAATGTCACCTGTTCTCCAATGACATCTACGAGGACGTTGATTATTATAATTGACAGTAGCCACAATAATTAATTACACTCGGTCCCCGTTAATATCAAATCAATTAGTCCGACTAAAGCCTATTAGTAAACATCACATCACTTCAAAAAGGTGACATTTATATTCTGTATATATACATTACAAAATAACGTTTGACACATCATTACGATGAAGGTAAATAGAATTTTAATTTACGATTTACAATTCCGATATGCAAGCGACTTTTACACACCATCAGTGATGTCTATCATATGTTTTTATAACACCTCGTTTCTCAGTAACTGGGTCCACCATCTATGGTAGTTGGAGACCGGTTCGATAGTTAACGAGTGGATGGACCATAGACCAAGCAGGTTTGTCGCCAGACACGGCAGAAGGTGGAATATTCAATTCATCAAAGTAAATGTCATTGAGTAATGCGAATTCCATTTGAAATTCTTACTGCAAATTAGTAACAATGAACATTTTGAAAAGTATTCTTGAAAATCCTTTATAGAAAGACGTCTTACACTAATCCTCCCCAAAACAAAGTTCATGCATAGTGGATAATTATTTTTAAGTTAATATATCTACCTAAACAAGTCTTCGCTATTAACAAACCCCATGTAAGATGACCATATGAAATAGGTAGTCGGTCAGGAACAGTTTTTCTCTTTACCGACACATCTCTAAATGGTCATGATAGAAGTTCATTGCTACCGAAGGAGGTTGCACTATTATAAACATGATTCACCGTATCGGACGTTATTTATTAGGATCTAGTCGCATTGCCGTTTAGACTAACTTAAATACATCCTTGTCCTTGGGTTGCATAATAATGCAAATATTTGGAAAAGAAGGAATAAATTCTCCAAAACAGTAAAGTACAATGAGGTACAATATGAAAGCAAAAATGAAGTCCATTGTTCTTTCGTGAATCAATCAATAAGGTCCTAATACTCGTACATTACCGTAGCGAAACAACACAAATGCAAGAAACGTTCCTGTTTTTAATAGTCCTTTCTTGTTTGATCGGCGGCATTTTTCAAAGCGATTAAATCTGGTACGAGTGCTCGGGAGCACGTATTCATACTGTAATGGTATTGAGTAGTTTGTATGGAAGTACCGGCTTATTGTGATTTTGTTCGTGTGCTAAACAAGATTCTGACTTGGTTTTGTGCCATTAGACGATATGTGGAGATTAATTACATCTATATAACAATAAATTATGAAATAGAGCCTGTCTACGCTTAGCTCCTACTTTCAATAACACGTCCCACCAGTTAAAAATACACGTATTATTTAAACGCAATTCAAACAAAGAGAAAGAGGAAACATTAGATTAGAATTTCCAGGAGCCATGTCGTAAATTTTAATAAATATTATTTTGTATTTTAATCTTTAAAAGAAACCGCTGCTTGCCCTATCTGACCCAGAGCGGGGATTTTGAGAAAGATACACAGTATCGCATCGGTATCAGTAAATCCAGAGATTTGTCGGTCGAATCGTGCGATGCCGCTTTGGGCACTTGGGCTACAATAGGACCGCTGTTACTTGGCGGCATTTTACATCTACCTAACATTGCAAAGAGACACACGTGTTCCTACATTGTTACAACAATCTTTACATAAGAGATAAAACTTAGTAGCACCTCTAACGGTTATATTTAGAAAACTACAAGATACAGAAACGGTTGCTTTGAAAATTATTGTAAACATTGTAACTTTAATATTATCAAAAAATCCTCTTATCACTTAAGCTGAGGACGATTAATTTAGACAGAGGGAAAGAATAATACAAAAGTGCCGCTCTACAATGATAACGTTTACGTAGGTACTTAGTAAGAAGTTTTTATCGTAATCGGGTGGTCGGTAATGCTTGGATCAGAGGCATCAGAACCCTTTGCGGTTTTGATACAGAGACGCGGTGCCGACAAAGACTGTCCTCTTTGAAAGTAGTGAGATTACAATTGCTTGTTTAAAAACTTCTGTGGTAAGGGATACTGTCTGTACAAACAATCTTAGGGAACTGTTGAAACTTTCTCAATTTTGTCTACTATTGCTTAAGCCTTTGACTGCCGACAGGAAACCGCTGAAGGCAAATCCTCCGCTAACGTAGGTCACCGGTGACCTACGCGGCACTTAACGTGTTAACTATCTGTTCTTCTCAAATGTAGAACTTTAGAACTACTTTATCGTTCAAGTTCTTTCCATTTACGGACCCATCGCAAGTCATATCTGCTTATTTAAAATGCTCATTTTATTCTTTCTCCTCTGGCTACCAAAAAAGCTTTATCGAATGTAAAAGAACAATGAGCCAATCATTACTTATCTGGCTGAATTATGGAGACATACATTTAAAAATATTTTACCGCCTGTATAAATAAACTTTTGGGCATAAATCACTTGACTTCGTCGGACACGTCGGCTGTAATAAATTCATGATTGGTAAAAACTGGAAGGTTTATTATATCATACTAATGGCCGCCTCCTTACGATCCTACTTGGAAACAAGATGGTCGAGTATTTATTTTAATAAGTCTTTGACCATCTCCTTTTGGCACATTCACATTTCTGCATTTAGCATCATATTACTGTTTGGTTCAGCTCTGCCAGCCTCAGCTCAGCCTCTCAGCCCTACATCTGTGTGCCTCAACTAGTTTCTTATTTACGAACAAAATTTATTCATCTTTCACCATTTAGCCGCGAGAGCGTCTATCTGATGAATGGTTTCCTACGTTTGTCCGCTATCTGTTTATCTCGGCCTGTGGATATATTTTGAACTCTTCTTACATTTATTTTTATCGTCATTATGCGAAGTGCGAGCGAAGAGCCACGCGGCCCGATTCTCAGGCATATTGCAGTTTCAATCATGCCACGGGTATTGTGCTTTTATTTTTATTATTTCCATTCCACTTCCATTATGGCGGCCGAAAGAAATGCTCGACCATTATTCGAGCCGTTAAATACGACACCTTTCCTCCTCGCACGCTCGTATTTCAATTTTAAATCGGCCCTTTTAACCGCCTTATTAATGCAAGCCTTTTTTCTCGCCGTATGTTTGTGTAGGTGTTCGCTTTGAGAGCAGCCTTAGTGGAAATCGGAATGTTATTCACTTCTATAAAGAGCACTCGAGAATAAGGATTCGGTATCCGCCAACCTCTACATCACTGATGTCGTTGTCTAACTTTTTTTCTGTTTGTTACAGGAACGTGCTTCGTAGGTAACCAATCCAGTAAGTCTTTACTGGCCCTGGTTATTATTCCTGAAGCTATCTGCTTGCTGCTTGGGTGCGTGTTCCTGTCTTCAGGTTTTCGTGCAGTTCTCCGTCGACCAGCACCCGTGCCGGCTCCATCTGTGCTACTGAACTCGCCGCCACAACCACATCAAGACCAAAGCGTCCTAAGACTAGGAGCGTTTGCAGCACTATATGCCGTGCCATCAGCATGCATACTCGCTACTTGGGTGTATGAGTACGCTTGGAGAGATGAGTGGCTTGCTGCTCCAGTGCCTTCATCAGAACCTTCAACACATTCAAAACCGGCATTCTGGGTGTTTTTGTTCAGAATATTTGCCACCCAGGTCCTTGGTGTCATGGTAGCTGTGTGGATTGCCACTCCAAGTCTAAAAGCTTTATGGAGAAGAATTGCTGGGCCGAGGAAGCAGCCGCCGCTGGCGAAGTGCCCTCCGGGTCCACCGCCCACTCCACTGACGCTGCACTGTTACGCGACACACTCGCACACTCTAACAAGGCATCCGCACAAATATGCAACGTACAGACCACCACAAACACATTCGTACAGAAAACCGAGGCACTACCACTACTCAGCCGGTGAGACAATACTTTGACGAGGATAGTGCTTGTTCAACTTGTGTTAATTACTGGAGTAAGTTCAAAAATGGTTCAAAGACAATTGTCATCAAATGAACCGTCGTTGTTGCATTTAAAATTCCTAAGATGTGTGTTTGGATGAACTAATAATCAAGTGCCATTAGTTTTAAACTGAGGTCAGTATGCGGCCTTATTACTAAACATAATATTTATAACTGTAATTACCTACGTTTAAATGTTTATTTATAATTTTATGAATGATGTATACCTATTAAAATATAGAAGAAAGAAATGGAGTACCATAACATAACATAACATCACGCCTTTTATCCCCGAAGGGGTAGGGTGTGTGCACCTCTGACACAGAAGTAACACCCACTTTTCACTATTTATGTTATGAGTCCCATGTAATAGGGGGTGAGCCTATTGCCATATACCGGGCACATTTCCAGACTCCGTGCTACTACTGAGGATTTTTTGTACCTTAGTTATTGAAATAGCCTCGCATTTGATAAAATGGTTATCATGTAACGTTAGCAAAACCTCTGAAATCCTTCTGGATAAAATCAACGTTTTTATAAATCACTGATTAACATCCCTTAAAAGAAATATTTGAATATGTAAGTAATTTTGTGTTTATTTATATAGACAAAGACAAAATTAAATGATTGTGATGCGAAATAATAATTCGTCCGAGTGATTGCATAATGTAAATAATTTAAGATAGAAAATGTAAATAAATAATTTGACTTAGATTGAATTGTAAATACATATAGGAGTGATAAGTATTATTAATGTACATCGTACATAATATTATTATGTTTGTTATAAAATAGTATTCATCATCATCATCATCAACAGCCTATAAATGCCCACTGCTGAGCAAAGCCTCTTCTCACACGGAGAAGGTTAGAGCATTAATCACCACGCTTGCTCAATGCGGGTTGGCGATTTCAAACTTATAATTAGAAATTATAAGTTCAGGTTTCCTCACGATGTTTTTCCTTCACCGTTTGTCAGTGGTGTCTAAATAATCTTAGAATGTACATATAACTCGGAAAAAGTCACATTGGTACTTGCCGTTGGTAGGTTTCGAACCCGCACCCTCATGCATGAGAAGTATTACAGTGAACCTATAAAAATCAACCATAAAGATCTCTTCCTCAATTATTTTTCACTTTTAAAATTGTGTTAAAAAAGCAATTGAACCCGTTATTGTTTCATTCAAGTTAATATTTAATTATAGCTATCAATATTTAGCAGCAGTTATTTTTTTTAATAACACTGAACAAGAATTCACCGCGAATGCCCACCTCCTCCTAATTGCCAAAATACTATAAGTTTACAACTAAATGTAATGTAAATAATGACTGAACATATTTGTTTGTGAATATTACTTAAGTTCTATTTAAGTAACAAGTGTAAGATAATAATAGATTATATCGCCTAATAGGTAAGTAGATTTACAAATAAATATACTTAATTGAAAATAATAATAACTTGTTTTACTTTATCTATGTTAACTACTAGGTACCTACTGTTGTTTTTTATGGGATAAGTAAGCTGGGAAACGAGCAAACAGATCACCTGATGGTAAACAATCGGCTTCACACATGAAGACCAGAGGCGTTACAAGTGTGTTAATGGCCTTTTGAGGATTATTGAGCAGATATATGAGATTGGGGAGATTGAAGAAGAGAGGGGGAGTAATTGGGCCTCCGGTACGACGAAACACAACGCAAGTCTTGTTTCTCCTAAAATAAAGTTTGTAAAAGAATGAAGTAAATAATAATTAACTTGACAGCCATCTCATAACCTAAAGGCATTAGTCGAGCAGGCCTATTTTATTTATTTATTTATTTATCTATTTATGCACAACACACAGACAGTACACAGGAGAACACATATACATATAAATAAATTGGAGGTACATAGGTACTACATATTCCCGAAGGAATCTCTTCCTGCAGTCCTTCGACAGGAAAAACGGTAAAAACAGAGACACTGTGCGTAACATGACATAAAATGTATTAAATAAATAGATCACAATAAAATACATAAACCTATACATACATATGATAGATACACATCAAATAATACACATATTAGAGTATATTACAAATAAACATATTATATATATATATATATATATATATATATATGACACTAATTTGAACAAGATTAGGAAAGGTAGTGCTCCCTTACGAGTCTTTTAAAGATTGGGATGGATTTAGAGTCACGGATATTAGCCTATGTAGCCTATGTTATTATACGCCTACTTTATGCTACTCGGTTATCAATCCTACATAATCTGACGTTCTTTACTTGTCGGATATAGATATCTAGTCTATAAACTTCGCTAAAAGCTAGCATCCTATGGAATCCTAAGAATATGTGTGGCGATGGCTTTGGTGAATATGTGATATCACTAGTATTACAGCATAAGCGTTGTTGTTTACGACGATACTGAAGAATCTCAGTTTCACTTAACTGTTAAAATCACTGATCATCATAAGATTAGGATAAGACAGTACATACACCCTACACTTAAATATATCCAACTAGCGGCCCGTCCCGGCTTCGCACGGGAGGACTTAAGATTTTTTACATAGTTTTACGTTTTTATTTATATTTATTCTCAGTTTTTTTATTTAGGAAGTATTTACCCTTTGAAAATATTTTTCCGGACTTCATTTACTTATTTCATTTATTTAATTAATTATTTTCTTCGGAACCTACCTATTTTGTTGTTGTTTGTTTTGGTTGAGGTAAAAGTTTTTTTTAAATTGTTTTTCTACATTTGAACCATTCATTAAAACGATTGTTATGGGTAAACTATAAAAGGTATATGCTCTCGCGGACTTTTTTAAAAATAATGTTAAGATGAACAATTCATCTATTGAGCATTTTTGTATTAACTTTAACTATATGCTCAGCGCACGCCACGGAAGGCCTCAGAATCGATAATTTTCCCCCGTTTTTAAAACATTTTTGGTTACTGCTCCACAACTATAGGACCTAGCGTGATATTATAAAACCTAAGTTACTTCTGAATAATGCAGCTTTCTAATGGTGAAAAAATTATTGCAATCGGTCCAGTAGTTTTTGAGTTTATTCATTACAAACATACAAAAATACAAAAATACAAATGTAAATTTAGTATGGGACGCCACTTCCATTGATACTCTGGCGCCATCCCATCTTCCAAGCTCAGCGTGTCGAGCCGGTGCTGCCGCTGCTGCTGCCGAGAACCTCAAACGGCGAAAGTATAATAGCCTGATTGGCAATTATGCTTTCGAACCGTTTGGGGTTGAAACTTTAGGGCCGTGGGGCCCAAGTGCACATCTTCTTTACAAAGATATTGTAAGGAGGATGGTTGACACTTCAGGTGATCGAAGGGCTGGCTACTACCTTGGGCAAAGGTTAAGCATTGCCATTCAACGTGGCAATGCTGCCAGTCTTTTGGGCACCCTACCTCACGGTAGCGATGAGGAAAATGTTTTCTTTGATGCCTTATGATTTATTTTTATTATTATTATTTTATTAAGGTGTAAATATTTTAGTTTTAAATTTTTTTTTATATATTTTAAGTTGTATATATTAATTTTTATCTTGTATTTTATATATTTAATTGTGTAATAGTTAATATTAAATTGAAAAATAAATAGACTTAAAATTACTAAAAAAAAAAATACAAATCTTTCCTCTTTATAATATTAGTATAGATATAGATTATCGATAGTTTTTTTGTTAATAAAATTGTTTGATTTAATTCGTCCATATTTATTTTAAAAATCCCTCCGAGGAAGGATCTAAGTAATCCATGGAAACTGAAAATATGTCATTTTAGTAGTCGCACTCCTGAATCCTGATAAGCTACTCAATTTTAAGTTGTAACAAAATATCGTGCCAATTCTGTTACTTTACATAGAATTTGTAGTGACAGAACTATACTATGCGTAACTTACAACCAAGTAGCCTTACAGTATTCGGGCCCCAGTCTGCTACTTATGTTTAACACTAGAAGGGCCAGGCTTCATGCTATACCTTCAAAGACCGCAGCGGTCAATTTGACGGTACTAGAGATTAAGTCAGAATACTTATGAAATTATTGCATATCTTGCATTAAAATAAAATAAAAATAATATAAATGTACTTTTTTACTAATAGTAAAAAAAAATGCATTAAATTGAGTAACATTTGTAGCAAGTGTCTAATAGTTTTTTAAACTGTTTTCTACATTTTCCAGAAACAGGTTTTTTACAGATAATGCAGTTTTCACGTTTTATTTTTCTTACAATTACTGTTGATTTGACATTACCGCCTCTTATTGTTTTTATTAGATGGTACACTTGTTTTAGAATTAGTTTCTTGATGCTGTGTCGTAGTTGAAGTGGATTTTTTTCACATACTCTTTACGTAGTACGCTTAGTAGTTTAATGATGAAATCATGACGAGAATTTTTTATTCCTAGTAACTTTTTGATAAAGAATCCATGAGTTTATAGCTACTAAATCAAGTATATTGTAAAATACATGACAGGCCATCCCCGACTTCTTTCCCGACTTACGGTGTACTTGCGTGCCATTCGATCACTGATGTCTACACTAAATTTTGTTGTACCTATTGTAAAATTCAATTGTTTCAGGCAACTTTTTTGGCAGTACCTATATTTATGTTGAGGTGCAGAGTACTCAAAATAATAACATGTGTTCCAGGTTTTCCTTGATAGACAGTAAGGGTTCTATCGGTAACGGTTTTCATTATGAAGTTTTTATATCTTGTAGTATGAATACCTCTACAAATCAGTGGTACTTCTCGTCTTGCACGCCGCATTGTTCCAACAATACTAGTTTTCGACCAATAGTGTTTTAGCCAAATTTAGTGATGTGAAAAAGTTGTCAGAGGTTACGTTTTGACCCTAGCTACGACGTCCCTCTTTACTGGCGTTTGGAGAAACAAAAGTCCTTTCTGTGCCGTCACTTGCTACCCGACTGCTCAGCGAACGGAACCAATGCCTAATATAAAATGTAAACAAGTTAGGTACTGATAAATTAGTCAGAATTCAACCCACCATAAATAAAAACTAAAGTACCCACTTTAGTTTGAAGATATCGTTGTTCACTATTCTTATCGCTGTCTTTATAGGTATACCGTCACATTGACGGTGCGCTGTCTTAGTAGTTATTTGTAATCGAAACTCAAATACAATATATAGTTATTTTTTTATAAATATAGATTATAAGCCTAAGAATAGCAAATTAGGAAAAGTCATAAAATATTGAAAGGAACTAAAACATAGTTTGCAAAATATTTAACAATGAAATTGCCTTGCGGTCAATTTGACTGCCTTGGTCTTTCTAGTGTTAACCATAGTTTAACCCAAGTTTAACCATTTACCTCTACATAAGTGTTTCAAAAATTGGAGTCTAACCTTTTACAGGACCCAAAGTTGGAGAGGACGGGGGCTGCGTTTAAACGCATCCTCCCCAACCTCGGGGGGCCAAACGCCTCCTGCCGGAGGTTATACGCCGGGGTCGTGCGGTCCATGGCCCTCTACGGCGCCCCTGTTTGGGCGCCAAACCTGTTGCGGCGTCCCGCTCGGACGCTGCTCATGGCACAGAGGGTCATGGCGATCCGAATGATCCGCAGATACCGCACGATCTCTGGGGAGTCGGCGAACCTCCTTGCCGGGTTACCGCCGTGGGATCTGGAGGCGAAGGTGCTCGCGCGCGTGCACAGCATGCGCGCGGAGGCACGTCGCCGGGGCGAAACTCCGCTGCCGCGCCAAATAAGTGCGTGGCGGGATGAGCTTCGGCGCGATCTCATGGCGGAATGGCAGCAACGACTGTCGCAACCGAGGGCTGGGCTCGCTGCCATCGCAGCGGTAAGTCCCCTCTTTGAGGAGTGGCTTGAGAGACGCTACGGCGTCCTCACCTACCGCCTAACGCAGGTCCTCACCGGACATGGGAGTTTCGGGAGGTACCTGTGTCTGATGGGGCGGGAGGAAACGCCCGGGTGTCATCACTGCGAGGACCGCCCTGAGGACACGGTGGAACATACGGTGGGAGAATGCCCTGCGTGGGCTGAGCACCGCCGTGTCCTCAGGGAAGTGATCGGCGATGACGACCTCTCGCGTCCGGGCCTAGTGCAGGCCATGATGCGGGGCGAGGGGGATTGGGATGCCGTCTCCTCCTTTTGCGAAGCAGTCATGCTAGCTAAGGAGGAGGCGGGACGCGTGAGGCAGCGAAGCGCTGCCTCCTCGCATCCCAGCCATCGCGGAGGACACACCGGGCGTCGGGGATCGCGGGACGATCTCCGGCCACCGTAAGCGCGGGCCTGCGGACGGCGAGCATGGGTGGCTCCCCGTCCGACCAGAAACAGACCCGAGCGTACGGCGCGTCGCGTTCCGCGCGCGCCTCAAAGAGCCATCAGACCACCACAGATGGGGCCCAATAGGGCCGATGCCGATTCGGAGTCGCGGAGAACCTAACGGGTAACCGGGGCTCCGGCTCGACGTGCAGGAGAAGGAACGGGGTGGTTTTTAGTCAGTAAGAGTCTGACACTCCCTCCCGCCTCACCCAGGCGGGAGCAGTCATTCGATGATTTTCCCCCCTTAAAAAAAAAAAAAAAACCTTTTACAGGACTACTTACGTTAAAAAATTTTTAGCTGGCATACCTTTTTTGACACTTTGATGACCGCGTTCCGACACTTTAGTTGTAATAGATATGTAGCATGTTTTTTTTTCATTTCAGTCACTCCAAGGACAGAAACAGAAAGTTTCTGTTTCTGTCAGAAACAGCTTGTATCTTTCTTACAAGTATGCTTAAAATTGTATAAACTTCTAAATAAATAATCTGCACTTTGTTTTGCTTGCTTCGAGCCAAAACTGCTGGCTTTATTTTTGTACAACGGTCATATTGTTTGATATTTGAATGTTACATTGAATAAACATTTATCTTTTACAATGTCCTCTTTCACTCAGATTTGTCGATTGAGTAATTTCTTCGTAGGAAATTATAAATGTATTCTAACTGGAAGGTAAGATTGAGGTTATGACGCCAGCTTTATTGTTTGTTTCAGAAATATATGACTATCTTTTTAGGCCCCTAGATTTTAGCGAGTGACCTTCTTGGCTGTCTATAGGCTACTTGTAAAAATTGGCTTGAAAAAAAATTCTGTTCACACAGCATTTTGCCTTTTTGAATTACAGGACAAATTGGTTGACCCCGGTCCAAGCATGCAACTATACGAGGAAATCGGCAGAGGAAAAGTTGGGGTTAGAAAAGCCGAAACGGCCTCTGACCCCATTCTTCAAGTTCATGACACAAATGAGACCGGCATTGCTAGCTAAAAACCCAGGGATTTCTTCTAAAGAAGCTATTTCGTGGACATCTAAACACTGGCAGCAGTTGGACCTAGAGGTAGGTTGACTAACGCCTGATTAAAAATTAAAAACCTTAAAAGCAAAATGTTTGACACCTTTTCATTTTTTCAGACAAAAAATCAAATGGCCAAGGAATATGAAAAAGACCTAGAGGACTATAAGAAAATCAAAGCAATGTATGAATCTTCGCTCACAGATAAACAAAAAGAAGACATAAAAAGGCTGAAGGAAGAAATGGCTGTGGCTAGGGAAAAAAGAAAACTAAAAGCTGTAAGTAATAAATATCATTTGGACAGACAGACAGAAATGGTATTCACCTTCCTTGGTTTATTAAAACATGAATTACCTACTGAGAATTTTCTATACAATCAATGAACTGTGATGAAAATCATTAAGAACTTTTTCTTATTAGGATCTAATATAAATTCCAGGAATATAAAGAGCTTGGACGTCCAAAGAAACCAATGTCATCCTATTTCTTGTACATTCAATCTAGAAAAGACAGTTTCAAAGGCAAAGATATAAAACAATACCAAGAGGAAGCCAAGAAGGATTGGTTGAAATTGAGTGATGCTGATAAAGCTAAATTTGACAAACAGGCTACTGAACTGATGGCTAAGTACAAGTAAGATTACTACTTTCTTAAATTACTTGTTTGACCCCCTGCTTACCACATTATAGTTGGTGCTTAAGACACTTGATGTATTAATTATGCACTAGTACCTACTAGAAGTGCCACTATTAAGCAGCAAAACAAATTTCTCAGTAAATCAGTAGTTACTTTCAATTTTTCACAACAGAAATACCTAATTGGAAAGGCTATCTTCCTAGATAGGTTATAGTTTTCAGTTACTATCCAATCTCTAGTCTTATCCGTATAAACCTAGGCGCCTTTTGAAGGATTCCGACCATCATAAAAAATAAATGATGTACTTACTGCCTTAGAATGAGGATGTGTGAAAATAATAATATATAAAATTCTCGTGTCAAAGTTTTCGTTGCCATACTCCTCCGAAACGGCTTGACTGATTTTGATGAAATTTTTTATGCTTATCCGGTATCTATGAGAATCGCCCAACATCTATTTTTCATCCTCCTAAATGTTAGGCCACCCCTAAATTTAATTTAAAAAGTCGCAGGCAGAAGCTAGTATCTTATACAAATACATACATAACATCACGCCTTTCATCCCCGAAGGGGTAGGCAGAGGTGCACATTATGCCGATGTACAATGTAACACCCAGTATCTAGTGTCTTATATTATAATCTTTTTATTCCAGGAAAGATTTAGAAGCATGGGAAGTTAAAATGATATCAATGGGTCGCGCCGACCTGGTCCGTAGCAAGCCTTTACGAGAGAAGAAGCCAAAGGCTGAGGCAAAAAAGCAATAGGAACTCGGGTGCTCTGACGAAACAACTGACTCTCCTCAAAGTAGTGATAAGGATTATATTGTACAAAGTATTGATAAGAGTACTTCCACTAGTCCAGATATGTCGAATACAATTAAAGAAAACATAGTTCCTGATAGCGTTTCTGTTACTTCAGAGTCAAGTCGTCGGAGCACGGGTGATGTAGACACTCCCACGAAGCTGCCATTAAAAAATGTCCAACCTAAACAAAGTAAGAATATCTTCAATAGTATTAAAAACTTCTTTAATCGTTAAGATTAGTTTTGTAGATCTTGATCACAGTTCATGCATTTGTTGTATGTTTCTTTTTTGTTTTCAGTTGTATTAGATTTATATTAGAATACACTTTCTATATTATAATTATTTTCTTTTTATTTCATTACCCTATTTTACATAATACATATTTTCACTATTGCTAATTCAGTGATTGATAAGTGATAGCTATTCATGAACATCTGTAAATACATAACGTACTTGGTAAGTTGGTAGTGTTCGAGGACAATTTTTTATTCTCAAACATAATCAAATGGCCTTTTATTCCAGTACACACTCAGCACTTTACAGAAAAACAAGGAAACAGAAACACATAATACCATTCATAACCGTTTTTTATTTCAAAGATGTTACAAAATATAATTAAAATAAACTTTTATCATTTCATTTATAGTTGTATGACCTTTATTTACAATATGAATTAAGCTGATACACTAAATTATTCAACTGAACAGAATTACATATTCAAGCATTATTTGCATGCATAAAAGTATCACATTTTTGTATTTTATTACGACAAAAGTGAAATTATTTGAATAACAATGTCATGCGGTACTCACAAAGGTAACTATGAAGGAAGACATCAAGAAAACGAATTGACCATAAAGTGACTATTCACAAAAATATTGTTCACATTAGTCTACAACCTATGTACAGCATTTTATTTACAGCCCGTCAAAAACTCCCTCGACATTAAACTGTGTTTTAAATTATAACAATATGGTGGGCAACATAACAGCATTTAGATCTTTGGTACCATACCAGCTTAATTCTGAATTGTAGAGTATACCTATTCCTTTACCAAAGAGTTTTTATTATTAGTTAAATGTAATGGGACAATTTGGGACATTCAGGTCTTAGGAAGTACCTATCAGTTGTTGAGGTTCAATACATCAGTTATATAATATTAGGTAAGTTTGGAGCAGCATGCTTGTATTTTGTTTGTTAATAAATTGTTGCATAAGAATACAAGTTTATAAAGATTAAGGCAGTGTTTAGATAGAAAAGGTTAAAATTATTTAACAAAAAACCAATTAAAAACAAAATTATCTACAAGTCACAGACTGCCATATTTGTATGTGGTTAGTATAGTTTTAATTTAACAACATTAGATACAGTATCAAATTTGAATATTATAAAATATGTCCAGGCCATAAAATTGGTTACACAGGCCTTAATAATCCATAAGGACTAAATTCCTTTATCAAAATACCATATCATTACAAGTATAAAGCATGAAAATAGTTTACTAATTTGGCATACTATTGAATATAATTTGTATTAGTTCATATCCACAAGTATATTTGTAACTCTCTCAATTCTGAAATAAATACAATTTAAATGCAAAAAATTAATATAAATAGTGATATTACATAACAATTAATTGTGTCCAGCAATAATTAGATTACATGAAAATAACTAGAATTTCTGTTGACACAGCTATATACAAAATTGATTCTAATTTAAAACTAAAAATGGCAATATGTGACTAAAACGCACACATGTCACAACTTCTCACTTATGTAAAAAGGCACAAGCAATCAAAACTATGGAACATTATGGAGCGCCTTCAAAATTCAACATTAGTGGTTCAGTACACAAAGATTAGAAATTTATAATAACACCCACATTGAATTTTGAACCTTACCCCAGTTTAATCTAGCCTGCTATTGTTAAATTACTGCTCAGTCAATGTAATGCCCTCAACATGGGTGCAAATGAAGTAATTACTATGTAATTAATCCATCCCTCAAGGTGATGAATAATGATTGTATGCAAATTGTAGTAAATAGATACACAAAAATGTCACATGATATTACACCCATACATTGGGTCAAATATATAACTTTCTTTACTCGGGATGAAGACACAACATGTAAAAGTTGCAAGGCATTGGCAAGTTTAGAATTACTTTGTGACGGAAACCAGATTAATTTTGTAATGACATAAATTAGTACTGGTAAGAAAAAGTAAGTACCATCAAATGTGACCAATGACAAACTGTACAGTAATTGAATTAAAAGTGACAACAATACTATATCGTATTTGTAATTAGTGAGTTTCTCCCAGGGTGATGGTGTTGGCGCTGGCTCTGGTGCCCGTGATACAAAAGGTGCCAAATCACTGGGTACCTCTCCATCGCCTGCCGCGATGTCATGATTGAGTGATGTTAACAACTCAAATGAATCAGGTTCGGAGACAATCACACCATTATTCAGTGACGTCTTGCTACTGCTTATGTTTGAGGAATGCGAAATCTCGTGAATTGGATCAGGAATTGTGTTTCTGACCGGAGATTCTGAAAATGAAACAATGTGATGATAAGCAAAGTCCAGCTGAATTTTATAAAATGCGCTCTTGACGCACAATGTTGTGTATACCTCTAGGTTGCTCGTCGCCACATTTTCCAGATATTAGTTGGAGCCTATTATGAGAATTTTCTAATATTCTTCTTCTGCGAGCTTCGCGACGAGCTGCTGCAGCATCAGCCATGTTGACATTAATCAAGTGACATTTAATTTGACTTTGCCAGCTACTGAGTAGTTGCCAGCGTTGTTCATGATCACAATTATTTATTTTACAGCAAGATTTCAGTAAATTTTATTGAGAAGTTGTGAAGTAATGAGTAGATCACAATAAAATTTAAAGTATGTACCTATTACGAAACTTAAATTTTAAAAACATATTAAAATTCTAGTCTAAGGAATTGATTGTACGAGAATATTATGCAAAGAAGAATAAAAATCGGAAATAAATATTACTTTTAGACAAAACATTCCCAATTATAAATACTATCTTATTTTTTCAGAAATACTTCAAGATTAATTTCTGTTTTACACTTATGAATTAAGACGAGAAAGTTTTCTAAAAAACGATAATTCTATCGCCATTTTTGTAAACATTATTATTTGGCAACCGGAAGTTTGTGTGTTGTCTGTTACCAGTAACGCCAAGGACTTTTGTTTGGCGCCTTTACGGGCCGGTCTGGTTTTACTGATAAATTTGTGAATTTCTCTCCAACAAACTAAAGTTATTGTTAAATATAATGGGCGACAAAGGTGACGGAGGTAATTGCTTTTGAAACTGTAGTTCTAAGCGATGGTGCTGATGTTCTTTGCTGACGCTTGACAACCACTGATTTTTTGGTTATCAAAAAAGACTTCGTAAAGAATCTGTAAATTTCGTTGTAGAAACCTTTGATGATGCGGTTGAAGAGAGGGTAATCAATGAAGAGTATAAAATATGGAAAAAGAACACTCCATTTTTGTACGATCTGGTTATGACACACGCTCTGGAGTGGCCCTCGCTAACTGCCCAGTGGCTACCTGACGTGACCCGGCCTGAAGGAAAGGATTATTCGGTACATAGGTACGGAAACTTCATTCTTATCTTGTTCATAAAATGTAATGTTGACAGGTGAAGGTACTCATTGACACCTCATCTTGAGGAAAATCATGTCAAAATACCCTAGATTACCTTACATTTTGCAAATTCCGGTTCTAATTACTGGTCTTATTATGAAAATTTTACAAAAACTTCTAAGTAGTTCAACTTCTTTTGTCTTGTTCCTATGGTTAGTATTTCAATTCTGTCTCTACAGGGAATAGATGTGTCTATTGTGTAGAGTAAATGTTATTATTAGCCCAATACTATACTACCAATAAGTTGTCCTAAGTCTTACACATCTTATACTCACTGATTTGTATGAGAAAACAACCAATATATAATCACAAAGAATGTTACCATCTCTCGATATATACACAAAGGAAACCAAGAACTAAACATTTAATAAATTGATAAAATTTATTTCAATAGTAATTTATAACTAACTTCAAGCCCTGCCGAGCACAGAGGTGGTGGCAAGACTCCTTATATTAATTTAAATGAAACTTAAAATCCATCAATCAGTTCTCACATCTATAGTTGATAAAGATGATGATAATGATGATGATGGTGGTAACACTCACTAATATTATAAATGTGAAAGTTTCTTTGTTTGTATGTCTGTCTATCAATCTCTCTGGAACTACTGAATGGATTTTGATGAAATTTTGTATACAGGCAGGGTATGGGCTGACTTAGGTGATAGGATACCTGAATAAATACTACCATTGGATAAAACAGGAATATGCAGGCAAAGATGCAGGCAGAAGCTTGTTACTAATATAACTTTCCATGCAACTTGCAGATTAATCTTGGGTACTCACACATCAGATGAACAGAATCACTTGCTGATTGCAAGTGTACAGCTTCCCAATGAAGATGCACAGTTTGATGCGAGCCACTATGACAATGATAAAGGAGGTAAGTACAGAGAATTTCAACTGTATAGAGTTAAAACATTACTTTAGATAGTATAAGAACATTTTTTCTATAGTGTGTGAGTGCTATCTGTTTGTGATTGTATCCTTAGTACTCAAGTCCATAATGAAGAAGTAAGACCATATTATAAGCATCCTGTTTTTATACTTATGGACATAACTGACAAAGTCATAAAATAAGGAGAGAGGTTCATGATGACATTTAATTTTCCAATTTGTGTCTTCCACTCAACAATATCACATACCAATCTTAGAAACAGTAAAAGAATGTTCCTATTAGAAATATGAAAATGAGGAAACAAAAGTATTTTACCGACTTCATGTTAGGCTTATACATATGGGGAATCTAAGCTATTGTTATTTGTTCCAGAATTTGGTGGCTTCGGATCAGTGTCAGGTAAAATTGACATTGAGATCAAAATCAACCATGAGGGTGAAGTGAACAGGGCTCGCTACATGCCTCAGAACCCCTGTGTGATTGCCACCAAGACTCCTTCCTCTGATGTGTTGGTCTTTGACTACACTAAGCATCCATCAAAGCCTGAACCTTCTGGGGAATGCCATCCTGATCTCAGGTATATACTGTTCTATGTTAACTCATTTGGGCCAATAATTTTCTAATAAAAATTGAAAATACTTACATTTGTCATTTGATAAAACCCAACTTAAAATACTCATCTTTAAATTGTATTAAATGTAAACTTAGCATAAATTATTTATTAATTTTATGTCATTGTTGGCATGTAAGAAGACTTGCTGAATTAATTATCATGTGATTAGATACTACTACTTAACTCGTCGAGTACCGGTTTTGTAGACACAATTATAGAACAATAGGTTGCGGTCACCGGTGACCGCTTGGTGTTTGACAGTTTAATACAACTATCTACCTTTACTTTTATGGGGACTACCCACCATTTATAAACATTACTTCATCTTTCAGATTGCGTGGTCACCAAAAAGAGGGCTATGGTTTATCCTGGAATCCAAACCTTAATGGTTATCTGCTGTCAGCGAGGTTAGTATTAAGAGTTATGATGATAATTAACTCGTCGAATACCGGTTTTGTAGACACAATTATAGAACAATAGGTTGCGGTCACCGGTGACCGCTTGGTATTTGACAGTTTAATACCTAGTTGTTACAACTTTCACTACTTACTTACATCTGACTACCTCGACTGTCTGCCTTGTTGACCGAGTGGTCGCAATTACGACTGCCGGGCAAGGGGTCTCGAGTTCGATTCCCGGATAAGGCAAAGTATTACTTAGTTTTTTAAGAAATCTCTGTAGTAGCACAGAGTTTAGAATTGTGCCTTGGTTATAGCAATAGGCTTACCGCCTATTACATGGGACTCATAACATAATAGTGAAAAGTGAGTGTTACATTGTACAGTGGCATTAAATACCGTAATGTGCACTGCTGTACTCTGCCCACTCCGGTGGGGAGAAAAGGCGTAGGTATAAGCTATTAATAAATTCTTTGAGTGGCCATTGGGCGTCCGGTAACCTTACTCGACGAAACAACGCAAGCGTTGCTTTCCGTCGGTTTTCTGTGAGGCCGTGGTATCACTCCGGTCGATCCGGCCCATTCGTGCCGAAACATGTCTCTCCCACACTTTAAAGTCTACCTAATAGAAATTATTTTCACAGTACAATCTCAACACATTTATCAAGCAAAGATTATAACATATCTAATGAGATATTTTATTGAACAGTGATGACCATACAATATGTCTTTGGGACATTAACGCGACGCCGAAGGAAGGTCGCGTCATTGAAGCTAAGTCGGTGTTCACTGGACACACGGCCGTGGTTGAGGATGTCGCCTGGCATCTCCTGCACGAATCACTATTCGGATCTGTGGCTGATGATCAGAAACTTATGATTTGGGATACTAGGTAAGGACTTCCTATCATATGACTACCGTAATTGACATGTAAAAGTGTTACTTTGAAACCAGTTTGCAGAAATAAATGTAATTTATTAATTATCATTATCATTTACTGTCTTTTTAAATGGTTTTATATATTTAACTCGTCGAGTACCGGTTTTGTAGACACAATTATAGAACAATAGGTTGCGGTCACCGGTGACCGCTTGGTGTTTGACAGTTTAATACAGAACATTAATTTTATTCTTAAGAAATTAACAATTATACATTTAATACTAGCTTCTGCCCGCGACTTCGTACGCGCAATCCCGTTTCTCCCATTCCCGTAGGATTTTTAGGACGTTTTTCTGTCATAAGAACCTTCTCCTGACACACAAAAAATCAGCCAAATTGGTCTAGCCGTTCGCAAGTTATGACGTATGACAACGGGAATCGGGTTTAATTTTTATATATATATAGATAGATGGTATGGAATACATTCCTTGATTTTTCAGAAGTCAATTATTTCAGTAGTTACAGTTTGTGTACTGTATAAGTACTTAGAAAACTAATTTGTTAACAAATCAATTTCAGACTTGTCTGATACTTCTATGATCTAAATAAATATGGTGTACTTATTTGCAGATGTAACAACACATCAAAGCCCTCTCACACAGTAGACGCGCATACTGCTGAAGTCAACTGTCTCAGCTTCAATCCCTACTCTGAATTCATTCTAGCTACAGGCAGTGCTGATAAAACGGTAATTATAACTTACATTTATCACAAGCCAGAACCAATCAGTGAGGCTTTGTTTTATTATGTTTAATTATGTTTATAAAAAAACGTTATGTACACAAGCATACTACAAACTAAATGATTATATAGAGGATAAAAGTGCTTGGAGGCAGGCTGGTCCGGCTCCGCAGGATAATACATGAAACACAGTGATGTTCAATGAATTCTATTTGTGTAATAATATAATCATGTTGCTTAAATATTTGTATAGTTTAAAACGTTGCACAATTTATTGTAAATGTGAGAGCCCTGTAATTAATTAAATCAAATTAGACTAGTAGATTGCATTTATGTCAGCTTGGAGTTGTCATGCTCACTCAAAGATCTCGTTGACGGTGGCACGTGCATTGGATCGCTCGATTCCCTACAAAATGGTTGAGTTGGGCGGTGCTAGGTTTCGCCAGATGTTCGTGAACGGGCACCGTCGATTGGAACTGGTCAGCTCCAGACTGTATCATTTTATTTTATTATCCTCAAGGTTATTTTCTTTTTCAGTCTTTCTGACTGGATTTAGGTGTTGCATTGTTCTCACATAATCGCACCAATAAAACTATGTAACTAGAGAATTGTATTGTAAACCTGATTGAAAAAGAGTAACCTATGGAGTTTCTTGCTCGTTCTTCTCCATAGGAATCTACGCCTTGGAATGAGCAACTAGCTTCACTTATAAATTTTTGTTGTTTGACGTTCAAAAGTGCCATCCTGGTCTAATTGAAATAAATGATTTTGACTTTGACTAACCAGCGATCCGCCCCGGCTTCGCACAGGTGCAATACACGTGTATTATACATATAAAACTTCCTTAAGAATTACTCTATCTATTAAAAAAACCGCATCAAAATCTGTTGCGTAGTGTTAAAGATCTAAGCATACATAGGGACAGACAGACGGTGAATAGCGGCTTTGTTTTATACTATGTAGTGATTTGTTCACCACATACCGTGTAATTGATAAAAGCTTAATGAAAATACAATATTCCATGCAAATCTCCTTGCTAATTGGCAGTATAGTTCTTTTGACTAGTTACATATCCTTTTAGTGCTGTTTTGTATCTTAAATTAATTAATGCTTAGGAGAAGGTTGGCTTTAGAATCTAATTTATAAACATCTTTATCAATGTTAAAAAAAAACTAAATAAACACTCAAGACTTGAATATATAGAACTGAGTGTTGCATGATGCAGGTAGCGCTGTGGGACCTCCGGAACCTGAAGCTGAAGCTGCACTCATTCGAGTCACACAAGGACGAGATCTTCCAAGTCCAATGGTCGCCGCATAACGAGACCATCCTTGCCAGCAGTGGTACCGACAGAAGGTAATACACTAAACACAGTGAATAATTAGAACTTACAGTTATTAACATCTTTCAATTTCTAAATACTCTAACACTTTTAAACTAAAGCATTTCATGGAATTGAATCTTCATGATAAATTCTATCGCCGTTCATTAGTAAATATCTACCTCAACTGGATAACTCTCCAAGAATGTCATTATTATCCAATACACACATGGCATATATAATGCATATATGCCATGCGTTAGTTGAAGATTTGCCTCCAACACTTATCTACCAGCAGTGGAGAACCTAAACACTCCACTGTGCATGCTCTTCACTTTTTCTCTCTTGTTTCCATTTTTAGACATTATTGTGACAAGTATTTGAAGTGTACCAAACTGAAATTTGATAAGTAACGAATATTGTTGCAGGCTTCACGTGTGGGATCTGTCGAAGATAGGCGAGGAGCAGACGGCCGAAGACGCGGAGGATGGTCCTCCTGAGTTATTGTTCATCCACGGTGGACATACAGCTAAGATATCAGACTTCTCATGGAACCCTAACGAACCGTGGGTTATCTGCTCTGTGTCCGAAGACAATATTATGCAGGTAAGCAGATACAACCATTAAACCAAAATAGAATTTTGTTCCTATGATAAAATAAACACAGCGTTTTTAGAATCAGAAATACTAGCTCTTTTAACTTGATGATAAAGTTGTAAAGAAAGAGATGACAGACCTTTTAGTATTGGCACTCCTTCTTTTTTATTGTCCCAGACATTATAGTACATGCTATGTGATATAGGCCCTTAAATCAAGTCAAGTAAGTCAATAGTGCATATTAACTTAATTCTAATATGTTTGCCCAGGTATGGCAGATGGCTGAGAACATCTACAATGACGAGGAGCCCGAGACGCCCGCGTCGGAGCTGGAATCTGGTGTGAACGTGAACCACGGCTAGCTCCGCGCCTGCGTAACCGGACTCCAGCATACGAACCTCCACTGTATGACTCTATGTACGTAATGGGACAACACAACCACATGCAGTACGCGTTAATACAATAGATTATATTACAGCAACATAAGACAATTAGGGCCGATTTTTCAACTAACAGATTTTTATTCATAGAGTAATATTGACCTCTGACAGTTTGTTTATGGAAAATCTATCAACAATTAAAAATTATTACTCCAATAAAGTTATGTGGCGTTGGAAATATCGGCCCTTAGAGAAACCTTGTCTCCTCAACAGATTTTAATTCTATTCTATTTCTTCTATTCCGTACGCACATGGATGGTGTTAAACCAAAATAGTTACAGTTCCTTAGAAAATATGAATGTTACTGTCTCTTTCACCCTTAAATTGTTAGTGCTTAGTAGTATCACATTTCTTCTATGAAATCCACTATGTTTCTAACTCCAGAGCCACTTAACGCGTACTGTACTGTCACCCGGGCTCTATAACAAGTTTCAGTTTAAGATATGGAAATTATATGTAGAGCTCTTTCACGATAATAAATTCGTTCTTAAAGTTAATACAGTGTGTTGAATTTGTTTCCAATTACGCTCTGTTAGGCCAAAAATAAGTATATAAATTAGGCAAATTGGTTTTTATTTTTATGTTCTCGACTTCTACCATACTGCTATGATTTTTTAAAATTAATTGTCAAATTACTATGTGTAATTTTGTGATGAAGGCAACTGATCAGAATTGGATGTGTTTAGGTAGTGCTTGGGTGTTATTTCGTGGCGTTATTGTTATTGAAAGAAATAAAATAGAAAGTATTGAAATATCATAATTAAATTAGTGAAAATAAATGTGTAGTTTTTCTCTGAGCAGTGGCAACAATTGCAACTCATTTGTTTGTCGTCGTAGGTAAACTAAGCCAACATGTCCCGAATACACATCAAACCGCGCCTACACTCTAAAAATGATCAACAATGAAAGAGCTCTGGAAACAGTAATTTGAGTCTTATGTCCTTAAACTATAGATGTAAAAATTATTGATATGGTCAACAAGTACATAACTTGTACGATATTAGATGTTAAGAAAAAAAAAACATACAAAACTGCAATCATAATTTGCAGTGAATTTGTTATTGATTGAGGAAAGAAATTTGAATATTTTTGCATAATCTGAAAATTATTTTTGAGTCCATATTTTGTACTTTATTATGCAGTTTGGTTGCTCATATGTTTTGATATAGTCCACTGGTAGGAACAGTTTGTATGAAAATTCATTTCCCACTACCCTCTGTCATATTGAAAAAATGTCTCTTCATTTATGGGATGATATCTCACACAGACCAACATAATTATGTTCGAAATCACATTTGAATGGAGGTTATTGTTCTTTACTATCCCTAACTGTTGCCACTAACATTAAAAAGTTAGTGTAACAGTAAGGGGCAGTTGATGCTATTTTGTCTGTGCCACACAATCTGAACAAACAAGTGCGCAAATATCTGGCGCTGGCTTAACAGAGACTAGAAATAAGAACTATTATAAAGTTAAAAGTTCGATGGTTCAAGTATCTGTCGTCACCACTCGACACTGGCAATATAGCCGACATAAATAAATTGGAGACTCTTGCTATTCAAGAAACTTTCATTTAAGAATTTGACTGCCAATAAAAAACTGTTGAAGGTAAATCCTCCGCTAACACCGGTCACCGGTGACCCCCATGGCGTTGAACGTGAGAAAACAGATTCTGATGATTATATAAAATAGATCAGATCTCATTTCGATCTCGTCCCTAATGATAATAAGAACAGGGGATTATGATAAAATTAAACACACTTTCAGCTATTAACTGTCAAACACCGCGAGGACACCGGTGTCCTCACACCTTCTTTGTGTCTATAATGACGGTACTGAAATAGCTTTAAAATTACATTTTGTAAATGTTTCTACCCTTGGACTATTCAAAATGGGAAGGGTCCAATTATTTGTGGTCTGTATGCACAAGAATCTCCCAAAAAATGTCACTATAATGAATTAAAAAATATTTTTGTATAAGTGGAATTTTCTATTTTATTTTGTTCTAAAGTAAATGTGCGTATGGACCACGGACGTGCGAGAAACAGAACCCACATCATAGAGACACCTCGCTAGCCAACACTGGTTAATTCCATTTTAATTTATTGTTTCTTATCCAATAAGTCAAAGGATGTGTTTCTGTTGTAATTGTCATTATTATTATATTAAGAGCCTCTTTCACACCCAGTATTCCGTATTATATAGTCTATGATTTATATAAACTACAAGAAGAAATACACCTGTAGCCAGTAGCATTTGATAGCTTAGCTGTCATAGTATGTATGTAATACGTAAACATTTCACTACTGAGAATGATGATACGCTGAGCTATCGAAGTGTAGTATCTTGTTGTAATGCATGTTCAATGTTAAGTGTACCGAGTTTCACACCATACTAGCACAAAGTGAAAGATGCTCTTACTCTGGTGACGCGACTGACCGATGGTATTTTATAATGTTAATGCAGTAATGGAATATTTTTTAAGCTCTGCTAATTAATTACCTATTATGATTAAAAGTATCGTAATAATAGTTGTTGTTTTCATACACCTACAACAGTTTTATTAATAAAATACCTAATAAGTAAATAACTTCTTATCTAATATATCCGTATCACGATTTTCCCTGTGGCATTTCGCGAATGAATGCTGTCTGGATAAAGGTGGGCCGTGACCCTGCGTGTCGACGCGAGCGATGTAAACACCGCGCCCCGTGCGTCACATTAATGTGATTGTTTTGTGACAGGGAGTGACCACAACGCGTCGCTAATTTAGTCGAGCTCCATCTCTTGCACTGACATCATGAAACTTGCTGTTCTAGTAATATTTCTCGTAACATCCACAGTTTCTGGACGCACCCATGGTTCCAGCCACTCTAGACATGGAGGCTCGCATAGCTATCCTCACAGTACTGGTTATTCAGGATATGGCAGTGGAGGTTCTCATACGTATCCTCACTCGACAGGATTGTCAGGCAACTCAAATAGTGGCAATGTGAGACAGACGTACACTCAGCAGCACAACGTCAACCACAACTCTTATATTGCACGCACAGAAGTTTACCACCACTATAATTACAACCCGCCACAACAAATAAGCTACGGGTCTACCTACCATCCCGTGTACCAAGGCCACCCGCCTATCTACGTGTACGAGTATCGGGACTCGGGCAGCAGATTCGACAACTTGCTGACTGGACTGGCGCTGTATAATCTGGGACGCAGCAGTGAAATGCATCATCATTATGATGCTGACAGGCAGTACAGTGGGAGCCCAGGAGAGATATGCAAGCTGGGTATCAATAAACGAACTGGTGAGTACGAGGAGACTCGTATCAACTGCAATTTGATGTCGAGCTTTATTCTGGAGGATGTGTCGGTCCCGCACCGGAACGACCAACAACAGCAACATGTTGTGAAGAATACAACTCAAGTACAAGTGACACAGACGGTGAACGGCACGGGAAATTCTTCATTGACTACAGTGACAGTAACTAGCCATACGGTTGAGGATGCCTTGAAGGTGAAAGGTCCCTCTATAACAGTTACACCAGGCATGACTTGTTATATGATCAGGATCTTTAGGGACTCATCTTTCAGGAAGCCCGTAGATTGTGGACTCTTACAAGAGTATGCCAGGAGTTCCTTACATCGTAACGATGAGTTACGATTGATGCCTCAAGTAACACTACTATTAAATGTTGTGTTAATTTATTTAGTGCGATATAATTAAAAAAGCTTTAAAATTAATTAAAATTTTCTACTAAATGTTTTGAGAATTTGTCTGTAACGAGCATATCTCTCGCGGCTTGTTCATGTAAGTTATGAAATACATAATTATTATCGTATTGATGTCTGAATAAGTTATTGTTGTAGATGCCAACTATGTTAACTACTTACTGAATAAAACTACTGCAAGCTGCAAGTGAGAGAACTTAAAAAATGTCATTTTATAATTGTTTCTTATAAGGAAAAGCTAACAAATACATATCTACATTTATGTCTAGTTAGTAGTAACTACAAACTATAGGTATAATTGTAGAACTACAAACACGTGTTAGATAATTTGAGTTGAAACTATGCAAACACCATCGACTTTATCCGAGTCTTTAATAGAACAAAAAGTTGATGAAAGTGTTTGTAAGCTGTTAGGCAGTGACATTTGATAGAATTGACCTATTTAATTGAACTTTAGCGTCAATGTGTGTGTGTGTGTCTGGAACGACAAAGGTGAAAGCGACTGACCTTTCAATAAAGTGCTGAATTGTGTAATACATATTAGAATAGCTTGCAGAAATAAGCACAGTGTAAACTGTATTGAATAGAGAACATTTGTTGATATCTTCTGTAAAGTAAACATAAAATACAATCCTTTTTTACTTAACTCGTCGAGTACCGGTTTTGCAGACACAATTATAGAACAATAGGTTGCGGTCACCGGTGACCGCTTGGTATTTGACAGTTTAAATACTTAAGATGTAATTAAACTAGCCAGGTACCTTCTTACTAGTTCATAAGCTTGTACAGATTTACGCTGTTTTCGTAACTTCTGCATACTTCGAAAAATAAAATTGACAAACGTAAAGTATAAAATGTTTTATTTATAAAATGTGCCTAATATAATTAGTTTAACTCAGATAACATGCACGATAACAACTATAATAATACCTATCAAAATTTAAAATAAGTACCTACACAGATTACATTATTATTAATGCCTAAAGTCGAAATACTGAACGTCTTAAGTCGCTCTTAACTACTCTTAAGTAGGTACGGTTCTGTCACTACAATATTTTTGTAAAATGAAAGAGATGGCACGATATTTAAGTACAACTTAAAATTGTACAGTTCAGTATTCAGGCGTAACTTAGTTAATTTTATCGAAATCATTAACTAGTACTGCCATTCTTACACGTTAACTTTTTCCGAGAATAGTTTCGGTAGGTTTTGCCAGCATTCGTAGTATTTTGCGTCTAATTTCTGACAGGTCTCGTGGCCCCATTTCGTGATAGCTAAACTTAGGGAAGACTCGAACATGAACGCCTATAAAAACAGAGATTATTATTAAAATATATGTGGTTAAAATATAGATGCGATTAGTCGAACAGAAACCGTAGGTACGTAAACGTATGTACACTTGAAAGCAAAGAAACTGAGCCACTAGCATTCTATTTTTTCTTTTTTCATTTTATCGAACCTTCTATAACTTTAAAAAGAATATTCCTTTTCCAACAAAATGTTCTCATTTTAAAGGTAACTAAATTCCCTTTTATGCGACATACGTATACGTACCCACTCCTGTTCAAGAAATGAAAAAGTAAAAGCGCTAGTGGTAGTAGTGGTTCCGTTTTGTTTCCGTCCCAGAGTCAGTTTCTTTAAAGCCGAAATACAACACCAAAAATTTAGTCCACAGGAAAATATTTAACGCTGGTCTCTACCCGAGTATACCCGAGTTTAATAAGAGTATTATGCCTACACCTATATACAAACATGTCAAAATTAATTGTATTTAAACTTTACTATTCGATAGAAGTGAAATAGGTACCTGAGTATTAACAGCAATTTTCTGTGGCACGAGTTCTCCGTTTGAAGCCGCGTCGAAGCATTTGTCATCTGGACCATGGGGCGTCATCATCGAGTGGAGGGATGCTCCCCCAGGCAAGAAACCACCTTCCTTCGCTTCGTATGAGCCCAGTATGAGGCCCATGAATTCACTCATACAGTTCCCTAGATTATGACAAGTTTTATGTATTTACATTTTTAACAATAAAACTTTTTAAACTTTTTACCATTTTCCAGTATACCAAAAACATTTCATGTGAATTTAAATTATAAATTATTACAAAAAAATTTTTTTTTAATAAATCACATAGAACTTTCCTTTGCATTTTGGAACTAACAAAATACATACACAAAATGTGCAAAATCGTAAATACTTTAATCAAAAATTAATTTCGCTGAGGACAGGATTCGAACCTGCGCGGGTAAAACCCATTGGATTTCAAGTCCAACTCCTTAACCACTCGGACACCTCAGCTACGATAAGACGTGTGAAATTATCGACTGTAATAATACCGTCACACTTTTCCTTTGTAAACTGAACAATGCATTGTAATGAACAGCAGATGATTTGTATAAGATCTTTTGTAAATAGATTATTCTATCAATGGGAGTCTTGTATTAACTCAGGTAGGTACGCAATCTACCTGAGTCAATACAAAAATGCTTAAAAGGAAAAATAGACTTTTTGTAGAAATTTTTAGAGGGTTTAAAAACCAAAGTAAAACATTCATGGATCAAATGATACCTATGTTGTTATTTTCTTATGAACCGGTGGTAATTACTGGAGGGCAGTCCCGGCCATAATAGATAGTAAAAGTTGATTAAGAAGATCCTAAATAATTGATATTTTTATGTTATACTAACAAACCTTTCGATCTCTACTGCAATCTCTACTTGGCTATTAAGACATAAAAAGGGAATCTATAATTCCTATACTTTAAGTTAACAGAGAGCGTTTCTGAGTTTAAAAAACCGTGTCTATTCAATTCCGTTTTCAGGCTTCATATTCGTCGCTGAGGTGTCCGAGTGGTTAAGGAGTTGGACTCGAAATCCAATGGGTTCTACCCGCACAGGTTCGAATCCTGTCCTCAGCGAAGTTTTTTGGTCGCATATTTTGTTATTGTAATCTGGGCCTATTAATATCACTACACAAAACCTGGTAGAGTTTGTAAGTGAAAGCCAATTCATTCGTAGCTAATAATATTAATATTATTTTTGTTACAAAAGAAACACTAGATACCTATCTACATTCATACTAATGAATTTTGATACTAATCAGAGAGTATTATTGTACAATCTAGGTATCCCTTAAATAAACGGTTCTTGCGACAATCGCGAGAAGGATAGTGACAATGTTACTCTCATCACCTTACAGTAGAGCAACAATAGAAAAGTAATTATTTCTATTTTAATACCAACAAATGGACAACTCTATTTGATATGCACTTGTGTAAACTTTATAAAATATAGACAATCACTAATCATACCAATTTAACTACGTCATGTGGAACCATTAATGAAATTGGATTACTTCAAATATAGCTGAGGTGTCCGAGTGGTTAAGGAGTTGGACTTGAAATCCAATGGGTTATACCCGCGCAGGTTCGAATCCTGTCCTCAGCGGACTTTTTGAATACAATTACTTTTGCTATTTTCTTTTGCATTTTTTTTTTATATTTGTTGTTGCTTCCCGTGTAGTGTGTTATGGTTTTAGAAGAGTCTTTAATTTGGTGTTAGTGGTTATCTAGTATCATCTTTGATTTGCTAGCGGTAGTTACAATTGTTAGTACCAATTAAACATTACAATTTACAACAAGTTATTTAATGTTTAGTGCATGTCTAACGACACGATAGTGCCTTTTTATATTTTCAATTTTATGTTCAAAATAGCAGAGACTAGAAAGAATATCATATTTCATTTTATTTTACAGTTACAGATTATGTATAATGAAGAAGGCTTAGGTATGTTATAGGTTCTTGTTATGGCTTGAAATTATTCGAGTAACCCGTCGAACAATTTACGAGTCTTGGCTAATTACGTAATTTAATAACTAACAACTATTAGGTTCAGGGCAATCAATAAACATTTAGTGGACATAATGCTACTTACGGTGGTAGTACGGTGGACGGAACGTGTGCTCTTGAACGGACCACCTAGGTGGAAAGATGACAAAGTCTGCTATAGCCACACCAGGCTTCGTCGACTGGCAGGTTAACACTGTGAATATCGACGGGTCCTGCAAACATTTACTAAGTTATAAGTCAAGAAACTGTAAACTTAACTATAAGTCAAGTTTTAGTTATTACGCCGTTTACCTATTGTAAGACAAAAAGAGGATAAAAGAATCTGGTGTTGCGTGACCGGTGTTGATCGCTTACCAACAGCGGTGCGCACCGCCCATATGGACACTAGCATTGCCAGAATTGAGAAGAGTTCCTTTTTTAAATGGAGATGCAGAGGATTAGGTCTAGCTCTCTCTCTTTCACACGGCAAAACACAATGCAAGTATTGTCTCACGCTGTCACGGAGGACTTAGTAAGTCACTTAGGGTCTGGCTCGATTTAAGAGTAGGAACGGGGTGGGGGTGGTGTAAGTCAGTAAAAGTCTAACACTCCTCGCCTCATGCAAGGCTGGAGAACTCATTGAATGATTTCCCCCCTCAAAAACCATTGTTTCATGCTGGTTTTCCCATAAGTAAATGACTGAATATCATACTCACACAATGATCGTAAAGAACAGCATTGATGACCATGAACTTTCTGAGGTCGTACTTGTAAGGCACGTAGTTCCCGTGCCAGGCCACCACGTCAAACGGGGAGTGGTTCTGTTCAGCCACGAACAGTGAGCCTTGGTATTTGTTCAGGATCTTAAATCCTGTAGGATGGTATTGCCGGATGGGTTATTTAGATCTTGAATATTATTTTGAATCTTGAATGTTATAAAAAACGAGTGTTCCTATGTGTTTGGATCTGGATCCGGGTCTGGGTGTCATGTGTATGTGAACTTGTATGTTTGTAAACGCACCCACGTTACAGGAGAAAATCCCACTCTAGGATTGTCTCCTATGTCGTGGGTGCGTTTTATAAAAACAAAACGATTACTCGCCTTACATAATCAGAGGGAGAAATGTCGATAAACGTGTTAAATCTAGCTGGGAAGGAACGTGCCATAAAGTATCTTGACGACAACGCCCGCCCTAAATTTACAAGTTGGAAAGTTCATTATCTTTTAGTGTAATCATTATTTTTTCCAACTCACAAATCGAAACTTCACCTTCGTGGTTTCTTATTTATATTATGTTTGTGACTCCATGGTGAAAAAAGTTTCAATAATAGCCAACAAAAATTACTTAATAATAACAGTATAATGACTGTAATTATAACTTTCCCACACATTCTCAGAAAGGTGAAAGATCGATACCGTTCTATTTAAAACATAAGACATTTCAACAACTGCGAAAAGTTAAAAGAATACATTCATTGGTTGAACTCACCAGGTATCTCTTCATCAACGTAGTGTGCTACAGGAGTCAGGAAGTCTCGTGGATTGGCCAGCCCATTGGCTCCTATGGGCCCGAGGTCTGGCAGCTTGAAATGTCCGTCAAATACTTCCAGAATATATCCTCTAAACAGTAAGAGTCCATTAACCCGTTGAAAATTGTTGAAAATCATCCCCTAATATCATTCATACAAAAGTAGTCTCTAAATATTGGGAATAAGGTCTATAATGTAGTTAGTGGAGAGCGGTCATCGATGACCGCTTAGGGATATATGGGACAATTATGTACAGTGATGACTGAATTCACTGCAGGAGGTAGGATAAGCGCAGTGGCCGGCAGCATCTCAAAAGATGTGATATCTAATGACTATCATATTTCTTTAAGTTCTAACTTTCGTGAGTGCTACTCTTTTAGAGTAGCAGCGCGACAGTCGCCACATTGCGGGTCACGGAATACTGCTCATGAATATGAGCCTCTAACATGGCTTGAAACTAGTTGAAGTCCTCGTCAAATAATTACGTGAGTAAGCCGAAAACATAATAATTAAGTATCATATATTATTTCGTATGACTCAAACTTTAACGATTTCAATTCAATTGAGGTGAATTAAATTTTATATATTTACCGAGTAGGTCCATCGACAGCCACGGCGAAGCGCATCCCGAGTTGTATCACCGCAATCTCATTGGGGGCGACCGTCATGATGCCAAACTCTGTCGTGATTCTCAGCGAGCCTTGTTGAGGAACTGGAATTTGATTTGATTTGATTAGAAAAAATATACTTATCTAGCTAGTGAGTAGTTTTATTTTGAACTTTGCCGGGATACCACGATTTTCTTCTCCTATTTAGAACTACTCTCACCTTTATTGTAATGTGACCATAATGATTAATAGTGGCTAAAGTAAAATTCCTATTTTAGTAGGTTTTCTTGTGAGTAAATACTAAATAAAATCCAATGAACATACCAATCAACATATCACCATCGCTGCTATAGAAGGCACTCTTGTCCATGGAAGTGTTGCACAAGTAGACGTGTATGGCGATACCGTTGCGTGATCGAGGGTCTCCGGCGCCGCAGACTGTGTGCAGACCAGCCACGAAATCGACTGACCGCTCTGCTGGGGGAATGTCGAACGGCAACCAGCGAGACTGCGCAATGATGAGGATGCACGAAATTTATTATTGTTTGTTTATACAAATTTATTTGTTGTACAGTAATGATTAGCACTGACTTTGGACCTGGTGCGTTAATACTAGATTTTTTTTATTTAGGTACATCAGTGTATTATATCAAAGGGAATTTCATATTGTGGGTAAGTATACGCTTATATATCAATGATTAATGCTAACAACTAAACGGATTTCCAGGAAATTTAAAGAATTATTAAGCAGGATCAGTCCGATTTAGTGTCAGAAGATTAAGCTACTTACCTGGTTTGGATCTGGTTCCTGTTCACCCCAATTATGAGTGAGGTACTTAGCGCCATTATACTTCTGGAATGGCTTGTGTATCACTGATGGACGAATTCTGGAAATCATGAGTATCGTCACCATACCAGAATGGAATATCTTCGTAATTTAAACTCTGCATTGATCACCACTCATCTCATTATTTAGTGGCACAAATACTCTAAGTCATAGAAAATAAAGGTGATATTGAGCTGAATATCTTACCTGTACAACCAAGACCGTTTGTTTTCGTGTCTCGGTGCAGTGAAAGCGGTGCCAGAAACCTGCTCAGCGTACAGTCCGTAGGGGCAACGTTGAGGGTTGTTCTGGCCTTCAGGAAGGGCGCCAGGTTTTCGAGGATCTTCAGATTGGAACTCCGATCCAAAACCCGCGAGGTACTGGGAAGATGATGAAGATTAGATTCCTTTCAGACTTCTCTTTCTCTCTCAACTAGGTATAAAGATGGAAATAATACTTATTCATGGTAATACTGCCTCGTTGGCCAAGTGGTCGCAAGTGCGACTGCCGGGCAAGGGCCTCGGGTTCAATTCCCGGGTCGGGCAAAGTATTACTGGGTTTTTCAAAATCTCAGTAGTAGCACGGAGTCTGGAAATGTGCCCGGTATATGGCAATAGGCTCACCGCCTATTACATGGGACTCATAACATAATAGTGAAAAGTGGGTGTTACATTGTACAGTGGCATTAAGTGCCGAAATGTGCACCTTTGCCTACCCCTTCGGGGAAAAAAGGCGTGATATTATGTTATGTTCTAATATACTTAGACTCTACACGTAATTATGATTTAACAAATCGCCATACTTACCTAAATGTTTTGATTTGATTCTGTAGATTAGATATCGATTATGTAGGTACCTTATAGATATCTACAAATAGTTTGAAGTCGAATACAGATCGATAGGTAGTTATTAGTCCGTGCTTAAGGGTGTTTTTAGAATGAAAAGTATTTTCTTATAAACTTCAATATTAAGTAAAATGTAATTTGCATTAGTAGAAGTAAAAACAACGGTAGATATTATAGTGCTTAGTCGAGTTTTTTTCGAGATTTAAAAGAATAGTTGGTAGGTACCATAGATATAATAAAAATATATTTCTGTATTTTCTGCGGTAGGTACCTAAGTGCGATCAATTTAGTAGAATTCTAAAGTTCTTATGTGAAAACATTCTTACAAATCTCGTAGCTGATTCTCAATAGAAGGTAACTAACACTAACAATATAGGTAATTCTATTTATACGCCGAACTTGCCCCTAACAAGTCTCAGCGGAACTGGTTTCTCATCAAACCTACTAGATAATGTTAACGAGTATGTCTATGTGTGTTTGTCATTCGATCTTTCACACAAAATCTACCTAAACTGAGAGAAACTATAACATTTTGTGGAGGTATATGGAGACCGTGATCTGTATCAATTCTATAACACGTCCCTATAGCATTTTTCTTTTTTTTAAGGGGTGAAAATCATCGAATGACTGCTCCCGCCTGGGTGAGGCGGGAGGGAGTGTCAGACTCTTACTGACTAAAAACCACCCTGTTCCTTCTCCTGCACGTCGAGCCGGAGCCCCAGTTACCCGTTAGGTCCTCCGCGACACGTCCCCATAGTATAGAGTGCCTATTTTATCCTAAAGGCCAGCAAAACACTGGGAGTGAAATATAATTTTGTTCTAGTGAAAAATATTTTCCCTAAGACTCTTTTAAATAAGTATTTACACATACACACATTGAAACTGACGACTTTAACACATTGTCGTAGGTAGCAGAGAACACCGACTACTTACATGACTTAGGCTGGCATGCATACTTCTTCAGTCGCTAGTCTATGCAGTACCTAACTAATAATACCTACATTAAGTACCTTCAAAATATTTATCTTGTGTCATAATTATGTACAAACAATCCTCTTAAATAAATAAGTACTCAGTTATCGTAATTTATGTTCACGTAAGTAAAAAAAGTAAGGTACTAAATCTCACCTTTAATTCTTCCATCTTGGCAGACGTGATCTTCGAATGAACAGAGAGAACCGACTAGGCCACTATGTCGATCTCTCGAAGTTTACTACCCGACTGCTATGCAAATGTGGCCGGTTTGTTTATGATAAAGATTGGTATGTAAGTAAGAGATACAGATAAATAGCAAAACATGTAATGAAGTACATAGTTACGAGATAATAATGAATGAGTATAAATATTTGTAGGTATTTTCGTTTATAACAAAATTTATTATAAAGAAAGTCTTTCTAGAAATTTTTTTGGTACACAAAAAAGCTCAATTAGTTAACAAATACCTAATCAAGTAATCATAGTATATCCTATGAGTATTTATATTATAACTTTCGTGAGACATACTAAATTAATTATTATGTTTTTCGAATTACTCATGTAATTATTTGACGAGGAACTCTACTAGTTTCAAGCCATGCTGGGGGCTTATATTCATTAGCAGAATTTCACGACCCGCGACGCGGCGACTGTCGCGCTGCTACTCGCAAACCATTATTTTACATCCTGTAGTGCTTACCCATCTGTGTTTTGCTGCTATTGTCACAGAAATTTGATTTATTGTAGGTAGATTACCTTGACCTATGTGTCCTAGGCTGGCTAAGTGAGATTACCTGGAAGCAGGTGCAAATATCAGCCAAATAGACCCATGCACGCATTTACCTATATTATTCAGTACCTAGGTAGGTACGTGCGTTCTTTGTCATATTAATATACTAGAATCGCATCTACTACGCAGAAAATCAGTGCAAAACAACATAAACAGTTTCCTGAATGTTGTTGACATCGTTGTGACAATGTTTATGGCAACAAGGTATCTACAATTGGGATGACGACAGGGTATGAAAATTAAAAATCTAATTAGTCCGTAAGTTAGGTAATTAAAAAATATTAGACACGTATTTTTTTATTTTGTCGTATAATAAAAGAATACTTAGATAAAACGAATCAAAGTTTAGGAGCCCCACTCCTAAACTCCGCTAAAACGTCATTTCTACGTATAAAATGTACATAAAAGTGACGTCACACGACATTTCATATCAATATATCGTGGAAAGTATTCGTTTCTGTAAGAAAATAAAAAATACGTGAATCTACCAGACGGACATTAAACTGTCAACCACCAAGCGGTCACCGGTGACCGCAACCTATTGTTCTTTAATTGTGTCTATAACGACGGTGCTAGACGAGTTAAAATAAAAATTAGTCCTCTACCCTATTAAACCAAGCCTGCCCACTCTGCTAATAACAACTTTTGGAAAATGTGTAGTTCCCTTGTCTATCGGTATAGAGTGAGACCATCAATACTTTATCCTGAAATTTATTATTTCCTAAAATGAGTTAAATAGTAATAACATAATTACCTATTAATTAAGTATATTATGTAACATACATAACATCACGCCTTTTATCCCCGAAGGGGTAGGCAGAGGTGCACACAGAGGTAACACCCACTTTTCACTATTTATGTTATGAGTGCCATGTAATAGGGGGTGAGCCTATTGTCATATACCGGGCACATTTCCAGCCTCCGTGCTACTACTGAGACTCCTTTTAAAAACCCAGTAATACTTTGCCCGACCCGGGAATCGAACCCGAGACCCCTTGCCCGGCAGTCGCACTTGCGAACACTCGGCCAGCGAGGCAGTCATATTATGTAATAGATATACATATCCTACTGCCTTTTAAGGTACCTGTATATACATAATATAATATTATACATATAAGTACTGTTCTTTAGGAAACCGTTGATTTTAATTTTGCATACATTATAGGTAGGTACGATTTCTATGTCAGACAAAGATAAATAAAGGCTTAATTCTAAATTTTCTGTAGCAGCCTAGTTGCATCTACTCAGTAAGAGATTTTTAGACACTTTCATTTTCATTTATCATGGTAAATTAGGACCTAATAAGTGGCCATTACCTACGTAGCGCTTTGCTCTGTCTATTCTTAAATACAAAGAACAATAAAATTTACCTACCTCTACATTTAAAATAGTGTCTTGCGTCACAATTCCTACCGATTGCTTTAATAACATCGACTCAGAGGTGTGTTGTTTACCGGTCGGCTATCAAACAGGTTTCATAGCGTTCTATAGTCGCTTGTCAATCCCGTTTTATTGAACGAGAATAACATTTTACGCATAATTAATTAATTGGGTATTGCTCAATATGGGGTAATATTTAAGTTTAGTTAGAAAAATGCATTTAATGAAAAAGGACATGATTTTGTATTTAAAACTAGCTTTGTCCGCGACTTCGTACGCGCAATCCCGATATTTCCCGTTCCCGTTCTTGATTTTTGGTAAAACGTAAAAAAAGTATTGGGTAAAAAGTATCCTATGTCCGTCTCCTGACTCTAAGCTACCTCCCCACCAATTTTAATCCAAATCGATTTAGCCATTCTTGAGTTATAAATAGTGTAACTAACACGACTTTCTTTTATATATCTAATAGAATAGATATAATTTGACAGATCTAATATTGCATAAGATGAAGAATTCACTGGTGGCATTTATGTCAAGGTAAACAACATGTCCACTGTCCTCTTGCTATGGTTTATTTGGAGTACCTGCTCGTGATTTTAATATTTTGTTTAGGGAACAGAGTCGTTAACGAACAGAATAAATTCCCCAAGCGGTCACCGGTGACTTCTCCACTAACTACATTATAGACCTTATTTCCGATGTTTAAAGACTACTTTTGTATGAACAAATTTAGGGGTGATATTTCAACAGGTTAAATACATAGGTACCGACTTAAAGTGTTGACATTAATATCACATAATTACATGGTTGACATTTTCACTTTTCATGCAAAGATCTTTAAAGCCACCCAAGACTCAGGAGCCTGTCGCGGAGAACCTAACGGGTTACCGGGCTTCCGGCTCGACCTGCAGGAGAATGAACGGGGTGGTTTTTAGTCAGTAAGAGTCTGACACTCCTTAGGAGTCTCACCCAGGCGGGACCAGTCATTCGATGATTATCCCCCCTTAAAAAAAAGACTAAGGAGCCTATAGTTCCATAAAAAGGTGACAAAATAAAAACGAATGAAAATACTTCCGCAAATATTTATTATATTGTTTACATGAACAATAATGTCAAGCGATATTAAATTCGAATTGCCTTTATGCTGAGTTAGGGCATACAATGTATACTACAAAATGGTTTCTTTGCTGTGTCTCTTCAACAGTAGGAAATATTCTACAAAAAGATATAAATAATAATATAAAGTTCTTTGGAATTTTTTAGGAATATTTGCAATTTTATGATTATATCGCCTGCGATATAAGAATTTAATTAGAGGGCAAGATAACAAATATTTTGAGACCCAGTCTCCCCAATCCCCCACAATCCTCAAATTCCCAATCCCCAAAAGGCCGGTAACGCCTCTAGTGTTTCAGGTGTCCATGGGCGATGCCGATTGCTTCCATCAGATGATCCATCTGCTCGTTTACCGGCTTATTACACAAAAAAAGATATTTTTTAACAAGAGGATCTATCAATATACCTACCAGAAAAGTTTTTCGAAAAGATTTCCCCCAAACTTCTACATTTGGTTCGATAAAAACTAACTGCTGCTAGATGTCACAATTGTATACAGAGTCCACGCTCATCTTTCCACAACCTTCTAGAAGTATAACATTATTAGGTACTCACACCGCTTATTAATTTAAAAAAAAACATCTTTAGAAGGATGCAAATCTAAAAGGCCAGTATTTATAACAAGAATACATGGGATATTACTTATACCGGCAAGACCAGCAACACAATACAACATTGAAGAGACACACTATTACAAGAAAAGGTTTTGCGATTAGCTCGACAAATAACTGCGACTGTGCACTTACGGTGCGACTAATCGCATTACTTGTCCTAGCCATACATAACGTTACAATCAAAAATTCTCTACATAATACAGCGTTTAATATTATTATTGTTCTTAGTAATACTTACGTGTACCTACGGGAAGGGATTGATAGTCTAGAGATAGTTGTTAAACTCATCTCAACTTTGTTAATTTTGAACTTTATTTTAAACGTTATAAGAGTTAATTTGATTTCTGTATTGAGTGGCATATAGTACCTACATAAACTTTTAGCCAAAGTCAATTTTGACCTACGTTTTATGATAGTACATAAATAAAAAAGTATGAAGTATTATTTTTCTTTCTTTTTTGTACCTGTGACAAACAAGCTAGCGACCTGTTTGATAGAAAATAGTTACAGCTAGGCTATTTTGTGTCAATTCGAAATTTCAATGTGAGTTCCATCGCATTCTGGCCCGTTATTGGTCGAGATTATGCTCACAAAGTCACAACCAATGACATGGCGGACCACGATGGAGTTCACTTTGATCATTCGAAATGAAGGTACAGAACAACCTACCTAGAGTCTATGGATGATTGCAACACCCAAGTTTGTGTTACTCAGGTGTTGCCAACTAAGCCTTTAAAACTTAAAAAAGTAGTGTAAATATTACAAAGTTGCGATGCTTTTAACATACATTATCCATCTATACAAAGTTTTAGATATTTTACAATAAGAACGGAAGATACAGTCGTGATTTCTATAAGTATAAAAATAATTTAACAAAAATAAATAACCAATTAATAAATAATGATCATAGCCAATCGATAATATCAATTTGTAAATCGATTTTGTAGTTACCAAAGAAGAGATTTTTAATTTTATATTTCAAAAATTTTGTTGTACAATACTCAAGATCAAGAATTTGTTTGATTAATCGTAAATAATAAAATTTACAATACCATGCACTTTACAATATTCCCAACAAGACAATAATTAATAGTTATAGACAATTTGGATTCAAACAAAATAATAATATTATTAAATGTGATTTTTTTTAAACTACTCTATTATAGTAATAGTCTTCATATTAAGTTCTATTGATTAATCCTTGTATAATAATATTGAAATAATTATCTAATACTAAAAGCTAAAAACATTGATCTAATATTATGCATATAAACAACAAACTTAAATGGTAAACAACACAAATCACAGTTACGTAGCAAAGAGTTTCGACTACTTTTACGTAAGAATAAGAAAACAATTTCGTGCAAAGAGAACAGACTGTTAAAAAAATGATCTGTCAAATTATTAACAGTTCGAAATTCAAACTAAGTTTGGGTGCCAGCACCATTTTGTGTTACAACCTCTTTAGTTTCGAACTGGTCAATTTTTAATCCTATTTTTACGTAAAATAGTCTTTAGTAAAAGCGCAATCACATACACAAGTTTATAAAATGTAATAAACATTATAAACAAAGCAATAATATAAGGAAATACAACAAATAAATGGGAACACAAGTACATAAACATATCCGGGAATACATAATATTCATATCAATAACTATGTATGTTTTCAAACTGACTATGAAGTAATTATTATGAATTTTATTAAACTTGCAATTATTACTTCTTGTCACGTAATTTTATCTATACGAAACATTTGACAATACAAGACAAAAAGGTGAAAAAACGTACATTTTCGACTTAAAAAAACCTGGAATGACTGCAGTTTCTTCGTAAATTAGAAAACTAATCTGAAATTTTTCGTCATATAGATAAAACAACGCGCTTTCACGGTTCACGATGCGCTAATACCTACCCTAAATATACATTAATATCACACGGCCGTACAGTGGCCTAATACACATACGAAATGATATACAATTGATATATTTGGTAACGAGCGGACAACCGTCACGAAATTGTTCTAATAGCATAAATAACATTTTTTGAGACCTTTTTCCAAAGAAATATTAAAGCTTGCAACACCATCGTCAACCCCGGGGAACATTACCTTTTGAAAAAATGAAACGAACTTTTAAAACAAAACCATTAAAATTAGCTTTAAAAATAATAAAGCTAAAAAAGGTTTGTAGTAAAAAACTATGATTTTTATTTTCCACATACAAAATCTACTAAGCCGTCACACGAAGCATACTTATTCTGTAAACTTGTTAATCGATATCCCTTTGTATCGATTACCGATTAATCGATTTGTTGAGAGACATTTTCGCAGTCAAGTTTCAGAATAGCGCAAATCACAGTACACTTAGCCAAGCTTAATCCCCACTACTGTTCCCTCCATAATAATAGGAATAGTAAGAGCGCTTTTTGTTCGGAAACTGCACTAAAACATAACTAGCGCGTCTTCAAATCGAAATATAGACATACAAAATAATTATTATTACACAAAATTTTGGGAAATGTGACCAGAATGAAATACAATAAAGATACAGTTAATATTTCTATACAATTCTCAAAGTATCAGCGCGCTAACGATTAACTCTGTCCGATTTATAAATTATGATTAATTATTATTATTATTTTAAGAGCTAAATATTTATAATACATGTTTCAATAGTATTCGATTTAATATCAATATTCTTGTGTACATTATTGCTATAAAAATCGTCAACTTTATTGTTACAAAAGATAAATATTTTTATAGCATTAACATAATAACAATAAGTACATAAATAGTATAATGGTTTGTGACATAACTACGAAACATGAGAACGTTAACTACTGATTATTTAAGATTATTATTCGAATACATAATAATATTAATAGATTAACAATAACGATACACAATACTTATTATTAGGTATAATATAGTAATAACTGGGTTCTGAAGCAAACAGTAACATATACAACCTCCTTCAATTTTTGTCTTTGGTCAAACGCAAGTCATTTGAAAATGGAATGTAGCATTATTTGATTAAATACTTTTTTTAAGTTATATCAATTTTGTATAGTTTATGTTTGCTTCAAAAATCAAAGAGATTATCTATTTATGAGCGAAATATCAACTGTGGAAGCGTATCTATATTATTATTATTATACAATTTAATTATATTGTGCTCGCAGGACGCCTTTCATCTTCTCACTGAATATTTATTAACCTACAACTGAGTGTTTGAGATTATTTTCGTTTTGAGAAATTGGCAACACCATATAGGTTAGTTAGTGTTTCTAACTTTAGTTTTTGACAAGAATTCACATTTATTTTACTTTAATTCTAAGAATATATTATTTCTTTTAGATGTTGGTTAATATTCGAAATGTATAATTCTAAAATGAGATTTATAAGAAACCGTCACATGGTTTAGGTATTAGTTTTTGACTAACTACTGTATGGTGTTGCCAAAATTGATATATACTATGACGAAATTCATTCTAAGTCCACTATATCTATTTATTGAGAACAAGGCGAAAAGCGCTTATGATAATAATTAAAACTAAAATTCACATTTCCTATTACAGTTTAGTCTAAACCGTTACATCTTAGTGATAAGATTCAATTTCCAGGAACAAGACGCGTTAAAAACATTAGCAACATATTTTTCTTCACCAAACAAACAGAATGTTAATAATTTCCATACAATTAAGTACTTTAATTTTAATTATCGATTTCGATGAAAATCTTCTCTCCCACATCCCTAGCTACTGAGTACCTAGTGAATGCAATCTTACCACTAGTGATTTGTACACGTTGTCGATTACTGTTGCGGTAACATATGCGACCAGGCGGCTTCGTACTTCGTGTGCGCGGAACTGCAAGCAGATTTTGCCGCCTCCACTACGCTTAGCGGGAATGGCTCGCACTGGGAAAGAAAAGAAAATAATGATTAGTTGGTACGTCTAATTTTTAATTAAAATATTCGCGATTTTGTAATCGATTTTTTATGAGATATGGCGGCAAATTAGCTGACTGATTACCTGATGTAAATGTAATGGTAAGCAATCAACGCTTCCCATGAAAATCCCCAGTCCCAGTTACCAGACTTAAATATTTGAAAAAAGTTGTTACTAGACATTTCACGAAGTTCACGTCTTCAGATTATTATTGCAAGCGGTTAGGTTTTAATAATATTTCAGAGTTTTAGAACTAAATCTTGTTATTCCTTCCGAACAATGGTTTCTGTCTACTTACAGTGAGCGCACAGAAGGCCTGTTCCACGGCAGCGATGAACCTCTCCAGCTCGGCTCCACTGGCCATTACCAGCGCCAGCCCCGCGCCACGCTCGCGAGCTTCGCATACACTCCACTCCTGATTATACAAAATGACAAACATTATTATTTCAATTTTCTTACTTGTTACTTAAATGTTGCCCCACTCTCTAGAGTCTTCAACATCAACTTTAAACTAATTAAATGTGACAAGAAAAGTTTGTTTGATGTTACATTTAGTAATCTCCAAAAGATTGTTCTAGTTGTCATTCGAGATGATTGATAAATAAGATATTATGGTTTAACTGCTGAATCCCTGAGCGGTCAACGGTGACCACTCTCCACTGACTCCATTATAGACCTCATTTCCGATTTTTAGGGACTACTTTTGTATGAACATATTTTCGGTACGATCAACGTATATTTTAACGTATGTTTATCTCTGAAATATGTAAGTATATCTATTTTATTTGCTCAATTAAACTGTCAAACACCAAGCGGATACCGGTGACCGCAACCTATTGTTCTATAATTGTGTCTATAATGACGGTACTCGACGAGTTAAATCGTTGCTTGCTTCTTGCTCACATCATTAACTTTTCTCTGCATCACCCAAAGGTCAGACTGGGAGAAAATGCCTGCGGCATTAAGTCTACCTTGTGTACACTTTGTGCATGAAGCTTAAATAAATAAAATAGATAAAACGTATTAAGTACAATATTACTATTGTACCCTAAATTTAATTTACAAAATGTGATTTACTACATTCATTACATATGAATGGATGTTCAGTTATACGTTTAATATGAAGTGTGCTTACCAAACAACACCAGTTCTCGTCGGTGTCAGGTATCTTGAAGGCGGTCAAGTTCTTGATGGATCCGCACGCTAGGATCTCGATGTCTGTTCGCATCTCCTCTATATATTCTTAAACAAAATATTTATATTATGTATTTAGTTGAATCTAACATTATCTATTATATTTCCTGTGATGTTTTGTACAAGTTGTTATACAAGCAGAAATAGTGTGTATCGTGCGTTTGCAAGAGAGTGCGACTTTTTCCGAGTTATATGTACTTTCTAAGATTATTTAGATACCACTGACACACGGTGAAGGAAAACAACATGAGGATACTTGAGCTTATAATTTCTAATTATAAGTTTGAAATCGCCAACCCGCATTGAGCAAGCGTAGTGATTAATGCTCAAACCTTCTCCGTATGAGATGAGGCTTTGCTCAGCAGTGGGCACTTATAGGCTGTTGATGTAAAATTTGGATTTAAATTTTGTAAAAAATACCGACAAAAATGCTTCTTAATTTAATTATCATAATTACCTATATCAAACTTGCACAGTAAACAACTTTGTAGTCAGAATTTTAATTCGATTCCAGATTTGACATTAGCTACTGTCATTTTGTGAAATAATGATACCACATATATAATAGTGTAGTAATGAAGTGAAGAAGTGTGTGTGTTTTATAATAAATGTTACAGAAAGTGACAGGATAGTGATAGCGATGACGGCGACAATTTATAAAATTAATTATTGCCATAATATAATCTATCTGTTTTATTTGTCATGTTCCTTCATGATTACATTTTTTTATTTATTTCACACACAATTATAAAAGAAAAGTCTCAGATCGTTAATTAATCGTCAAAACTAAATTATCGGTTCAGAAATATTTAATTTCCTGATATACTTAGTTTACGAGAGTAAATTATAAATGAGAAGAATCGATCCATTTCCATATCGAATAATTTCGCAACGTCACTATTTAGTACTTGTCATAACGATGGAACATTGAAATTGTCAAATCTGGAATCGAATTAAAATTCCGAGTATAGTATTAGAATTTAAAATCTATTCTACCTTTGAGCAAAGCATCGGATCCCCTGTCCTTGAGATACGCAGCGGCCCCCGATACGAAGGCGAGGTCCAACGTGTCGCGTACACTGATGACTTCGGTCGGAGTCACCAGGACTGTGCAGGCTGGTGGAGGACCAGGCCGGTCGCTGGACTTCTTCGCACCGTCCTTTTCTTCGAGAGCCTAAACATTATATATGTTTTTTTTTTTTTAAATTATATATTAGTCGTTGTATATGTATAGACTATATATACCTCGTTGGCCGAGTGGTTGCAAGTGCGACTGCCGGATAAGGGGTCTCGGGTTCGATTCCCGGGTCGGGCAAAGTATTACTGGGTTTAAAAAAAATCTCAATAGTAGCATGGAGTCTGGAATTGTGCCCTGTATATGGCAATAGGCTCACCCCCTATTACATGGGACTCATAACATAAATAGTGAAAAGTGGGTGTTACATTGTGCAGTGGCATTATGTGCACCTCTGCCCACCCCTTCGGGGATAAAAGGCGAGATGTAATATTAGTCGTTATATTCTGATCACTTGAGTGCCTTTGGTTGGGACATAAATGGTATCAACTGTCCATGATAGGTCATTTGTAGACTATAGCTTATCATGAGACCATGACAACTGGCCATCTACGTTATATTTATTTGTACCGTTATAACCCTGTGTCCCGTGATAAAGACGGCAAGTACATAAACAGATACTATACTTTTTAACTTTATGCGGTAATTCCACGGTACTTACTCGTCCAAAAGACTTCCAGCTCTATCCCATACCAATAAACCCTATATTAATTTCTATCTCACCTGAGCAGCATGTAACAATAAGCTCTGCAGCCAAGAAGACGCAGTAGCATCATCAGGAGCTGCTAACAAAAGCCTGCTATTGTCTGCTAGAGCGATCTCGAAGCAATGCGGCCGACGTGAGGAGTCCAGGTGTCTTCGGACTCCAAGTACTGAGCGGAGCGCGATGTTGTTGGGGAGGGGCGAGGTACCGTCTGGAGAGTGAGGACCCCAGTGTAAGACTCCGGCTCTGAAAAAATGAATTGGCGATTTTAAAAACATTGCTCATTTTGTTTTTCAACGCACTTACTATTCAGGAGGTGATACTGTCTCATGGCTGCGAAGCACTTTCACATACAGACACGGAATGATAATTTTGGGATCACATACATTGCTATTTTAAATGTAGTTAGAACCCTCACCCTCTATTACATGGGACTCGTAACATAAATAGTGAAAAGTGGGTGTTTCATTGTACAGTGACATTAAGTGCCGTAACGAGCACCTTTGTGTTAGGAGATAAAATGTGTGGTGTTATGTTATGTGTGTTTCTAGTTAGACTAGAACCAACCAAAGCCAACTTTGTAATTTTATTACTTTAAGTATCATAGCAATCATGACCAGTTCTTCTTACATGTTATGTAGATAGCTATGCACCATTATTTCTGTATTGTGCTTCATTACTACCTCTATAATCTTTGTATAATATACAAATAATAAAAGTTCCTGTAAAACATACCTTAACAAGAAGTAACAAGGCTCAAATCGCCTACTCCTGTCAGTCCTACACATGAGGTATCCCTCTAGTGGAGGTGCGAATGCTCCCGGCGCTTCAATGAGTCGGTCGCCCGCGTCGCCAGAACATACACGACCGTAGAAAAGGATTTGTGGTATCTGGAACAAAATATTTATTATTATTTCTTTTATGATTATTTGGAACATGACATCACATGTGTGATACAAGAGCCAGATTTTGCTATGAAATGAAATAGGAGGCGAGCCTTTTGCCATACATTCGGTACCATTTTCGACTCGTGCTACTACTGAGGGTTTAATAGCTGAGTTGCGCATCAACATATTATAACATAGGTTTTATTAAGCGGTTTTATTTAGCGTGACCTGTGTGTTTGTTTAGGACAAATTTAGTAATTGGAATTTCTACTCCTTCCTGACTAGGACCATCAGATTTTTGGTACATACTCTTATTCTTGGTGACCATACACATTAAAACCGTTTAACAAGTATGATAAGTGTGGGAGAGCCATGGTTCGGCACGATTGGGCCGGCTCGACCGGCGTGATACCACGATGCCTCACAGTAAACCGACGTGAAACAACGCTTGCGTTATGTTTCGTCGTGTGAGTGAGGTTACCGGAGGCCCAATTACCCACCCACCCCAATCTCCTCAATCCCCGAAACCACCACAATCCTCAAATTCCCAAAAGGCCGGTAACGCACTTGTAACGCCTCGGTGTTTAGGCCATGGGCGGTGCCGATTGCTTACCATTAGGTGATCCGCCTGCTAGTTTAACAGCTTTGCCATAAAAAAACATACAAAATATTTTTTATGTATTACTTGAATAGTATCAGTAAAAGTGTCTTTTATTTTCGTTTCTGACAAATACCTACAAACAAATTCATTCACGGTCCTTATCAGAACTCAGTTTGACACACACGAAGGTCGGTAATCCGCAATGAAAACCACGTTGCTAGCTGCCAATCATTGGCATGATAATAATTTGTTATCATAATACTGTTATTCTATCTTGAACACCGAGGTTAAAGGAAAATAAATTTTAAAGTGACGTTATAAGGTCGATAGCTTTAAAAGAAGTAGGTCTTACTTAGAAAACAATGGAATGTTTTTTATTGAATGGAATGAAAAGAAAAATAGATCTTTTGAATTCATTATTGTTGCGACCCTTTATTGTTTTGCTACTTGAATGTAAGTATTGTTAATTTACTACTAGCGACCCGCCCCGGCTTCGCACGGGTGCAATATGCATGTATTATAAGTATAAACCCTTAAGCATCACTCTATCTATTAAAAAAAACCGCATCAAAATCCGTTGTGTAGTTGTAAAGATCTAAGCATACATAGGGACAGACAGACGGCGGATAGCGACTTTGTTTTATACTATGTAGTGATAACAACACTTTGCGGATACTACGAGAGAAATGGGTGTTAAAATAATTAACGTTGCTAAATTCTCAATACCATGTATAAAGGATAAGATGTCAAATTTGTAAAGAAAGATATAAATACATAATACATTATGATGAAGACTGAAAGTAGTTCTCCGCATTGTCGTCATCTGGAAACGTGCCTAAAAATATTGTATGGCAATATAATGTTAATTCCTATCGGTAGCAACATGGTTTGACCCCTTTATAGTGATTTACATATGTATTAACAGATTTCTGTCTCCGGGTATGGGTTAAGTGTGGGCGAGCCATGCTTCGGCACGAATGGGTCGACCGGGAATGATACCACGCCCTCACAGAAGACCGACGTGATTCAACTTGCGTTGTGTTTTGTCGTGTGATTGAGGTTACCGTAGGCGCAATTACCCCACCCCCTTCCCCAACCCCTGAATTACCAACAATCCTCAAGTTCCTAAACCCAAAAGGCCGGTAACGCACTTGTAACGCCTCTGGTGTTGCAGGTGTCTATGGGCGATCGTGATCCGTCTGGCGACGTGATCCGTCTGCTCGTGAATGAAGATCTCCTATAAAATTGCAAGTTACCACCAATACACGGGTAGCAGCATTCTCTAAGCTTTTGGTTACCTAACTACAATCCCCAGACGCGGTAACCATATCAACTTCTCAAAAACGATGATTTTGTTCAGTAATACTTAGATATTTTCTGACTGATAATAAATCATTGAAAGGGTCTATTCTCATGAAACATTTATGGAAAGGAATATTTGTGTTGACTGCCTCGTTGGTTGATTGGTCGCAAGTGCGACTGCCGGGCAAGGGAGCTCGGGGTTAGATTCCCGGGTCGGGAAAAGTATTACTGGGTTTTTTAAAAAATCTCAGTAGTAGCACGTAGCTGGATTTATGCTTGCTATATGGCAATAACATCACCCGGGTATTACATAGGACTCATAACATAAACACTGAAAAGTGGTGTGTACAGTGGCAATAAGTGCTGTAATGTGCCTCTTTGCCTAACCCTTCGTTTAAACCCTTGTGTTTATTGCTTTTCAATACTGTTTAAGGTACATACTCGTCTCTCATGCCTCTTCCTAGCGACCGCGGCCGCCAACTCCCGACATCCCAGCGGTATCATGGCAGGTGGTCGCTGGATCCTAAGCGGTGAGGTCCTGGCACTCCATTCCAATGACGATGCGAACCGAGCCCCTAACGTAGCCTCCCCAGTGACGATAGAACACGCTATGTTGCCCGCGATGTCTAGGATTTGGATGTACTGCGCTTCCGGACCAACCTGGAAAGAATTACAGTAGTTTAAAATACATAAGAACACATTTTATTTTTTATGGATTTTCTTTTTAAGTGGGGAAAATCATCGAATGACTGCTCCCGCCTGGGTAAGGCGGGAGGGAGTGTCAGACTCTTACTGACTAAAAACCACCCCGTTCCTTCTGCTGCACGTCGAGCCGGAGCCCCGGTAACCCGTTAGGTTCTCCGCGACTTTTTTATGTAAGCGATTAGCGCCGCCCATGGACACCCGCAACACGGCGTGCGTTGCCGGCCTTTTAAAAAGGAGTACGCTCTTTTCTTGAAGATTCGAAGGTCGTATCGGTTCGGAAATACAGCCTACTTATTATTATTATTTTTATTTATATTGTTATTTTATCACGACTTTCTGTCATAGGTTTACACACGATTGTAGCATAGATTACGTGGGAAAGTGGATAACAATGCTTCGACAAGAACGCACATTTGTTCTGAAGCACGTGTCAGTGGTGCATCTTTTAGGCGTCCCTAATGATGATTTGACTGCTCATTTGCAGAATGACTCTTTCGGTTTATCTTTTTTTTAAGGAGGGAAAATCATCGAATGTCTACTCCCGCCTGGGTGAGGCGGGAGGGAGTGTAAGACTCTTACTGACTAAAAACCACCCCGTTCTTCTCCTGCACGTCGAGCCGGAGCTCCGGTTACCCGTTAGGTTCTCCGCGACTTCGGTTTATCATTATCTACACTATTATCATAAATCTTCGATTATAAAAAGTCGGTACAAGAAAATTTTCGGTTAATTGTAGTATGTAATTAAATCACTATTAGCAGCTTGCCTTCTCAATTATTGATGACGATCAGACAAATTAATATTTGACAAGTACTTAAATAATATTTGTAAACCCCGGAAGATACTAGTTTCAATTGTAAAAACAATCAATATTCACAATCAATGTTGACAATGGGATTCATTATTTATCAGTTATCTCATTCGACGATAACAATAATAGGTTTTTACAGTAAACATAAACTAAAGAGGTTAATTTGGAAAATATCTGGAGTAGGCAGTATACTAATGATCTATCATGCACACAAATGTTCGTTAGAATTATTTTATTGATGACAAGACTCTTTTACACTTTTGACTTATAACATAAATAGTGAAAAGTACGTTACACACATTGTATCAAACCTCTGGCAAACCTTCGACTGTTCAAATACATGTTATATACAATAAACACCGATTATTATACAACTAAACTATCAAAGAAAGAAAGTTCATGTAAACTAAAGCAGTACGATCGAATCCGTTGACCCGTCGCTGTCGAGTCAATGTCGGCGACCTCATTTGAAACTGAATGGGGTGACATATCGGGCAGCCGGCATTTCCAGTCACATGTAAGAGTTATATAACGTTGCACTTTGTGTGACTCACCCTGTTCTATCACGAAGTAAGACATATCTAGATGATATAGATATAGGATTAAGACCTACCTCGTTATTTCTTGTATTATTAATCTTACATTTAAGAATTGATATTGTCTGTTAACAAATAACTAATTAGCAAATAAATAAACGGGTGTAAATTGTTTAATTACTTGGAAAACACCTTTCTTGGTATTGACGAAGAATAAAATTAAAGAAGGATATTTCTTTATGAAGACAGTTTGGTATAGTCGTTCAGAATTTACCTGTATATGGTATGGTATTTCTTTGGATAATTTCATTTCATATGGAAGATGAACAAAGAACTCTAGCATTGATTTCTATGCTCGTTGGTCGAGTGTGTTTTTTTTTTAAATAAAAAAAATGTAGTTTACTATCTGCATAACATAGGACACAGGGCATTGATTTGAATACATAAACAACGTGCAATGTTAAAAGATCGATATTATGTTCAAATGAGCTTATAAGGCTAGTATCATGCAAAGTCGTTATTATTAATGAGTCATTCAAGTCGTTGAAATATTGACCCAGGTTTGTTATGTCTTTTTTATTGCATAAACTGTTTATATGTTCAGGTTCAAAATACTCTTAAAAATAGTAGATAATGATATGCTTTATTTGCACAATTATATTTAATTGATTTGATGATAGTGTTGGCACAGTGATTAAACATTTTTTTGTGTATGGTCTACAGATAATAACGTTAAATGAACACATGTGGTTAGAACGGTTTAGACAAAGACAACTTCTTAGATGAGCGAAAATAATAGGGCGAGGCTATAAATAGCGCTAAAGGTACCGATTTTTTAAAAATACATTTACGTCTTATATTAATGTAAGCTAGAAATAATTCTTTTATACGCTACATGTAAAAAAAACCGACTTCAACCCCCCTTTTTTGAAGTTAGATAATTATTACCTATACTAAAACCTTCTCCTAAGTGTAACAAACACTTTTCTGAAAACCACATCAAAATTGGTTCAGTCAATTGCGAGATAATCGCGCATAAAATAAATACAGGTCAAAATGAGAACCTCCTTTTTTGAAGTCTGTTAAATATGAAGTTTTACAATGAAGAGAGCACACGCTTACAGACGCGGTGTATTGTCTACGGAGCGAAAATGGGATTACGCGATATTGTTAGACATGATTATCTTAATTGAGTAATGCAGTAGCTTCTCTTTGTACGCCTTAAAACCCACAGTATAGATTGCATAACCAGTTTTTCCTACATACAATTTTTCTTATAACATGATTGAAGAGTTGAGTAGAATAATCTGCAAAATAAGGTATATATTCTACAATTTCAAGACATTGCAATTCACGCAGTCAGTAAAAGACTTACCACAATAGCATCCAGCTCATTGTGAGGTAGCCGGCACAGCATTTCATATTCGGTACCTCCAGGCTTCACGCTAGCCACGTACAGCGCATAGTCAGTGATGAAAACCAGCAGAGGAGTCCAAGATCCATCATCCATATTATATGGGGACTTCACTTTCATCATCTGCAAATACGTAAGACTCAATAAAGCTCAAAAGGAAAGGCTAAAAATAGTTACCGACTGTGTTACTTGAACCGAATCAAATTGCCCTTTCGACCGATGATTAAAATGGTTTTCAAAACTTTTTCGCTAAATTAGTACCTTGTACAAAACATCGCGTAATCAAGGTCGTATTACGGTGAACGAAATTTGTGTTGCGATTTAGTAATCAAACATAATTACCCTATTTAAAGTTTCATTTGGATAGGAGAATATTTGCAGCCTGAGCTTTTCATTACATTCTATGGCGACATTATCTTCGAAACTATCAAAGTAGGACGGCTCGTCCGCTGTCAGCAGCCTCACTGACAACCTTTTGTTCTCTATCACTTCTTTGTCTATGAGCCTCGACATACGTTCAGCAGACACGTGGAATGTATCAGACACCGCTTTCAAAGGAAATATTATGCTCGGGAAATGTTTCTCCATTCGAAGTTTGAATTGAAAGAATTTATTGTTCTTTATTTTAAGTTCAAGGTCTTTCCTTTGACACACATTCTTCAGGTATCGGTTCAATAACGCCGACTTGTTGGATTGCAGCTTTTGATTGCTGGGACTGTCGAAAAAGTCGTCATTAAAGTCCTCGGCTCCCTTCAAGGTTGAATTGTCGGTGTTTGAACAGTTGTCGCTATTCACTTGCGCTGGCTCGTCGTTCAATTTCTGTACTGTTGACGCCGATTTACGACTGTACCTGTTTACATTCTGTTTCTTTGGTGAAGACAAATGCTTGGAAATGCCACTCTTTTGTTCAGTCTCGTCTTGGATATTTTTGTTGAATTGTCTCTTGGGTGTTGATGTCTTACTGGAAGAGTCAGTATCAGTGGATTTAGTCAGGTCTATCTTACTTGTACTCGTGACTAATTCTGTCACGGGAGTGGTTTCAGGTATAGGGACAAAAGTCTCTTTAGGAGCATCAAAAGCAGTTTGGAATGTATCATGGACATAGCTATATGAGACTCCCTTGTGTTCATATACTGTGCTCTCACAGTTGACAACATATTTGCTAAGTGGTGGGAGATCAGCTTTGTTGGGTTTCTTATCAAGTTGAGCCTTCATGTTGAGTGTGAGCTTATGTCTTGGAGAACCTTCTTTAGGAGTCCTTTCACCTGCCACTGAGGTCTTAGATGGTGTTGCTATTTCTTTGGGTCTCACAGTCTCCAATGGCTGGCCATTTAGATTGATTTCAACAAAATCATCTTCATCTTCAGCCTGGAACCCTGAGTCAAGGCTTTTGGAAAGCTTTTTGTTATGATTAACATCACATGGTAGAGCTTCCACAACATTATTCAATTCCAAACTATTTTCAGGCAAACCTTTTTCAGGTGCAAAATTGAAGTTGAAATTCTTGTAAAAGTTCTTCAAAGAATCAATGATATTGTTGGCATCCAAAAGATTTAATACTTTATTATGTGACTTCCTTTCTTCAACAATACTAGTAGTTATGTAGCGTTTCTTCTTCAATACAGATTTGACTGTATTTGGACTGTGTGAAACTTCAAGAGGCATTTTCATGCGATCAGTTGATTGGTCAATATCAGCTTCAGAGAAATATGTTTTCCTCATGAATGCAACATGCCCATTATTTTCAAATGCATCACAAGAATAGGACTTCTGCGCTTTGTCACATTTTCTGTGGAGCATTGAAGTTTCAGTTTTATTAGAATGTGAGGAGGATGAGTCACTGGATGAAGTTTCAGAGTCACAGCTAAAATTAGAGTCTGAGCTGTTTGAGTCACATCCATACAGTTTCCCAGTAGGTCTGGGTTCATTATTGTTGTCTTTGTCATTGTTATTGTTCTCTTGATTTTCTTGTTCATAATCCTGACAGTATTCAAATATACCACTCCTGTCATTTTTGGAATCACCATAGGTGAGAATGTCTGACATAGTCTGTTGAGCAACATCAGCTGCATACTTTGGTGTCCTGTCCCCTGAAGCACACCATGAGAACCTGTCTGTTACGATGTTATTCTTCTGCCTAAACCTGTCACAGTATGAACTATCAGGTCCATAAGATATGAAACCTCTTTCAATATGAATGTTATCTGTTTTTGTATTGTTCAATATATCCTCATGGAATGAAACCCTTTTCTTCTGTGAACTTGGTCCACTTTGAGACTTTTTCCGACATCTTCGTCTATAAACAATATCTTCAGACAAAGACTTCTTAGGTTCATTCCTTGGAGCAGGCTTACGAGATTCATCTGCACCTTTCTCACTTTCTAATGCTTTTAACACTAAATCTGGTAGGTTTTCATACGGACTTGGTTTCTTATTGGTTTCAACAATTAATTCTGGCACAATGTCATCAGGTACACCAATGTTTTGATTGTCGATATCACTGCGAGTCATAATGCTACTAGTGGTACTCTTGATCATGTCTTGAGAACAAGACGGCGGGGCATCGTAAACACTGTCACAGGCTAATTCCTCGGCTCCAATGAGACTGTGCGACATAAGCGCTTGGCTCGTGGCCTCCGAGGCCTCACTATCTAAACACAAAACACCAGAATCACCAGGCGTATCGGCCAAACTACTCGTTGTACTAGAAATCAAGTGAGCGTTGCCTTGAAGATATAACTCTGTGGGCTTGCCCGCGCTTTCGTCCGCACACTCCATCTTCGCGAATTGCACTGTATCTTCAACACCGTTTGTTGCCGCTGTCGCAATAACAGTGTCGTCAGTTTTATGACGACGTTTGGTTTTATCGATCTCGTTGCCTTTTATTTCAGCAGCCTTGTCTGAAGACATGATGATTTCTGACACTTATCCGTTATTCCAACAGTATTTTATTATTTTATATCGTTAATATTGTCTCACATTAATTACTAATCGTACTCATTTTGCCATTTATTTATAAAATTCATGTAAAATACGACACAAAACATGACGAATACACAGCAGCCATATTTAACATTTTGACATTTCTTTGTTTTTTTTTTCTTCCAATAGAGAAAATGGAAGGAAATGCGTAAATATTATATGAATGTTGAATTCAGTATTGAGGAAAATTATTATAGATGCAGTAACTTTTATAGTTCATTTGACTCTATTCTTTTTAATTTATGTTATTTAACAAGAATGGGCGGAAATAAAACCATAATAAAAGAAATTGAATAGTTTTGGCTAACATTTTTATTCTATAAACAGAATCTGTCAAAAACACAACTGTCAAAAGTTTGAATGAAATGCGCGATTTGCCGATTTGTGTTGAATAGGTTATATTTTTCCAAATAGGAATATTAATTAAACTATATTGATGTATTTACTAAAATAATATCATGGAGTTTAAGAAGACTGCAGTTTTCATATCAGTGCTGTGTTTACTTGGACACACATGTGATGGAGCCAAAATAAATACTCCGAGGGTGTTGTTACCTTGGCTTGAGGATTTGAATATAAATTTCACCTTTGAAATCATTGAGGGGGGTTGTTACACATGGTAAGTAATATTAGTAAAACAATAAACTTTTATTTTTTACAAGTTTGAAGATGAACGTGATTACATGAAATGGTTTTTGTAGGAGTTTGTCTCGCGATGACATCATTGACTTGGAGCCGCTGTACGATGATGCTACAGGTCATTGTTCGCGGGCGGCGCGTGTCTCCGTCTCCAGGTCCTGTGTGCCACCAGGTTCGGTGATAATTCTTGCCGAAGAAGTCCATACAGGCGAGGTAATAAGCTTAAACGCGAAAGGCGGGAAATATGCCTTGTGTTTGTTGAACTTATTCCTTTACTGAATTATCACCTATTCAGATCTGTTTGTAGATAATATTTATGTGTATGCAAACAGCTGGCAATATTGTACTGTTACTTTAGTTTTAGAACTTTGATCTTATTGGAAATTAATGACTTAGGTTTTCTATCTTTCAGATAAGAGACAGTAAAAATAAATTCTTATGATTCATACAAATATTGACATTTACATAACAATCATGAGTACCTATGCAAAATTGACATACGTAAATAAAAATCTGTTTGGTATGGATGTATGTATCACTAAGCTAACAAGAAGTTTTTTAAATTTCATGAACAAAATTATTTCATCCACGGCTAGCATAAATAATTAAAATAATGTAAATGTTCTAATCAGAACCGTGTTATCCCTATGAGGTGCCTACCAAGAGCATGCTCTAGGTTTAAGCCATCTCTGGTTCTTATCTAAATATTGTGTGTTCAGATTCTCCGAGGCGATGTGGACATAGACAAAATAAGGTCTTTGAAGATTATGAGTACCACATGGAACCTGTTCCTGGAAGAAGCTCCTGAAGCTTTTGAAGTTGTGGCTTATGATGACCAGGGTATGTTTTTGTGTATACATAGTACTCTTAAATATGTATGTTTGTTGTGTGTTGTACATAAATACTTAAAATGATAATGAAATGTCATATACGGTGTGGTGCTTGAATACCTCAGAAACAAAATAGCTATTGAACAATTTAAAATAAAATAGCACATAAATTATTTTGAAAATAGAAAAAAAAGCTATAAAAATCAAGCACCTAATGTAACTTAATAATAATTTCTTTTAGGAAACAAATTCTCAACACTGGAAGGTATAAGCTTTGTATGGAGCATAGAGAACCTCGGAAGCAATGTTGGAGAAGATCCTTTAGTTACGTAAGTGAAGTACTTTAAATTTTTGCATTGCAATAAATGTTTCTTTAGATCAATTTTAAAATAGTCAATGGCTACAAATATGTCTCCTTAATTTTATACACAAAACTAATACAGCCAGATATTTGGCAAAGCACGATTGAAATACTGCCAAGTATCAATTATGAATTATTTCTTGTGAATTCTCTTGTATACTAATATTTGTTCATTCTCCAGGCTAGTCCGCTGGAGAGACACAGACTATGAAGCTCCAAGAGGTGTCACGGAGCTTGAAGCTCGTGGTCTTCGCTCACACTCGGTACTTCTATATGGTCAGGCGATGGGCGAGTCTCGAGTTACCGTGTGCCTTGAAGACATTTGCACTAATTTCAACTTGCAAGTTATCGCCAGTGTTGTACTGATGCCTGCCATCGCTAGTATTGTGCCGGGAGATTCTTTGAGATACAAGTAAGTTTCTTAATATTTATATTGTAAGTGATGGACTACAATACACACAGAAACTCACACGTTGAAAATTCTTGCGTTATTGGTCAGACTTATTACATATGTCTATTTCAGATGTGTGTTAAGATCGAAAAGTCTGACCCACCCCACCTGGTACCGAACCATGGTCAGCTCAGTATAGTCGCTCTCGCGATCGTTCTTAATTTACCATTCGTGATTCTACTGATTATGCATAGAATTTCTTGATAGTTATATGAAACCTCTAACAAATATTGACACAAAACAATTTTCCAGGGTTGTAAGGGCACGAGCAGGCCGTCTTACCGTCCAAGACATAACAGAAACCGTATACTACTTAAAAGTACCAGACACAAGCATAGCCCTGTTAGAAGACAGCATCAGCCTAGTCAAAGGAACGGACATAGGCACAACCAATGTGTTCCTAATGTCAGGAGCTACCGAAGTAGCAACAGCAACACTGACCGTTGCTGAAGCACATTCTATCCGAGTTTCTATACGTCCCTCAAACTTAGTCATCAAAGGCGAACCCTTCGTAGTACATTGCATTGTTCTCGATGACAAAGGCCATGCTTTATTGGCTGGTGACCAGATTCTAATAAGGCTTACAGTAGAAGGAGAAGCGAATGTGGACCTTTTGCGGTCAACGGAGAATGGAACTTTGACTGATGCGGTTGCACATAATGCTGGTTCGTTTGCTATCACTGCGAAGTTGTATTCTATTGGTGGGAGGACTATTTCGCGAAAGGTTGGTAATGATGCAGATATTAGAACTTTTGCTATACTTTTTGTTTCATAGTCTACTTTATAACTTATAATTTCTTTGCAGGTCGAAGGTCAAGTATCAGCACAAGCCATAGAGCCCCTAGAAATTATACCACCACATCTATTTGTATCCTGGACAGACACAATGCAGTAAGTATTTTTATGTCATAGTATTTCTATTTAGTATGGTAGTAATATGGTAACCTAATTTGAGTCTTATTTCCAGGTCATTAATGTTAATTTCCTTTAAAGAGTCGTTACGTTTTCTTATTTGACTGTGCTTAATATAAATTTTAATACTCACCAATTTTCTTTACAGAGAACTTAGTATTTCCGATTTTACATCAATTTTGAACTTTATCCACAATGGAAAAAGATTAAATTCCATTTAACATAAAATATTTTTCCTAATTTCATTCCAAGCAACTTTACACTTTGTCACCAATGTAATAAAAACCAATATTGTTTACAGGGAAGTCTCACTAAAGCACTTAGGAGGTGGTGATGAACCTGTAGTATGGTCAGAGATAGAGAGTGTGTTGGCACCAGACCCACTCTCTTTGGATTCTGATGGAGTAGTAACAATACGAGGACCTGGGCAGATCGGAGTGAGAGTACAGCTCAAGAGATACCCACATGTCAAGGCTGTTGGAAAGTAAGATATTACTTGTTTGATTTTATTTTAAAATCCTGATTAGCAAATGTTTCTGAACTACATATCTTAGAAGTATGTATTTTGATTGTTTATTTTTCAAATTACTAAGCGGATAATGCTAAGTTACTGAAAAGTTCTGACAAATTCCCAAGTGGTCATCGGTAACCACTCTCCACTAACTTCAGTATAGATAAGAGAAATCCAGTATCTGCAATTTTCTGTGATATGACACAGGCCTTTGATTGTGTACATCATAATACCCTATTAAAAAAAATGGAAACTTATGGTGTTCGAGGAAATATACAGGGTCTTTTAAAGTCATATTTTGAAAATAGAAGGCAAATCACAGTTATTAGTAGACTCAATAACATAAATAAACGAGAGGAAATATATGTGTCAGAGGAACGTCAGGTTACGTATGGCGTTCCACAGGGAAGTGTTCTAGACCCTCTTTTATTTATAATTTACATAAATGATTTCCCAAAAAGCATGGGACGTACCATGACGCTTTTCGCGGATGATAGCACCATAACAATTCCGTGTAATAAAAAAGAACAATATAACCATGACATAAATAATAGTTTAATGAATGCCGTTGACTGGTTAAATAATAACAACCTTAAAATTAATTTAAATAAAACTGTTATAATGCACTTCAGTCAAAGACCAAATACATCAAATAATACTGACATTAAGTATAAAAATAATATTATTCAATCTGTGACTATAACAAAATTCTTAGGTTTAACAATAGACCAAAATCTAAACTGGAAGGCACATTTAGAGAAACTTGCAAAACAGCTAAGTAATAGAGCATATGTTTTACATCGATTGTCACAAACACTGAATACAGACACATTATTAACTGCGTACTACGGAATAGCCGAATCAATTCTCAGATACGGAATAATCTTTTGGGGTAACTCTGTAGAATGGGAAACGGTCTTTAAAGCACAAAAAAGATGCCTCAGATCAATGTTTAGACTGAAAGTTACTGATAGCTGCAAGCCGTATTTTGGACAGTTCAGGATCCTTACTATGCCATCACTATACATTCTCAATATTGTAATGTTTGTGAAATGTAACTCTCATTTATTTCCGCGTTTAGATGATGTGACACCACGCAACAGACGTGACTATACAAAACTTTGTCTGCAACCTTGTAGGACTGCGCTTATGCGTAGAAATGTATTTTGTATGGCACTTATTGTATACAATAAATTGCCGAAATCTTGGAAAGAACTAAGTGTACAAGATATTAAACGAAGGCTTAGACTATTTTTATTGCAAAAGGTCTACTATCAGTAGCGGTGTTAGGGTAGGGCGCGGTTGGGCGATCGCCCAGGGCGCCGAATGAAAAAGGGCGCCGTAGGGACCCTTCTCTCCCAGCCCATTCTCATAGTTCGAGGTCTACTTAGTCGTAAAGTCCCTTAATTAAGCGAAAAATTCTTTATGTTGGCAACACCAAAATGGTACGCATTATTCAATTGTTCGTTCGGGATTCATTTTACCGGGAATCACAGAAAGACACATTGTCTATCTCATTTAAACACTTTGGTTAAAAAAAGATAGACGAAGTGTAACAAACTCAGCTCGTTCTCATTCATAAAAATTGGTGAACGTACAAAACAATTATTTTAAAACAAACAGTTCAAACAAAGAGTTTAAACGTTAGACCATTGATTTTCTTGGATACCGGACCTGTGTTCCGCCCGTACGCGCTAGTTCAGCAGCTAAGAAGGAGGCGGAGCGTGGAAAAGAACTCTTCTAAAAACTTGAGGCAAAACGAAACACTTCGAGCGTATAGGCGGGATGGGGTATCCGCCGTAAACCTGTGGCGCTTTGCCGTTTGTGTGGTGGTGTGATGATAGAAAGGTCTTCGGGGAATTAATTGATAAAACCGAAAGGATTGTGATTTTGCCTTTGAAGCACCATAAAAGCATCATTGTTGGTGAGACTCAGAGCACGCCAGCAGCACGTAGAGCTTTTTAAACTGTCAAACACCAATCGGACACCGGTGACCGCAACCTATTGTTCTATAATTGTGTCTATAATGACGGTACTCGACGAGTTAATAATATCCAGTGCTTCTAGCTGGGCTAATGTGGTATCTACAAGAAAATACGAATTGCTGTACCTGTTATGTATCTTGAATTTTTAAAAATATTTATTAAGGCATTGGCTACCAATAAAAAACTATTGAAGGCAAATCCTCCGCTAATGTCGGTCACCGGTGACTGCCATGGCGTTTAACGTGACGTAACTGACTGCTATCCTGATGTGATGGCACACCACTGTCAAATGGTGAAGAAAAACATCGTGAGTGTAACCAGGGTGTAACCAGGTTTCCTCAGGTCACAAAGTGATAATAAATAAATAATAAATAAAATTTTTATTCATAATAACACTGGTCAACATAGGTACAAAAATATATCTTAATTAAACGACAAGATCTTAAAAATATTATGCCTATACTAGGAATATTCCTGTGTCACAGGCGATAGTAGCTCTAAAAATATGTTAATGTAAGATAACTTATTTATAGTATATTTAAAATATTTAACACAATTTGCAGAAGTAAGGTTGGATTTTTTAATATACTACACTACATACATACATATAATATCACGTTTTTTATTCCCTGAAGGAGAATAAAAAGTTAACCTAGGTACATAATACAATAATATAAAATTAAATAAATATCGTAAGCTATATTCATAGAGGTATATAAACTAGATAATATTACATGTTACTATGCTATCAATTATTTTAGATCGTCTGCAGAAACACAAAAAAACTAGGTCAGAGTCCACACGGTCACTCACTTGTTACAGTTTGATCAAATGTGCTTGGACAGCAATAAATTGCTAAGTAAGCTAACCTGTTAATATCCAATTGTTGTACAAATGAACTAAACTAAACGTAATGACTAATCGAATTGGAATTTCTACTTAGCATATGTCACTTTATGCGCCTTCATAATCAATGGAATTGATATATCGGTGTTCGGCTATCTTCCTGGCTGGGCACTCTGCGTCTCCTGTCTTATGACTGTTGGGCTTGTTAAAGCGAGAGCATGTTGAACATTTAGGGATGTCGATTTTCTTCGTGCAAACGGATGTCATGTGTCCTGTTTCTCCACAATGGCCACACACTGAGTGGAGCTCCCGGCATGTCTTTGCCGCGTGGCCATACTGCTGACATTTATAGCAACGCGTTACCAACGTAAAGTCTCTGACAGGGCAAGACGTCCAGTTTATATAGAGTCTCTCTTGCGATATAAGCACTTTACGGATGTTGGCCGGAACTTCAATAATGTAATTACAAGTCGGCGCATCTTTTCTGCCAGATTTGTGACTTAACTTCACAGTCGTTAGGAAAGACTCTATAGTCAACTCTTGGACCTTACCAGCTATGTTTTGCTCGAATATGCACCTGAGGACATCAGCATCGGATAAAGTAGACGGCACTCCTACGACAGTGATTCTTGGTTTTCGTTTCTTTGCTTCATCGGCAATAAGTCCAGATGATGATAGGGCTAGTGCTTCTTTAACTTTCTTAGCATCTTCTTTGGACTCAGTGCTGATTATAACGCCTCCATTATGGATTTTACGAACACCACGTACATGTAGCTGCAATTGGTCAGGGCGTATGATTTTTTGGACGAGAGATTTTGTTTCATCGCTAGATTTTGACTTATTTGCTGGGTAAATTGCAATAGAAGTCAGTTTTGTAGGTCGCACGAAGTCAGTTCCCTTCTTTACCATGTCAGCAAATGACACATTTCCCGTTGATGTTGAATCCTTGATAGTCTGCTTGATGTCCGAAATTTGTTCCACAAGGTCCTGCTTTTCTCTCATCTCATCTATAATGTTAACGGCTATACGGGCTTGCTGCTTCAGAGCTTGATATAAGACAGCCATTTGCGAGACATCAGCTCCTATTTTTCGGCTCAGATTTGATATCTTAAGTTTTTGTTCCGAATTAAGTTTGCCCTCTATGGCAATAGTGCAAACTTCATGTAACAGGTCTTCAATGTTTGACATCCAATTTTGAATATCGGGCGTCGACACAGCTTCTATCGAGAAGTCAGAATTACGGCTGCTCTTTAATGGTGAAGTGCAGGAAGCCAGCTTACTCGGGTTTAAATCCATCTTTGAGACAACTAAGTTTGTATTTCCATTATTTATAACGAGGTATCACAATAGGCAGAATAATAATGTAGGTCACTATTATTGCTTTGATTCAATATTTCTAGTATGCACGTCTGTTCACATCGAACGTCAAGAATCGAATCTGAATCAACAAAGTGATGGATTGTACTTCCACTGATCACACGAATATGAATAAATTGTGCCCACATCTGACATTTAACAAATCATCGACTGCTGCCCGAAAAAAGAAAGGCACCCATTTTAGGCAATGACATTTAGGTACTTTTGATATTATTACTATACACTGCCTAAGTTCCTAATACTTAAATTTAAATTACAAGATAGCTTTTATAAAATAATTAGTAGTGTAACGCGAGCACCAGCTAGCGGTATTAATATTTTTTCGAATGTAATTGAAATGTAGTTAGGGGGTGCCGAAGAAAACTCGCCCAGGGCGCTAGTAGTGCTAAAACCGGCACTGTCTACTATAGTGTCACCGAGTTCATGAATGACAGAATTATTTGAGTAAAATGTATTAACTATTATATATTATATTATTTACTAGTTGTAAAATTACTTATTATTATTTATTTTTTGTTATTAATATGGATAATAATTGGCTATTGAGATCATGACTATGATAAATTTACTAATATTCTGACATATCTAAAAAATAATTTAATAATTAAAAATCTGACAATTGCAATTATTAAAAATTCATTGATTATTAAAATATTATTAAAATTTGACTTGTAACTTGAAATTTGCATGCCATGACGAGTGGCAAACATGTCTTAAGTGCAACCTTATCTTGATCATCTTATATACATGCACCTGTGTGTGTGTGTATGTATACTCATGTTTTTTGCAAATAAATGATTTGATTTGATTTGATTTGACCTTATTTCTGATGTATAGAGACTACTTTTCTATGAAGTGATAAAAATAAGTTGTAATTTGTACGGTTTTAACAGATAATTTTCTTAGATAATGCTGTCTCTGAATTAATGAGTTATTTTTCGTGAGTAGTAATTTTTTCACCATACAACATAATAGAAAATAATTAAAAAAAGTTTTGTATGTTTTAAAATAACACAGCATCACGCCTTTTATCCTCGAAGGGGTAGGCAGTTAATACCACTGTACAATGTAACACCCACTTTTCACTATTTATGTTATGAGTCCCATGTAATGGGCTCACCCTATTGCCATATACCGGGCACAATTCCAGACTTCGTAAAAACCCAATAATATACTTTGCTTGACTTGAGAATCGAACCCGAGGCCCTTACCCGGTAGTCGCACATGCGTCCACTCGGCCAACGAGGCGGCGGAGGCAGTGAGTTTTATGTCATTGAAATGCTTGTTATCTTACCTTTTAAGCCAATGCTTTTGTCATTTACAGGGTGTTATCCGCTCCATTCGAAATGCTTCAAGTGTCGAGTTCAGGCCACGCCCGCGTCGGTAAGCCACATTACCTACACATCGCCCTGACTGCCACGCACCCGGAGACAGGAGAACTGTATAATTTCCATACGTAAGTATTTACTAGAGGTATATTAATACTATTTCATTAACTAAAAATCACGGGTTACTCACGTGAAAATACTGAGAAAAGCTCTACTAATTTCGAGCCAAGCGTGCGCGATCACGGCTATTTCGCGCAGCGTATACGTACTAATAGTTTTATTTTTATTATTTTAGTAATTCACGGAGGGAAGTGGGAACTGTAATATTTTTTTCTTCCTCTTATAATCTGATTTATTTCGTTTCGGGGATCAAGACAGTTGTTCATGTCCCTGGGACGCGCCGTACTTCAGTGTTCCGGTGTTTTCATGGTTATATCTACTGTAGGTTCTGGCTTTCAGGAGTTGCAGCGGTTTTGGGAGGCTGTGACAGGCTTGTGCCATAAAAAATATTACTTATTTCTTTATTATAAAATGTAAATGTGTCAAAATTCTATGTCTACATTAATTTAAAAGTGGCCGCGTGATTTTTTGTGAAAAGACAAATAAATATATAACCTATTTCTTCGTTTTGTTTTTAGTTGCAACTGTGGCTCTTTCGCTGTTACTCTACTGGAGGGACCTGAACCACAAAATGTTACCGTTGCTAGTTGGATGCAACCTGCTGGTTAGTACAAAATACATATTACTTGTTAATACTGGAAATGGACATTCTTGAGAATAGAATAGCTATAGTTGGCTTATTATACTATTCACATCTTCACATTCATCTTTAAGTTTTACGAACTTAAATGGATACGGAATCTGTTTAAAAAATTTGTTTACCATTATTCGTGATTCAGTGATCGATCGACTTCCGCTAAGAACAGTCGCGTCGCACACACTCTCGTGCTAGATTATGTTCGAGTGTAGCGCTGACGCAGCAGCCTACCGTCCATTACCTCTAGCCGTGCGCGGTCGCCGCGATGACTGAATTATTTGTATAAACAAAGTGTTAAGGCGAAGTTATTCTAATAATCATGGCTTCGTCATCCTCAATTAAAATCAAAATTGAAACGGAACATCTGTTGTATAAATATTATACCGAAGAAAAGTTAGAACGCGAAAAGTTGCAAAGTTTAGTAAATGACCTCAAAAGCCCATTAGAACAACTACAGCATCAGCTTAAAACCATCTAGGAGCAAAAAACTTCAGACAAGAAAAATGTCACTACCGAGAAGCCAATGCCAATCGAGTATGAGACAGACGAAGAAGAACTAGCAAAGGAAACAGAGTGGGTACGACAGAAGAGCAGAAAAAAAAGGAAATTGAACTCGTCATCACTGTCCTCACCAACTCAACAAGGAGACGATCCTAGCCAGAAAATTAAAGAAGCTAAAATAAAGAAACAGCCCACACCACCACCTATAGTTGTGGAAAATGTCAAGAACTACCAAGAGTTCTACGACCTTCTTTCAACTTTCGTTACGAAAATGATGAATGGAGAAAAAGTTAAAATTAACTCCTATAATGATGACTCATACAGATCCATCACCAAGCTATTGTTACAGAATAATTGCTGTTGGTACTCGTATGAGAATAAACAAGATAGGCCGATCAGGGTGATGGCAAAAAACCTTCATTCTTCCTGCCTGCCCAATAGAATAATTGAAGATCTGACAGCTCAAGGATTTAAAATAGAAGATGCTGTTAACAAACTGAGTTGGAAGAGCAAAGAGCCCCTCAGTATGTTCATGCTCTCATTCCAAAAGGATGAAGACATAAAGAAAATCTACGGAATCAAATCCATACTGGGCTGTAAAGTAGATATACAGCCTTTAAAAACTTCAAAATTAATTCCACAATGCAAAAGGTGTCAAACATATGGCCACACACAGAAATACTGTTCCAAAGAACCCCGATGTGTGAAGTGTACAGGCAAGCACCTAACCAGAGACTGCAATAAACCTGCAGAAGCAAAACCGAAATGTGTTCACTGTGGTGAGCCCCACCCGGCTAACTATAGAGGATGCATAGTAGCTAAAGAGCTACAAAATATTAAAAATAAAAATACCAAAAAGCATGAGCCAATACTAAACTCTCAGGGTCCAAGTATAACCAAACACAAAATACCTAGTGTCACCAACCTTGTCACCAAAAGTGTTTCGTATGCACAAATGGCAAAAGGAGTCCAATCTTTGCCACAATCTCATATGAAACCTATAAACCCTAACATGGATGAAAAGATTAATACAATTATAAATCTTTTAACTACATTCGACGAAAGGCTGAAAAAACTTGAAAGCAGCACTAAAACAGCTGCCAAACAACAAAAAAGCAGTATAAATGGCTAGTTTACTTAGAATTATGGCATGGAACGCAAATGGACTGCTGAAACATCAGAATGAACTTACGGCAGTCCTGAATATGGAAAGAATTGATGTGTGCCTTATATCAGAGTCACATTTCACTAAAGAATCTCATATCCAAATTAAAGGGTATAAAGTATATCATGCACTGCATCCTCATAACACACCAAGAGGTGGTAGTGCTGTCATCATAAAAGAGAATATTTTTCACTACGAAAAACTGAAACATGAAAAAGAAGAAATACAAGCAGTGGCTGTCTGTGTCAAAACAAAATTCTGTCTTGTCACCATCTCAGCCATATACTGTCCACCTAGGTATTCACTAAAAACAGATCAGTACATGTCTTTTCTTAACTGTCTTGGAAACAGATTCATATTGGGAGGTGACTTTAATGCTAAAAATACATTTTGGGGATCTCGACTGACAACGACCAAAGGCAGAGAGCTACTGTGCGCCATTGAAGAAACACAAGGTAAAACTTTATCAACAGGCAAGCCCACTTATTGGCCTACTGATACAAAAAAGATTCCTGATCTTATAGACTTTTTTATTTACAAAAATATATCACCTAGTCTTCTTCGCATTGAAGAAGGTTATGATATGAGTTCAGACCACTCACCTATATTACTTGGTAAACAAGAACACTGATTGGGAAAGCTTTAAAATAGATTTGGAGTCTATGATAGATTTAAGAGTCCCACTCAAGAAACCAGAAGATCTGGAGTTGGATATCAGTGAGTTTATAACACAAATACAACAATGCGCCTGGAAAAACACGCCCACCTTTAAAATAAAAAACAGAATTACCTACTATCCAGCAGAAATCACAAAACTTATTGCTGAAAAGAGGCGACAGATACGAATATGGCATCAGACAAGATATCCACAAGATAAAAGAATTCTGAACAACCTTACAAAACAACTAAGTGAAGCAATTCAGAATTACAAAGACGAATCAATGAATAGTTATCTACAACAACTAACCAGCCATCGCACGACAGATTACTCTCTGTGGAAATCTATAAAAAGCTTAAAAAAGCCAATTCTGCATATTCCCCCTATCAAAGATATTAACGAGCGGTGGGCAATAAGCAACGAGCAAAAAGCTATAAGGTTTGCAAAACATCTAGAACTCATTTTTGAGCCAAATGAAGAGCATGAAGATAGCGACTTATTAAATGAAACATCAAATAATGATGAGCAAGAAATAAAATTCGTAACACCTAGAGAAGTGTACAACGAAATCAACCGCCTTAGATTAAAGAAATCACCTGGTTACGATCTTATTACTGCAGTTCTTAAAAACCTCCCACGTAAAGCCATCGTAAAAGTTACGACTCATATCAATGCAACGTTAAGACTTCAGTATGTACCTGATCAGTGGAAAGTTGCCGAAGTTATAATGATACCAAAACCTGGTAAACCACCTCACGAAACAACATCGTATAGGCCGATCTCGCTGCTACCGACAATGTCAAAATTATTTGAAAAGCTTCTTTTAAAAAGACTAAAACCCATCATAGAAGAAAGAAATTTGATCCCTGACTACTAATTTGGTTTTAGGGAAAAACATTCGACTATAGATCAAGTACACAGGATTACCAATATTATTGAAAAGGCTCTAGAAGAAAAAAAAGTTTGCTCCACGATCTTCCTGGATGTAGCGCAAGCATTCGACAAGGTATGGCACAAAGGCCTTATTTACAAATTAAAAAATATGCTCCCTAAGCAATTTGCTGACATCTTAGAGTCTTATCTATCACAGCGTATATTTAGAGTAAGACATGATGATGCATATTCAGGACTCAAACCAATAAAAGCTGGAGTACCGCAAGGAAGCGTCCTAGGTCCCGTCTTGTACTTATTCCTGAATTAGAAAACAATACCATTGCCACATTTGCAGACGACACAGCTATTATGGCCACAGGTGCCACTCAAGAAGAAGCAGTGGAAAATGTTCAAACAGCCGTCAATATCATTTTTGACTGGACAAAAAAATGGCGTGTGAAACTAAATGAATCAAAATCTGTTCACATAGACTTCACAAACAAAAGGACAAATTACCACCCGGTAAACATAAATGGCCATGTAATACCATACGAAAATACAGCCAAATACCTAGGCATGACATTAGACGTAAAGCTTCGCTGGAAAGCTCATGTCAAAAAGAAACGCGACGAGCTAGATCTACGCTACAAGTCGATGTACTGGCTGATAGGAAAAAATTCTTCACTGTCAGTGCACAACAAAGTTCTTTTATATAAACAAGTCCTCATGCCTGTATGGACTTATGGTATTCAGCTTTGGGGCTGTACCAAACAAAGCAATATCAAAATTATACAGCGTTTTCAAAACAAAGTACTCAGAGGAATCGTCAATCCGCCCTGGTACATCGGGACCTCAAAGGGACCTCAAAGTAGACCTCGTCATAGATATAATTAAAAAATGTGCAGAAGCCCATGAACGAAGGCTTCACCACCATGTGAACATCGAGGCTATCCAGCTCCTCGACAACACGGACATAGTGAGAAGGCTAAAAAGGACAAAACCATTTGAGTTAACATAGTGAAGTGTTAGTGTAAAGTAGTGAGTGCTACCGGCAAAGAACACAATAACAAAGTGTCTTCCCCTTAATAGAGACAATAAGAAAAGTGTTAATGGACACATTCTTAGTTATACTTTCCTAGCAAATTAAGACAAAATAGAATTACTTATTAGCATTAAAGCTAGATTGTAATTTTTTATGATGTTACCGCATGAGGTCACATCATATAAACAAAAAAAAAACCATTATTCGTATTTTTTAATGATAACTGGTTTTAAACTTGGTGAAGTATCTCTACCCGTTGGAGAACCTAACGAGTTACGGGGGCTCCGGCTCGACGTGCAGGAGAAGGAACGGGGTGGTTTTTAGTCAGTAAGAGTCTGACACTCCCTTCCGGCTCACCCGGGCGGGAGCAGTCATTGGATGATTTTCACCTCTTAAAAAAAACCGTTAAACATAAATGAATTTGATAAGTTGATAGCTACGCGTAACATATGAACAATTATTCCATGGAGTCGTGTTGTCCAGACGGCGCATGTTGCGTGGTGGAGTGCGCGTGGGCGTCGCGCGGCGTGTCGACGGTGCGCGTGTCGCGCGGGCGCGCGGGCGACAGTGCGCGCGTGGCCGTGCGCGCCGCGCCGCGCCTGCTGTGGCCCGCGCACGCCGCCGCGCTGCCCGGCGCCGCGCTGCCTGTGAGTACGACCATAGTCTATTACTCAGGGCTCCTATAAATTATATCCGATTTTATAAAAGTAACGCGCTTTATAGACCTTCGCTAAGTTGTCATAAGTGTTCTGGAACCTGTGCCTTTAGCCAAACGCTTTAGGGCTTGTCTACCGAGAAAGTAGAAACCTAAATGTATGGGAATGAATGACACTGGTAAGTGTCAAAATTTTTGTCGATTCCATACAATTTGGTTTTCTATTCTACATGTAGACAAACGCTAAATGGCATTTGACTACAGCTGCTGTTTTATATTTTCTTACGAATTACAGTCACTCGTTACGCATTATCTGTCACCTAAAGACTTACACTTTGTATCTTGCAGATATTCAACAAGATATGTTTAACCTATTTGCATAAAAATATAAAAAGCCGACTAGACCTTATGTAACAGTTTCTGTACCTTAAAACTGTTTCTTTCTTCGATCATTAGATTATGCTATTTTAATTTACAATTATGCTATATTCATGCAGTTAAAGTACAACATCGAGTGTCGTGTTGTAAATTCCCTTTTTTCAATCAAAATGTTCGAAATTACCACCAAAAATACTGAATTGCACACTAAATTTGCTCATCAAATAAATCAATTATACTATACTGTTAGATCTTTAAAGCTTAACTGTTTTACTGAATGACTAATCATTTAAATTTAATAATTCTTCGAGTGCAACAAAATCTTAGCCTAACCTAACTTAATATTCAATAATTAGAGGTGCAGTAAAAAATTGCCCTATTAATAGTATTGTTTCAAAATTCCAAAACAATCTCATTATAAAGCGTTTTATATATGTTCATATAAAAAATTGACCTTCCCCACATAGGTGCTAGCCGAGGGTGAAGCCTTAGTCCCCCAGTCCCTGGACTCCCGGGTGGCTGAGATATCAGTCCGCGACGGTCCGCCGCCACACCGGTACCCTGACGTACAACTGTTCACCTTCAAGTGTCGGAGGGTAAGTACTCTTATTTTAATTATTGTAATCCCGTTGAAATTCATCCCCTAAATTTGTTCATACAAAAGCAGTCTCTAAACATTGGAAATAAGGTCTATAATGTAGTTAGTGGAGAGTGGTCACCAGTGACCGCTTGGGGATTTTATTCTGTTTGTTAACGACTCTCTGTTCCCTAAAAAAATATTAAAATCACGAGCAGGTACTCCAAATAAACCCTAGTAAGAGGACAGTGGACATGTTGTTTACCTTGACATAAATGCCACCACACCAGGGGATATATGGGTTAAGGTTTTTTTATGGCACAAGCCTGTAAACGAGTAGACGGATCACCTAATGGTAAGCAATCGGCGTCGCCCATGGACACCTGGAACACCAGAGGCGTTACAAGTGCGTTACCGGCCTTTTGGGGATTAGGAGTTTGAGGATTGTTGGGGATTTACGTCTAGACTAATAATATTGTTAATAGAATAGTAGATAACACAGCTTGTAAAAAGTAAATGTAACGACACACCTCAACAACAACCATCGACCCATTGCAATTGCCATATGCAAAAGGAACATTTCCTATAGGTAAATGTATATATATAAAAGAGAGTCGTGTTAGTTATACTATTTATAACTCGAAAACGGCTAAATCGATTTGACTGCATATCGGTGGTGAGGTAACTTAGAACCAGGAAACGAACATATGATACTTATTGTCCAAATCCTTTATTTTATTTACTTTTCACCGAAAATCACGAACGGGAACGGGAAAAACGCGTACGAAGTCGCGGCCACAAGCTAGTAAGTAATAAATTTATGCCACACCCTTTTGCAAACAACCCAACAGGGCCGATGCCGATTCGGAGTCGCGGAGAACCTAACGGATAACCGGGGCTCCGGCTCGACGTGCAGGAGAAGGAACGGGGTGGTTTTTAGTCAGTAAGAGTCTGACACTCCCTCCCGCCTCACCCAGGCGGGAGCAGTCATTCGATGATTTTCCTCCCTTAAAAAAACCCCTTTTGCAAACATAAAAATGTTCATATTATACTCCACAGAAAGGCGAGTCTCTAGTAGAACTAGTGTCGACGGCGGGCGAGGAGCGCGAGTCAGTGTCGCTGGAGGGAGGCTGCGCCCCGCACGTGGCGCGCGTGCGACTGGAGCCGCCCGACACTCCCGGGAACTGCTCTAATGCACACAAGTATGTATTATATCATTCGGCTTAGTTGTAGGTACTTTGATCTTATATCTTATACATGGTGTCTCTGAAATCGACGATCAAATGGCTCCAGGTGATCGATAAACTTCTAGTAGTTATCAGAAAAATAGAATAAAATTAATGACTTATGCGTAATCTACTAAAAAGTACACCCTGTGCCAGTCTTTCGCCTCTTGCTGCTACAATTGGGTAGTTTCCTTATTCAAAAATACATTATTTCGACTGTTCAATAAAATAAAATATTAAAAAATAATCACATTTTCATTAATTGATTTTATGACCAACTTAATTTTACTATATTTCCAGTAATTAAAAAAAAAATACACGGTTGTGTGTTGTGTATTATTTTTTTTTAATTACTTACAAGTATTTTTTCCGTGGTTTTTTCTGCATTTTTTTTTAATTTGTTTGAATTTTAATTACAAATTTCATAGAAAACTATCGTTTTTGACAGTTAGAAAAAAGTATTGAATTTGAATAGTCGGCAAGTACCCAATCGTTGGTCTACATTGGTATGTCTTAAATTGACTACCAGCCACCCAATTTTCAATTATCTAACTCAGACCGTAAGGTCTATCTTGTCCCTCAGTATAATGACTTCTGATGAGTCGGAAGACAGCTTTATTTAATAAAGCTGTCTTCTTCTTCTTCTTGACATTAGCAATTTCGTTTTCTGACTGTGGACAACGATCATGTTGAAGACCAAATATTGCTCAATAGCGCATTTTTTTAATAAAATTATGAAACCAAAATACAAACTCCACATATTTAAGTTCGGTTTAAGGCAAATTCATTTATATTATCGACATGTTTACTTACAGAATATGGCTACGTCCAGGCCAAGAATTATCAGTAAAAGTAACACTCTTGGACGCGATAGGCCGCGAGCTTCTCGACGAGAACGGTCCTAAGATGTCCTGGGATATTGAACCTTATCACCCCGGCTTACAGTTCCAAGCTACTGACAGGTTGTTTGTTGAAACACACCCAGACTACGCTCCTGTACCCGTGCCGTATAAGTATTATCAAGTAAGTACCATTACATGATTATGGAGTCAATAAAAACGTATGTAAGGAATTCAAGTTATCGCACGTCTAAGAAGCACGGCTCCCGCACGGGTCCAACCCTGCAATGTCATTGTCGTTTAAATATGTACTTTAACCTTTAACTACTGACGTGGGTGTCTCATAGACGGCGTGACACATTTTCCAAAAAAACGTCTAAATAATTGTATTGTAGCTAAGATTATAACATAATTTTTTTAAGTTATGCAAAATATAGTTTATTGAATTTGCATCAAAAAACCGATGATTTCATTCGAAAATGTTGATTATTTTTGCACCTCCTTAATAGAATAATAATGGACCGACCATAATACAGGTAAATATTGTGTTTGACATACGTCATGTCCCCATTTATGGTATGAGTAATCCACGTCAGTACTTGAAGGTTATATCGTATTTTCTATCACATATTTGATAACGTCAATATAAAAGAGTTGTCGGCGCGTTTACAACCTTTTTGTATTGTTTCCAAAGCAAAAATGCTATGCCTGAGCCGTGCTTATTAGGTGAAATTATAATATTAATTGAATTTTATACAGTTTACATTAGTTTTGTTTGGGGAGTGAGGACTCCTGCTTGACACACAGATATAATTTGGCGTAATTTACGATTCATATTCGTAGGACAGTTATAACTAGAGACTGGATAGTTGTATATACAACATATGAACCTTGTTTTACGCTTGCACTTCTGAGAATGGCAAATTTACAAATGTATATAATCCGGTCCCTGGATATAACCATGGCATTAACTTTAACATTCTTATTCTTTCATTAAGTATTTACTTATTTTTGTTTTTGAATGCACGGTTATCGCGGTGGCTGGGCAATCGGCTGCCGCGCAACGTGTCGCGGGTTCGATCCCCGCACGGAACAACTCTTTGTGTGATCTACAGATTGTTGTTCCGGGTGTGGGTGTCATGTGTATGTGAACTTGTATGTTTGTAAATGCACCCACGACACAAAACAACTTATTTAATTAATTCATACTTTGTGAACAGATAGTGTTAGCTGATAACACGGCTATCGGCTGGACGGGTGCGTTGAAGGCAAGCATTCCTGAAGCGACTGCCTCCATACAAGCGAGGGTTGTAGCGCCGTTGAAATGTGATCCACTCAAGGTAAAATACACCTTACATTTCATCTCATTTTTTAAGAAAGTAAAAAAAATTACTTATGTTAATTTTCAAATCTTAATCACTTGATATAAATTCCAAAAGTTCACACAAAAGTAGTCTCTAAACAATAATATTATAGAAATGAGGTCTATAATGGCATTAGTGGAGAACATTCACCGGTAACCACTTGGGGATTGGTCATTTAATTTAATGAAAATCACTATGTACTAAAAATCTATTAGGAACTAAGTAATGATGATGCAAATATAGCAACCCACATGGGTTGCCTTATTTTTATCCTTATGACTTTAGTAATAAAGTTAAATTTACTCTTCCCAGGTAAACATAGCCTGGGAATCCGAGATAGTAACCAACATAGCGAGTATAACTGGCGGTAGTGGTCGTTACGCCGTGGAGGCACCGAAAGGAGTGTCAGCAGAGGTCGAGGGTGGCTCACTGTCGGCTAATGTACCCGGACCAGGGTCGTATGACCTCATAGTCACCGATCTGTGTGTTCAAGGAGAAAAACAACTCGTAGAGGTAAGTTTTTTATGTATGTTATGTATTTTGTAATTTTGGTATTAAACAATGAGTTTTTCAATTTTCGCCTCGTTCACCAATTCGTTCACGTTCGCCAATGACTGCCGAGTGGTCACAAGCGCGACTGTCGGGCAAGGGGTCTCGGGTTCGATTCCCGGGTCGGACAAAGGGCAAATTACTGGGTTTTAAAAAAAATCTCAGTGGTAGCACGGAGTCTGGAATTATGCCCGGTATATGGCAATAGGCTCACCCCCTATTGAATGGGACTCGTAACATAAATAGTGAAAAGTGGGTGTTACATTGTACAGTGGCATAATGTGCACCTCTGCCTAACCCTTCGGGGATAAAAGGCGTGATGTTATGTTATGTTTTTCAAATTTGCGGTACCAATATGCCTTAAAAAATATATATTTAGCAGAGTTATCGTATGATCTACACTGCGATAAAAAGGTTCACAAAACTAATGTTGACATTTCCAAAATTAACATTGGTACACTACCAAATGTCGTCGGTCTGGAGGTTTAAGACGCCCACTTCTCATGCATAGGGGAAACGAAACTTACCAACGGCAAGTATCATGTGACTTTTTCGAGTTGCAAGTACTTTCTAAAACTGCCTAGACACCATTGACAAACAGTGAAGGAAAACATCGTGAGGAAACCTGGGCTTATAGTTACTAATTATAAGTTTGTAATCGCCAACTCGCATTGAGCAAGCGTGGTGATTAATGCTCAAACCTTCTCCGTGTGAGAAGAGACCTTTAGTCAGCAGTATGGTGGTGGTGACGTAGTGTCATCATCATCATCATCACCAGCCTATTGAAATTTCAACTCAACAGTGATAATTTTAAGTTTTAATTTGGATTGTGATATAAAAACTATTGGTTATGTTGCGGGAACAATGTTCTAAGTAACATTTAGTATTTAAATATGAATTTAATTTTCCTTCCCCAGGTTCACATCGAAGAAGTACTAAGCGTGGAAGTATCGACATCTCACGCGGTCGTAGTAGGTGCGTGCGTGCCCGTGAGTGCGCTCGTGAAGGGAGTCTCCCACCGATACCTCACTGTTGGGAAACCACCTGAGTGGAGGACTTCTGGGTATATTTCCATCCAGGATGGCTCTCTATGTGGTCTCCAAGAGGGTATGGGTAAAGTCAGGGCGTTATTTGGCGGAGTGTGGAGCCCTGAAGTTGAGGTAAGCATTTATGCTTAAAATAGAAATGATGACAGGGTATGAAAATCAAAAATCTGTTAGGCCGTCATCTAGGCAATGAAAAAACATTAGACACGTGTTTTTTATTTGGTCGTATAAGTGAACAATACTCAGATAAAACGAATAAAAGGTTAGGAGTGGGAGCTAAAATGTCAATTCTACGTATAAAACGTACCTAGATGTGAAGTCACATGACATTTCAAATCAAATTATCGTCAAAAGTATGTGTTTCCGTAATAAAATAAAAAGACGTGTTCAATGTTTTAAAACAATCTACCAGATGGACATTAAAATAAAAATTTGTCATCTACATATATGTATTAGATTATTCAGACACCATCGGTAAACGGTGAAGGAAAACATTGTGATTGTGAGGAAACTTGGGCTTATAATTTCTAATTATAAGCCCAAGTTGAAGTGAGCATGCGTCATGATGATTAATGCTCAAACCTTCTTCGTGTGTGAAGAGGCTGTTGATGTGTGACCGTAAAACAAGATTAATAACATGTTATTTTATTTGGTTGTATCAGAGCAATGTAAATCAGACGTTTTTTAAAAGAGTAACGAATGGAGTTTCTTGTTCTTCTCCACTCGAATCGACATTTTGGAACGAGCGCCTAGCTTCACTGACGGACAGACTGACAGACTATTATATATTTCATATTTGTTGACGTTTCAAAAGTACCAAATTATGGTTTAATTGAAATAAATGCTTTTGAGTTTGAGTTTGAGTTTTGAGGTTGGTGGGCGGTTATTGCGGGTTCCGAAGTTGTCCATTTCCGAAGGTAGTAACTACAGCGATGTCAATGCGCGTGTACGGCAGGTGCAAGTGTTCCCGTCGCTGGCGGTGGTCCCGCGGCGCGCGCGCGTGCCGCCGGCGGCCCGCCTGCAGCTGCGGCACGCGGGCGGCCCGCCGCCGCACCTCGCGCGTCTGCACTACGCGCTCTCGCACGGCCCGCACGTCGAGGTATACTCACTTTATATACTCTGTGTGGCTTAACGATGGATTTGTTTACAAGAAAACATCAATAAAATGCTTTAAATCTTCTGAAATCCCAACCTTACTTGAGCTATGGAAGGAATATACAGATTTGATACAATTTGATTGTATGACAAGAGCCTGGACCAAGAGTCCGTGGAAAATTAATGTTCAACATTGACAAAAAGACCTATTTTGCAATTTACATTTATCAAAAGGCTTGATTGGCTTCCCAACAGTGTATAGACTGCTATTATATGTGCAATATTTTACAAAGAGCTATATTTTTTATAATCCCTGATGTACCCTGTATTCACCCAGAGTGTTATGAACTTAAAGTTTGCGGTAAAATGAACTTAACTTTGAATGGTTAATGAAAGTGGGAGTGCTTTATTAATAGAAGGTTGTATTAAATATTATTGTCTATTGCCAGGTGACACCATCCGGTTCCGTCCACGGTCTGTCAATCGGAATATCTCGTATCAAGCTTGTGGCTACTGATTTTAATAATGTTGAGATGGCAAGCGCTGAAGCTGAAGTTGAGGTAAGATTTCATAGCTATATGTCTTCCATAAAAAAATGCAAAGGTCGTAAAAGTATTTAGTTCGCTGTAAAATGCAACAAACTTTAAAGATTGACTGCACGGTTGGCGCGGTGGCTGGACAACCGTCTGCCGTACAACGTGTCGCAGGTTCAATTCCCGCACGGAACAACTCTGTGTGATCCACAGATTGTTGTTTCTGGTCTGGGTGTCATGTGTATGTGAAATTGTTTAAACGTACCCACGACACAGGAGACACTCCTAATGTGGGGCAATGTTTACTATATTAAAAAAAAATGCTGCGTGCATAAAGATATCATATGAAATTGTCCTATATCGTTTCCAATAACCTATCATTATTTAATTTCCTACAGGTGGTCCCAATATCAGGTATACGTGTAAAGGCAGCTACACAGAGCTTACTGGTAGGGTCTCCGAGCCCCTTATGGATAGAGGCAGGAGGTCTAAGTGCCGCAGCCCTGGCTGCCCTGATGCCACCGCCAAGAGTCACTTGGACTCTGAGAGACCCTGCTACTGCCAGATTGTATACTACTCATGCTGATGGTAAGTAAAATTATTTAAGTTAGGCATTTGCGCAATGAACATAAGACCTTGTAGTGTAGTGTAGTCCTTAGTCAACATACTCCAGGTATTGTGATGTAATCTAATTTTATTGTTTTACTATATAAAAATGAAAGCAGCACTAAGTTGCGTGCGTTACGTAACTTTTGCGCAAGTGTAAGTTGGTTGCGCACTTGTAAACGTTTGCGCAAATTTAATTTTGTGTTGTTGAGACAATTAATGTTTTTGTTATTTAATCCTATGTAAAATTACAAGTTGTACAACGAAATAACAGTTAATTTGTTGTATATTATTATTATTATTTTAACAACTATACATTTCCACAGACATGCTTGAGAGATCAGTAGCTGAAGGTTTGTCAGTGCGAGTGGTACCGCTAAAACCAGGCGTCATCGCCATCGATGTCCGAGTGCGAAACATGGGACAGGTAAGAAACTTTTTTCAATAAAATATTAGGTGGTAAAAGTGTCTTTTATTGTAAAAATGGTGTAACTCCAGGTTTTTTACAAAACAAATATTAAAGACAACCTTAGTGATGATAGATGTATCTCTATTATTGGCTATCTCCGCGACGGTGGCGATGCGTAGCGTTTACAACATTTGCGGAAGATGTCAAATAATAACAATGTAAACAATATATATAAAATAGCATTATCTAAGCTTCTGGTTACCTAACTATAATCCCCAGACGCGGTAACCATATCAACTTCTCAAAAACGATGATTTTGTTCAGTAATACTTAGATATTTTCTGACTGATAATAAATCATTGAAAGGGTATATTCTCATGAAACATTTATGGAAAGGAATATTTGTGTTGACTGCCTCGTTGGCCGAGTGGTCGCAAGTGCGACTGCCGGGCAAGGGGTCTCGGGTTCGATTCCCGGGTCGGGCAAAGTATTACTGGGTTTTTAAAAAAATCTCAGTAGTAGCACGGAGTCTGGAAATGTGCCCGGTATATGGCAATAGGCTCACCCCCTATTACATGGGACTCATAACATAAATTGTGAAAAGTGGGTGTTACTTCTATGTGCACCTCTGCCTACCCCTTCGGGGATAAAAGGCGCGATGTTATGTTATGTAAACAATATAATTTTCTTTGCAAATATAAATAAAACCAAACAAAGGTTGCCTGGTAGATATCGCTTTTAGCGATAAGGCCGCCCTTGTACCCTCCTTGTTCTTTATAATTTCCGAATATGTGTAATTACTTGCTTGGTGTACAATAAAGCTTATTTATTATTATTATTATTAAAACAGTATTGTTGACATTATTTAAGTGCAATTTATTCAATAGTTTTACTGTAAAATGAATATAATAATAAAAACCGGGTTTGCATCATCCGCATTTGTTTCCAATTTCTGCCGTGTTGTACGCTGCGGTCGTTATCTGTCCGCCATTACTCGCTTTGCACATAGCCAATAGAGGCATTTGTGTCCTTTATCTTACTAAGAATAATGCTCCATTCAATAATCGAGTCCAGTCAAATTTATTTAGAAACCTTTTATCACTATAATATTCATTCAAATAACTTCTAACCTAACGATTTGCACTACAGGCAGCAGAAACCCGCTCCTGGGACAGTACAATCGAAATTCTTGGTCTTGCCGACATCAGAACATCAGTGGAAGGTCTTTCCAAGGAGATATCCTCAGGAGACAGACTTGCACTAGCCGTTAGCTCTGTCATCAAACTGAAGTCTTTGCCGAGAGGAACTTGGAAGGCATATAGTGATGGAGCCATAACTATCAGTCCAGCTGGTGAACTAACTGCTATAAGACCTGGTCATGGAGTCATTGTAGCACAGCATAAGGATGAGAGGAACAACATCTTTAGGGAGACGGTGAGTTCTGTTTATTTTAGTAATAAGTGTTTGTTGTACTAGATCTAGACAGTTTGCCCAAGTTGCGCAACGGACAAAATGCATACTTGAGTACTAAGGGTACGTCATCTACTGCTAACTTAATTGCGCAACTGGGTGTAGGACTATGGTGTCCCTATGAAATAAGACTCATCCCAGTGTGTTAATTTAAGAATGTTGTTCTAATTGCACTAGACAACTCGACCTAAATTCGATTGCCAACGTAGATTGTGGCAACTCTCTTCTTCCCAAATTAGGAATAGGTTTGTCTTCAACAGTAGATATCTTTCGGCTGTTAGTGATCAGTAAGAAAGTTTGAACAATTATCTTTAATATTCCCTCCAGGCCATCCAAGTAGAAGTGTCAGTCCCGTGGTACTGTACCCTGGAGTCGTCCGGCGAGTCCCCCGAGGCGGCGCTGCGCCTGGTACTGCGCTCGCCACTCGGCCGCGCGCTGCTCGCTCCACACGCCAACGTCAGCGCCACCGGCCCGTTGATCGTACATAACCGGCCGGCTAGACATACGGACAGGTGAATATGCTAGTTAATGGTATAAAGTCGTAAAGATTGATAATCTATAATGCTATAGGGTACGATATACAACATGTAACTTAAATAACGCACATCCTGAAAATAGTTTGTTCAGAATCGTTAACTGAATCGATTTATATAATTTTTAGTATAGGTAATTTTTTATCCGAAAAATAATTAAAACTACGGAAATTATTGTCATATTAACCCTGTATTGTTAAAACAAATCGAATCGAAATAGACCGTAAGTCAAAGCAATTAGACTTTTAAAATCGCAGTTTTATTTGTATTCATACAAATTCTATCATTCAATACAAAATAAAGAAAAATAAACCTTATGACAAGACCAGTAAGGATGCATATACATGTTAAATTAAAAATTTAGTGTATGTATTATGATTATAACATAATATTCTAATTGGGGTGTTTGAGGGTGTGCGTTAATTACGTTAAATGTTGTGTATAGTATACTGAGATAAATAAAATGCCGTATGGGATGAAGTCCGCAGTATGTACTTTATTTTGTGTGCATTATTGAGTTAATAAAAACAGGACGGTTTCTCGCTCGGTAATCGCCAAAGCTATGATCTTTATTTATCAAGGGGTTTTTATCCACATGGATATGTTAAAGTCAAATACAAAATAAATAGTCTGTCAGTCAGTCCGTCAGTGAAATTAGGTGAAGCTAGGTGCTCATTCCAAAACGTAGATTCGAATGGAGAAGAACGAGCAAGAAACTCCATTCGTTACTCTTTTAAAAAAAAGTATGTTCTGCAATGTCTCTGATACATATTTCAATACTGTACAGTTAACCCCATTGTACTTTATATTCTATTTTCACAAAATTAAGCTATGTAAACACTGGGGTTAACTGTACACATGTTATGTGTACAGTTAACCCCATTGTACTTTATATTCTATTTTCACAAAATTAAGCTATGTAAACCTTATTTAAAATGAAGTGTAGATGAGTACTCCTGAAGGATGTACCTTCGTTTTTATGGATTTTTACATGAGCAAAGTGCTTTTAAAACATTAAACTCTATGTCTATTTACGTTAGTGGAGTATTAGCCTAACGGTTTTCTGTTGGCAGTAAAAGCCATATAATGTATCAAACAAATATTAAAATCATTAGTAAGTTCTTTAGAAAAACATAAAAATAATTGTCATGGTTTTAATACTACCCTTTTCATCCCCAGTGTCCTTGGTACAGAGCTGGTGATACCAGATTTAGATGTGACAGGCGCGTTCATGACATTCCAAGGGACTGTGAGCGGTGTTACTGTAAAGGATGAAGTTTTGGTCACCGGGACTGACGTGAAAGCTGATAGGGTCGTTGGTAAGTTTTTTAATATTACAACTTATTATTGTACTATAAATACGACAGGACGTGTGTTATCTCTGGGTGTCTATTGGCTATGTGCGCGACGGTGGCGACGCGTAGCGTTTACAACATTTGCGGAAACTGTCAAATAATAACAATGTAAACATAATTTTTTTGCAAATATAAATAATACGAAAGATTAAAATAGTATTGTTGACATTATTTAAGTGCAATTTATTCAATAGTTTTACTGTAAAATGAATATAATAATAAAAACCGGGTTTGCATCACCCACATTTGTTTCCAATTTATGCCATGTTGTGCGCTGTGGTCGTTATCTGTCCGCCATGTCTAACTTGCGAGTGTATTTCCAAATGGTAAGTAACTGTGGATAACCTAATGGGTTGCCGGGGCTTCGGTTATGAGCAGCATTAAGAATGGGGTAGTTTTTATTCAGTAAGAGTCTTATACTCTCTTTCGGCTCACCTAAGGCGGGAGAAGTCATTGGATGATTTCCCCCCCTAAAAAAAAGCATTACGATGTAGACATCCTTGTTTAGTTTTGCCGAATAGACTGTGATGTTCCTTGAGTAAGAAAAAGCAATGGTCCTCCGACTCCCGCCTCCGCGACATGGTTAGGCCAGGGGGCTTACTCTTGAATCCAATTTTGATCGGTCCTAATTAGTATTATGAAATTTCGTACTCTTGATTTGCAACACTAGCGCCCATTGCATCCGTATTAATTGAACTAAATAGTATTGAGTTTGTCTTTATATTCCGTACTCTGAATGCTATTTTAACAGCTACGATTGTGGTTGTATAGTTTTGACATTGAATAATTATTGAGATATTATTGGATTGAAATTGCATTGACATTGAGGTTCGTTTCAAGAGTAACCTGTATGTTGGTATTTTCTATCCACATTATCTAGCTTGCTTTATTTGCGCGATATGAGACGTGAGACGCCATCTGTTCATTTTAACTTTGAATCTCCTCGTTGCTACTGACCTTAAGCTACATTAGCGTCTCCATAGTACAACGAAGTCCCTCATTAAATGAGTTATTACTTACTACAGCGACGGGCAGTTGGGGCGTGTGCGTGGAGGGCGCGGGCTGGCGCGCGCCGGGCGGCGTGGCGCTGTACGCGGGCGGCGCGGTGTCGCTGGCGCTGCTGGCGCGGCCCGGGCCCGCCACGCACGTGCTGCGCCGGGACCGCCCGCAACACGTCTTCACGCTGCACCAGCTGCAGCTCGATAAGGTATACTACTCTCTTTTTGTGTGGGATACCCAACTAAATCAGCCGACGAATCTCTTGATGGGACGTAATCAACGCTGAACATAGAGATGGCCGCAATAGCTAAAGAGTTACAAATGCATTACCAACCTGATGGGCAGGATTAGGCCTCTTGTAACCTTTCTTACAAACCGAAACACAATGCTTTGGTTGTTTCTTGTAATCAATCCACTGAAACTATGTGATCTTACCTGAGAAGTCTATAGTGTCTGGTTCACAGATATATTAAAGAAGGAGATATGGTGTGGAGTCAAAAATGTATGCAAAACCGGTGAAGCCACAACTGCCCCTCCATAAAACTAATTTTACACACACATTTCTGATAAAACAATACTACGAATAAGCCTTATTCTTTAAGCTACAGCGCACATTCTCCTATGATTTACTCACACGAAAACAATTTGTCAATGTGTGTGTTAGGGATGTGATCTACCTACGCCGTGGTGACTTGACGGTATCGATAGCTCCCGATGAATATATCGATAAATTTATTACAAAGGTTTTGGAAATAAAGTAAAAACGACATGAAACCAATAAAATATCATTTAATTATTAAAAATATTTTATTTAAAAAAATATTACAAATCAAACTACAAGTTGTATGTAGTTATAATGATATAATTTGGATAAGGAGGTATCGCATTCTTGATTGATTAGTGAAGTTTTAATGTTGTAGATTTTTCCATGACTGCTTTTATTATATTTGGTTATTTATTGGGGACTGCTCTGTGAGTACAAAACTAACTATGCGATGCTGATCATTATAATGCATACAAAGATAATGGTTAATTGATGAAAATTAAATTATAATACTATAACCATTACAAGTGAACAAATAAATAACTATTTGTAGTCGACTTTCTTGTCGATAGACTTTGATAAATCTCCACGACCACATCACTATCTCGCTCAAAGACGGCGGACCTGAGCAGCGGACGCACCATGTGACATCGAGTCTTGTTGAGCGTTTCGTTAAATCACTTTTATAAGATCTTTAAATACCAAACAGTCACTAATAAATCCCCCCTTTTTCATCCAGATGGAGTTCCTCCCCGGCGAATGGGCATCAGAACTAGTTCCACTCTCGTTCACGGCATCAGGTCTATCATCGGGCCCGCTCTTGTGTACTGAGGAGCAGAGATATGCTCTGGAGGGCACTCCCATAGAGTTACCTTACACCTGTCGGACTAAGGCACCGCATACTGCTGAGTCTGTTATTGATATTATTAATGGTGAGGTTAATTTATTATAATTTCTATAACTATATTTGATGTTCGTAGAAAGCTCCAGACTGTATGATTTTATTATCCTCAAGGTAATTTTCTTTTCAATCTCTTTGACTGGATTTAGGTGTTGCATTGTTCTCACACAATCAAACCAACAAAACGTAACTAGAGAATTGTATTGTAAACCTGATTGAAAAAGAGTAACCTATGGAGTTTTTTGCTCATTCTTCTCCACAGGAATGTACACCTTGGAATGATCAATAGCTTCACTTATAAATTTTTGTTGTTGACGTTTAAAAGTGCTTTCCTGGTCTAATTGAAATAAATGATTTTGACTTTGAAACCGGTTTAAAAAAAACCTTTCGACCGTCATGGTTTGCTATAAGCGACAAACAAAATGTAGTTAAAAAGTGACGATTTCTTGTCGATTATCACCGACTGGCTCAGATTTTTTGGATGGCGGTAACAAGGTTAAAGCCACGTATTCTCTCTCTAGTCTTTCAACTCTCCACACTGCAAATAATGTTAAACTAGTCATTTTTATATACGATTTTATGTCTGTAATCACTTTAGTTTTTATTCGCGCTCAAATCGCTGTATTCTGGTCCATTAAAATCAATTCAATAACCACTTAAATGCCACGGACACCAACTTAAACTGTCAAACACCAAGCGGTCACCGGTGACCGCATCCTATTGTTCTTTAATTGTGTCTATAATGACGGTACTCAACTAGTTAAATTTAATTTTTCAGGACAAATGGGCTGCAAGATAATTCCAGCAGCAACAGTGACAGATGCTTCAGAAGTAGAATTATGTGCTGAATGGGGAACATATAGGACTTGCACAAAAACATTACTGTTACCTCAAGTACGAGTATCCACTAACAAAGTATCTCTGCTCAACCCACCGGCTACGTTCACCGTGATGGGTCATTCGCACGCCCTGAAGTTAGTCAGGTTGACGCCTTCGCCCGGTCTGAAGATAGAAACGAGGATGGATAATGGTGAGTGGTTTTTGAGACGTTTTTGTGTAATGTAAAATTTGTTAATCAAGGTTTTTCAGCTGAAAACTGAATATTTTTTGTTATTTTTTGTAAAAATACCAAGAGATCAAAAGATCTTATGGTGTTTTTGATTGTTTTATTGTAATAATACTTTTATAAACAAGTTTTAAACAACCGACTTCGACCCACTCTTTTTTTGAAGTCGTTTAGTAACTATACTAAAACCTCTGAAAACTACATTAAAATCGGTTTAGCCAATAGCGGGATCATCGCGCACAAACGTACATACATACATCGTTTTATGGGAAAAGCTGATAAACGAGCAGTTTGACCACCTGATGTTAAGCAACCGGCGCCACCCATGGACATCTGAAACACCAGAGGCGTTACAAGTGCGTTACCGGCCTTTTGGGGATTAGGAACGGGGGGGGAGTAAATAAATTTGACTGAACTTTATTTTACTTACCAGCACTCCTCGTTACCACATACTATAATATTTTTTTCAGGCCATTTACTAGTGACAGTAACAAACGAAGCGTCGACGTGTGGTTACGGCTGGGTGACGGTGCGGTCCAAGCTGACGTCCCAGGAGCTGCGGGTGGACGTGCAGCGCGAGTGTGACGTGGCGTGCGGCACGCTACTGGCCGCGTTGTTCTCGTTGGTGAAGCCCTACATGTCCACCATCGTCACTGTCGCTGCGGCCACCGCCGGTTATCTATATGGTAAGTTGGATTTTTTGTTGATACTATTGCATCAACTGACTGAATGACTGCCTTAATCACCGAGTGGTCGCAAGTGCGATTGCTGGGCAAGGGGTCTCAAGTTCGATTCCCGGGTCGAGAGCAAAGTATTACTGGGTTTTTAAAAAATCTCAGTAGTAGCACGGAGTCTAGAAATGTGCCCGGTATATGGCAATAGGTTCACCCCCTATTACGTGGGACTCATAACATAAATAGTGAAAAGTGGCTGTAACATTGTACAGTGGCATTAAGTGCCGTAGGTAATGTGCACCTCTGCCTACCCCTCCGGGGATAAAAGGCGTGGTTGTTATGTTATTATAGCATCTTCGTAACACAGTAACATTTGACAACACGGTTGGCGTGGTGGCTGGGCAACCGGCTGCAGCGCAATGTGTCGTGGGTTCGATCCCCGCACGGAACAACTCTTCGTGTGATCCACTAATTGTTGTTTCGGGTCTGGGTGTCATGTGTATGTGAACTTGTATGTTTGTAAACGCACCCACGACACAGGAGAAAATCCTAGAGGGGCAACGTTTTTATATAAAAGAAAATGTCTCTGGCATAATGATGATGGACTTTTAACTCTAGAGAATGTCTTTGTAAAACTAGTGGAACATGAAACTAGTAGAGCTTTTTCAGTTATTTAACGGAATAAACCTTTATTTTTAGTTAATTTGGAAATTATTTTTAGCGTAGTACATCACTACTTGTGTTATTCTTTGTCGTTTCGCTCCTGGCAGAGAAGTCGTGATTACCTTTAGGCGGCCGTATTTGTGGTCGGAAGGCTATGCAGCTTTCCTCACGATCTCCCGCCATCTCTCCCTGTTTGAGGATTGTCTGGCGCAGTCTGACACTGCACTACAACTTTTGTGTTACATTATTTATGTTATGGTAGCCACCATACACCTCCCAACTTTATAAATAGATAATGTATAAGATAATTTTACATTTCAGTGCAAATAGTTACCTCTTTTAAGTTTATTATAATTTAGTATTAATATCAGCCTATAACCTTTTTCACAAAATAATAATCATGACAAAATCCAATACACAACTAATATAACCAAAATTCTCTTCACAGTACAACAAAGAATGCAAAGGAAAGCACCAATCCGGATGCCAACAGATCCAAACGAGACCGTACTACCACCCGAAGTGACACCCATCCAAAATAGATCGCGGACATGGTCCCGCAGTCCGTACGCGTCCAGTGGACCCACTGCCCCAGTATACGGCGACGCAAGCATGTTACCCGAACAGAGCTTTTCTCCAAACTCGACCAGGAATTCCATGTTCCTATAGCGGTTGAGAAGAGACAGAGCTCGAAGGCAAAGACGCGGGCTCGGACATTATGTACGTCGATTTTTTAGACCGTTTTCTACGTAAAACTTACTCGTTTGATAAAGTCTTTATATTTGGTTAAAATTTTATTCTTGTAGACTTACATCTGAATACTGAAATGCTGCGTAATTTTAAGTAATATTTCAATATGGCGCTATCTCTGTTATGTGGTGAAGGAAAGTGGCGTTTAAGTATTTTAACATTAGATGCCTGTTTCAAATGTCTGGATAGCTGTGATGTACCAGATATTGAACATAGAACGTAATTTGTATGAACTATGTACCACATAGGTTTACCGGGGACTTATATACCTCTAAAGATAGTGAAACAGGCGCTAATAGTATTTTTTCCAAATTGTTACTTTCTCTATCAAAATACAATAGATAAAACAATAACTTTTGTGTTGCGTACTGTACTCTGTATTTCTTAACTTCTATTATCTTTCATTTAGTTTTTCTCAGGATCATAATTATATTATTTCATTATCTTGTTTTAAAAAGTATCAGTGTTGTGTCTGTGTTAAAAATCGATTTAAATAATCGACTAGCCCGTCGGGACTTTGGTGCTGGTGAAGAATAGTGTTTCGCCGTATCGGTGTATCGTGTAAAATTAAACTATACATATAGGATGTTGTCTAAAAAGGATGGTTGTGAGAATACACTTTAAATAATGTCGTATTCGCCCATTTCTTTGATTATAAGGTTCCGTACAATTCAATACGTAACCTATAGTCAATCTGTGGTAAGTATATATGTATGTTTGTGTAGTAAAACAATGAGACCAGACTGTAAGGAGGCGTTAATTATCTTACTTATTAACATCAAAGTTCCAAGGTGTATGTAGACTGGTAGAATGTGTCAATCGAAATTGAACTTTAATTGTCCCGTCTCATTGGGTTTACTTTATAATTTAGACATAGTCGTAATATAAAAGTAGTTTGCAATGTCATTTGTAAATCGAGTTTCAAGCTAATAGTATTAATTTGAATGGAAAATAAACTGTCGAAACTTGATACAAAATACATCATTTAAAGTAATGTAAAAATAGAAACTATCTTCCTATTTGTCTTACAGTGTAAAAATTGTAAATAATTAGCACGAATGTAAATTCTCTGCGTATGTATAACTTTTTTATAGTTTTATTTTTATTGAGTTGTAAAAACTAACGAGGAACCACGTAACTAGGTCTTAGACCTTTCCGATATTAAGGAACATCATAATAGGATAGTTGCCCGGGTATAAATATTAAAATCGAATTAGTCCATCAGTTAGGTAATGAAATATTTTAATTTTCTGAGAAAGGAAAAATACGATTGTAATGTTTTAAATTAATCTACCCGACGGACATTAAAATAAAATTTAGGAAACTACCCTATTATCTTGTCTCCTAAACAAATAAATAAAAAAAAAATCTTTCTCTTTCTTTCTTTCTACAAGTTTTATAACAAAATAACCGGTTGAATTAAACGACTGTAACGTACTTATCTAGAGCGAATAGTTCCTCCATTTCTTTAATATAAAAAACCCACAGATATACACTAAAAAGAAATGTAGAAATGTGAAGACCCCTATTTATGTCTGGCAAGTAAATAATAACTAGTATATAGCATTGAACAATGGGTCTCATATAAATTGAACACAAGACCACACGCCCAAGCATGTGTACTCAAACAGAGACCTATTCAAGGCCTTTCTAAACACTTGATCTATGAAATTCAACCTTAATACCTCTATGGTAAAGTCTGTTTTAGGCAAAAGCCGTGCAACATCGCTCTCATACAAATTAATCAGACGCTCAACTAGGCCTACTCCCGAACGTAAGGTTGCTCAATTTTAAACCGCGCCTAAGCATAGTTCTGTCACTGCAAATTGTTTGTAAAATGACAGAGATGGCACGATATTTAAGAACGACTTAAAATTGAGTAACCTTTCAGTATCCGGGCTTCCTTTATTCACATATAGACCAATTTATGAGGTCAACTTCAATTCAAATGGTCGTCACAATGACCTATCCATGTAAACCGTACGTCATGCGCATGTTTTCGTCAATAAATTGATGATTGCAAGACAAATGCTTGCATCTTGCGAAGAAACAATGCAAACTGTATCACTTTATCTTCATACAAATCCACCTATCATCATTTGTAGGATGGATGCATTCGTCAAATGACGCGACGTGGATAGTAGCCCTAAGTTATTTAATTTTTCAAGCAATGATATATTTACTATATAGAATTAGTATAACACTACAGTATAAGCAACTGGCATTATCAGAGGAACATAAAAGAAAACACTAATTTATTTGCATTAGCTTTTATTGTTACATAATTGTGCTTCACTTAAACATTATTGGATTAAGATCAAGAATCAAATTTCAAAATTGACATGAAAATCGTTATTTAAAAAAGATACCAAAGTATCGTAGTTTTGTTTTGATTTTAAAATGGTTGAATTTGTTAGAGGACATATTGGATCGTTATTAATTGGTTATGATTATGATATTACGTGTTATTGGTGTAGGTACTATCGGCAAAATACGGTAGTCCACTTTTTAAACAAAATTCTGTGGTATACTCGCTATCTAGGCATTCTCCATGTGGCTGGCTGCGAGTGCATGCCGCCTAATGAAGGTCGACCGCCAACTTTATCGATTGTACTCAATGGACATTTATATCGACCGACAGTTCTTGAAAGAAGAATTAAATATAATTGTCTATCGATCGGGAAAGTCTATTATGTATGAGAGTCTTTACAGCTTTGCTTATAAGTAAAAATTCATACGCTATTGTTTTTTTATAGGATATGATTTAAACATAAATATCATTCCTAAGCATGTCTTCTATAATCTATGTTTTTTCGTTTAGTTACTGGCAGCCAAAACAAAATGGCCAACGAAATTATGTGCCAAAGAGGTTCAGTAAATGTTTTACAGTAAAATATAAAAAAAAATCAGGTATTATTTAATTGAAATATACGGCTTCATTTGTATGAGTCCCGGTGTCACTTAACTAATTGAGCTATTCCTGAATAGTTTACATAAGAAATCCGTTTATTTCAATTAATCTAGTATGTCTCACAAAATAGAAACATTGACGATAGACAACGATGTCTAAATTATTATTATTAGTTTTCTACATAATCGCATTTCTCCTGCTTACTTATTATAGTGATAACTAGGTGTAAAAGAAGTGTAAATACAATTTGTAAATAAGATCTCAAAAAACTAGATTTAGTAGTTTTATATGATTGTATTCGCATTTCAATGCAATTAACATTTTTGTTACGTATTGTAAATACAAACACATGTTTTTGTTACAATGAACTCTAAGTCATTTTATTAAAAGTCAAATTTGTTTGAGTATGGAAAACTAAAAAGATGTGTTTGTACCTGTACACGGTATGGGGTTTCGGAGCTTGTGATGTGTGAAATAAAGTATTTTTATAAATTTAATGTGTTCTTTTTTTTAGGTATTTTTTTTAATATAGATAGTCGAATGACTAGAATAAATGCTTCCAGGTGAAAGGGGATTGCGTAGCATATGAGATAATACAGATACAATATAGTTATATAAAGAATAAGCATTAAAAATTGGTATTTAACTCTAGACTAGAAACATTATTTTGTTTTTTATGCATAGACAATGTTAAAACAGACCCGTGATTTCTATTTTCTCCATTACGAGAAATAGTAATTTGGCTGGCGAAACATAAGGCCGGAAGGCCAAATCAACAGAAAAAAGAAGTCAAATCTACCATTTGTGTTGGCCTGTTGAAGCCGAGCAAGCGCTTAGGTTCACTGACAGACATACAGACAGAAGGACAATTCAATTTTTGACGTGTCAAAATACCTAAGTAGAGGATAAATCGGAATATATGCTTTGACTGACTTTACTACTACTACTACGAATTTGTCATCTTTATTCTACATTACTAAATAATTATTTTATTACAATTTTTCTTAGTAAGCCTATAAGAAAATTAAATATATTTCCTACCTACTCCACTATCATTAGAAACTAACTTGAATATTGTATAACTAGCATTTTGTCTAGCCACAAATTTAAAATTATCTTTGGTACACTCCATTAGAGCGTTTACAGAAGTTATTTAATGCAAGTATCTACATTTTTACTGAACCAAACATTAAAAAATATAGGATTACATTTACTTATGTAGGTAGGAAAGGTACTAACTACTAATACTACTACTGATATTTTATAAGAGCGACGATAAATTGTGATCTTTCTAACTCAGTAAGTTTATTACACTATCACTTTATGACGAATAAAGAACTGAATCGATTTTGCGGTAATTTGTCACAATAGTAATGAGTTGGAAAAAGAGATAGGACAAAATTAAATTCTGCATAAATTTTTCCACGCGGATTGAATCACGCGTTACCTAAAACTAGGTTTTAGATGTATAGGTAATAAAATATTGCATACCTATAGTACGTATTTCAACTATATCGTGTAAATAAATTATCTAAAACAAATACCTTTACCTAGGTAGGTACAGGGAGGTATTTGTTTTAATTACGCAACAGGTAGGTGCTTATAGGTATTCTATAAGTTATTTTTATAAAAAATCAATACCATGTCCATCAATAACTCGGTGTTGCCAGCCATATCCAGTTACAGTTTCCAATTTTATCGGGAGAAGGTATTTTATACCTCGACATCTACATTGAATCTCCTGATTGATCTCCTGGTATTTCTAACATGTCTAACAGGTCCTCTTGTGGAGATTTTGGAATGTCAGGAATGAAAGTCAGGTCTGGGTTCTTAATTTTAACATTTGTATCAATAGTTTCAAATTGAATATCTCTGGGTATTTCCAAAGTTTTCTTTCTCGAGCTTGTGTCTCCGAATTCAATGGGTAACTGTAATTCAATTTTATTTTTAGAATGAACTTTTTCTATTGTTGCTAAGAGACAGTTAATTTCATTCGTATCGGCACTTCGGCTTTCAAAATCTTCAATAGGATTTTTTTTACTATCATATTTATAAATATTCTCACCAACATTATGTAAAATATTCGTACTTATTGTAGATGGTAAATAAAACGATCCATCTTTTCTTTGTAACCCCAATCTTAGAAGCACAGATATTTTAGCATGATATTCTGAAAACCAAAGTAAAAGTGTGTTGCTTAGACCTTTATAGTCATCATCAGTAAATTGGTGAGCTAAATTTTCGAATCTTCTCATGACTTGTTCAATAATGCATTTGGGGAAAAATACTGGCATTAGCATGGCAACACTGCGCAGATGTCGGCGGGTGATGTCGAAAATATTTTGATTCGTCGCTACAGACAATTGCCATTTGAAGATCATCGTCATAAGATCCCATAGCTTGCTCATTGAATAATCATCCAGTTTCATTATTGAGGAGGCGGATATATCTTGAAGTAGTTGTTTCATTAGAGTGTGAGTGGCCACCGGTTGTGGCGTAAATAGTTCATCTAGCAGCTTATGGTGAAATAGAACAGTCACTACATCGGTGAGTACTGAAAATAAATGTTTTTGAATGAAAGTTTACCAATAAGCACTTACTTTTCTCTAAAATTACTTATAGGTTATAAACAGTAAACACTAAGAACTCACCTTTTTCAGATTTGTCCAAAGAGATATTTTGCGCTTTCAAGCGCTGGTCTATAACAAACACCATTTCACAGCCCAAATTAATAGCTATAAAGGGCGTTGCGAAGTGTGACATTGCAACAGTACTAGTTTCAGGACAGTAAATGAAACACTGAAATAATCAATAATGTTTCCAGTTGACCATACCGACTTAACTATTGATATAATTTATAAACATGTACTGCAAGATTTAACAAAAGATAAAAAGATTAAAAAGGTTTCACATGAGCTTATGAATTTGGAAGGTAATGAAAAGAAGGTAATGTATGTGTATGAGATCTTAAAAGAATATGATCTCATACCACTTATTTTGAAGGAAGACAAGTGTTCACGAAAGTCTGACCACTACCGTAACCTTGGCAACGCTTTATATAAACAGAAACATTTGTCCATGGCCTGGCAACATTATAATTTGGCTTTGATGTATGCTCCTTTGCCTATTTTTCCATCTTACTGTTTTGTCTTAGCCATTGCTAATAGATCTGCAATATTCGCAGCTTGGAATAAACATGAAGAATGCATTAAAGATATTGAAACTGTGTTTCAATATGATTATCCAGATACCATAAGGGATAAATTATTAAAGCGGAAAAAGATATGTGAGGATGCATTAAAAGAAAAACCTACATCTAACAACCAAGATGAGGATTGCCTTGGCAATGAGATATTCAGTTTCAAGGTGCCCAAACATGAAAGGTATATTGATGCAAGCTCTAAACTCGCAGTCAAATATACACCCGAATTGGGAAGACATGTAATTGCCAATGAGGATATTGAAGTTGGTGAAGTACTAGTTCAAGAAGATCCATTTGTCCAATTGCTATTGAAGTCACAGTATAGTATCTCATGTGCTCATTGTTTTTCAAGGAAATATAATTTAAAGCCCTGTCCATATTGTGTACTTGTTCTATACTGTACTGAGGATTGTAGCGCCAACGCCTGGGAGCAATATCATAAATATGAATGTCCTGTAGGAGCATATTTATACAAAGCAAATTTCACTAAATTGGAACTGCTTGCTCTGCGAACCACAATATTAGCTAAGACAGGTCATGCGAGTAGTAGTGCTTTGTTCAAGACTCTGGCTGATGCAGACTCGTGCGTCAATAAGGAAGATGAAGGATGCAAGAAAGTGGATGGCAAGATGATTTATTCTTCAAAGTATTACTCTTCTATACATACTTTAGCCACGAATGTCTCTAAACGGGATATCTCAGATATTTTCCAAAAATGTGTCAGTGCTGCTGTTCTTGTGCATATCTTGGCTGTGACCAATTTTATCAAGACAGAGAATGTTGAAGAACGTAAACAACTGAAATCTTTCATTGCTGATAATGTGCTTCGTCATCTTATGACTGCGCCCACCAATATGCATGGTATATCTACTAACGTAGAGATTGATAATGGAAATGTTGAAGAAGAGTATAGTATTGCAAGTGGAGCCTATGCATTTTTAAGTTTGATCAATCATTCATGTGCACCGAATGTAGTACGGTACACTAAATTGGGCACCTCAAGTACCACTTTATTTGCTATTAGACCAATCAAAAAAGGATCACAACTGTTTGACAATTATGGGTAAGTTTATTATTTAAAATGTATGACAGAGTTTAAAGCTTATTCAGACATATAATTCAATAATGATCATAAATAATACTTGTTATTTCACCAAAATAGGGGCTATAATTTTAGAATTATTCAGATATTGAATTATATGGAATGGATTTCAGAAACAAAAAGCATGTATGCATGGTTTTAACTTCTTAATAACACAATGTATTGCATGTTGGTGTGACATATTTGTAGTTAAATGTGTTAACATGAAATATGAATACCATGCCTACTAATACTGCAACACTCGTGTAATTAAACCTAGGTGCTTCGAGCTGGTCCGTGATGAAGAGCAGTTGAACTCCAAATTTATTCTGGAAGTGGAACCAAGTGAAGACATTGGCCTGCAAATGATGCATGCAACAGAATACGATGATGTGGAGCCAAAGTAGACATTTTTAAGATCTTATTTAATGAAGTGTCTAGAAGTTATGCCAAGAGACAAAAGTGTTGATGATTAACATGCTACAACTAAAGTTTAATTTTTAACTGAATGGAAATACTAATTTATTTACTACTACAATGAAATAATGATTTCATTTATTTTTTGCAATTTAATAAAAATTCTAATACAACTTATCTCTTTTTCCAGAGCTCACCATGCACTTACTGACAAGCAGACTCGGCATGCTATTTTACTTTCTCAGTACAAATTCACTTGCAAATGCGAAGCTTGCGTGCATGATTGGCCGAATTATCTTGACTTGCCACATGCAAAAAACCTACCTAAAGAAGTGGTACAGATGATTAACAAGCATTTGAGCGATGAGGTGATTACATTTCTCCAGAAAGCTGATAAGGAATGCGCTATAAAGGAGTTCCAGCCCTTGTGTAAGTTGGCTACAGCTTTAGAACCTTATGTTCCTTGCAAAGAGGTGGCTAATGTTCAGGAGATGATGAAGCAATGTCTTCAGATACTTGCAGGCGTTCTCCCTGTTAAATTCACAAAGTCCATTGACTTTCATATTCCTCCACCTGTGTTACCTAAACACAGTACTAAATTCTTTTCTGGAGAAGGAGCCCGTGATCTTGCAGCTTAAATAGATTGTCTTGCTTATTTATTTCATTATATTTTATTTAACTTTTTCTGAAGTTTTGTGCTACGCGATTTGTATTTTTTGTGTTTTTGTCTGTTGTTTTGACTGAAGGTTCGTTTTATTATTTGAAATTTTCATATAGGGTGATTGTGTACCTAAGTGAAAAGGATTCACCAGATATTCATTCATTAAGTAGGGATCATTCTCAAACTTCTTCAAGAGCAGATTGAATATTCGTGAAATTATTAGGTTTATCCAACTAAAGTAACTAATTTTGAAATTGCATATAAAAGACAATGTCTCAAATATTCCTTTTTAGTTTTAAGGTGCATCAATTACCCTTGAAATCCGATAATAATTGGGCCTTTTTTAATGCAAATAATAGAAACATTGGTATTAACAGTACCGATACAATTTGTACTCAAAATAAGTGTTTCAGTTTTCGCACAAATTTTGTATAAATTTTGCTTTTGCGATTAACATTTTGAATTCTAGTCTCTACAAGTATTTTAACATAAGTTTAAAATGTTTAAGTTTTGAGTCGGTTTATTGAAATGACGAAATTCAGAAGACTAATGAGATAACAGGGATATTATGACACATTTTGTGAGATTAGAGTATAGTCCTCGGGGCTAGGAAAGGGTATGAAAAATATCAGATGAATTGTGAGGGGGTTGGAAAAGTAACTGTTATATTGTGTTATTCTTCAGTTTATATCTTTTATTAAAAAGCATACGCCTCTGTTATTGTAGCATGTGTTGTAGTGCTGGCGAGTTAGAATACCTATAAACTTATTGGTTGGATTGTTGAACAGTGATTTTGGTTATCTTTAATGTGCAACATACCTTCTGTTGCCATACATTGTTGTTCAGGGTGCGTACTCTTGAATCCAATTCCGATCGATCGACATTGACATTGTGAAATTTCGTACTCTTGAGTTGTAACACTAGCGCCGTTTGCATCCGTATTGCTTGGATATTTCATGAACTAAATGGTATTAAGTTTGGTTTTATATTCCGTACTCTAAATGCTACTTTAGCAGTTACGATAGGGGTGGTATAGTTTTGACATTGGATAATTATTGAGATTTTATTGGATTGAAATTGCATTGACATTGAGATTGGTTTCAAGAGTAAGCATCCATGCCTGATTACTGACAATCTAAATTATCTTGGTTTAGATTTTGTTTTGAAAATTGTCAGTATTTATTGTATTAATGTTACAGTTTTGTCTTTGTCGTACAACTAAGCCAGTTAGTGGCTGGATTCATGTTTAGATTAGTTTTGTGTGACATCGATGTCTAAATATTTAGCTAATTACTGTTGATCAGAAAATTGGTTATAGAGGTAGTATGTCTACAAACTGTCTGGGTGTTAAACTGTATGACAATGGCACGGACCTGGAGTCCATGGAGAAATAATCTATAATATTATATAAAAAAAACTGTCTGGGTATTGCATAGCGAGTTACGTCATAAAGCCCTTTTATGGTTTACGAAAATTTTAACACCTCTACCTAATTGCTTGGCAAAGGTCTTCTAATGCGATTTGTATGACATCTCGAGCCATTTTAGGGTGTACTGACAGCAATATTTCTATGAGTACTAATTTTTATTGAAAATCAAATAGTAAGAAACCTTTTTTGGACTGATAAGTTAATGATGTGATGTTGACTTCAGCTGCGTCATTGTACTTGAGTACTTGGGCATAAAAATTTATAGATATTTGAAGACAAAGAAGCGTAGTAGTATCACTACAGCTTATAAAACAAAGTGCTTACATTTTTAAAACTACGTAACGGATTTTGATTCGGTTTTCTTTAATAGATAGAGTGATTCTTAAGGAAGGTTTATATACATAATACATGTATATTGCACCCGTGCGAAGCCGGGGCGAGTCGCTAGTATTTTCATAAGGCCAGCAGTTTTCTAAGTAAAACAATTAAAATAAAACTGCCTGTCTGTTTTTCGATACTCAGAGAGTCCTACACACTTTACGATGACAATCCTCCTTTTTTTGAAGTCTCTTTTTTGAAGAATAAGGTTCTTATCAAATCCAAGTTACCTGCAGGCCTACAGCTTGGCAAAAAAGAGTTTGACTTGTCGACAGCTGGAATTAATATTGACTTGGACTGAATCACCCACTTCGGACCATATCCCATGAATAAACAATCATCCGATCATAGTACCTCCTCTTTTTAAACTAGATAGAAATAACAAAACTGGACGACGACGACCGAAACAACGTCGAACCCATGGCAACCTGATACTAACTTAATCTAGTATTAGTTACTAGCGACCTCAATTAAGTCTAAACATTTTTGCTATGCTGTACTTAAAGAAAATATAATTCTGTATCTATGACACATATTTTCATACTATAACATATATTTTCTGATCATCAGTAATATTTGTAGTGTTTATTAATTAACATATATTTAATAATAATGTTACTATTTATGTATTGGTGTTGTTTGTGCCATTAAAATACTATCAGGGTTGACATTAGATGCTGGAATGGAAAGACCAACAAGGGATCTATAAGGGATTTAGAACAGGTTCTTTATATAACAGAAAAAATATTGGAAATATATAAGGCCCATGGGGTGAACAGAATTAAACCTGTAAGTCGTAAAGTGCATTTTTTTTGTTATTATTTCAAATTTTAATCTTGTTATGTGATTTGTTATATTGGTATGTCTGATCCAAAGGTGTTTTAATTTTATAGTTATTTGCGAAATGGATAAAATGTCTAAATAGTAAAATTATCTTATTTTGATTTGGTTTAGTTTGATTTGGTCATTACATTGACAAGCCTATCATACTAATTAACTCAACTACTAATCGAATTAGCTATACTGATAATAAATTAGTAAAATTTTATTTATTTATTTATTTATACATTTGGAAAACCAACAGCTCTACTATTTGATTAAATAGAGTGTGGTATGCAACAAGAAGCCAATTACTAGTTTCCACGATTATTAACAGAGAGTAGAAACATGCCAACACAGTACTAAAATTACTTATTAAACTCATTAAACCAAGGCTTATATAATGATGCACAAATTACTCCAAATATTAAGGACCATATAGGTGCCCACTATGAACTTTTACTATTTAGGACTTTTTGTATAAATAATGACAATAATAGCAATCTTTTGCTACTGAATGCTACTGAATTTTGCTACTGAATTTTTGACGTTCAAAAGTGCCATTCTAGCCTAATTGAAATAAATGATTTTGACTTTGACTTTGACTTTGAATAACACCTCTATGGTTCAGACAACGCCTATAAATAATGTAAACAGTGTTACACTATAATAATTTTATTGAAAATAAAGTTTATTGTTTATTTATGACAAAGTTTTTAACACTTACAGGTTTAAAACTAGGTTTGGTTAAAATTGAGCCTAATACTAATAATAGTAAGCTTTAACATCTAAAATTTGTTTTGGTGCTGTTACGCTCTTGAAGAGCGAAAGTAAATGAGAAGTACTTATTTCTATAATACTGTAAGTTCTTTTCATACGCTGAAATACTCAAACGTTAATTAATTTTAAATCGCGCTTAAATATAGATCTGAGGCCTTAGTACGAGTTTGATTTACGTTTAAAGTATTCGAATCGAGTATGCGTTCGGCACTCTGATTGGTCGGCGCCAATGAAGCAACCAATCACAGCGCCGAACGCGTACTCGTTACAATTAATTTAAACGAAAAGGAACTCGTACTAAGCCTTCTGATTGGTTGGTTTACTGGAGCCGGCCAATCAGAGCGGCGAATATACTCGATACCTATTCGTGCTTAGCACTCTGTCACAACAAATTCTTTGTAAAAGGACAGAGAGGGCACGATATTTAAATACAACTTAAAATTGAGTAGCCTTTCAGGATTCGGTGGATAGAGTAATGTGATTGATGGGAAAGGAATAAGGACTGAAGGATTAGAAATACATATGTATAACTAACCTGACAATTCATATCCAAAGAGGGATCAGTGGTATCTCGAAACAAATAAAAAAAACATTTAAAAATCTTGCCGTACTTTAATAACATTGAATTATAACATTTAATAATATAATATTCAATTACAATTAATATAATTACTGAAACTGAATTTTTGAGATAGCAAAATGTCTCTTTTTGATTCTGGTACAGTCATGGTCTAACGATTTCATAAGAAAATTTCAGATTTTTAAAGAATGGCCTAAATGTTTGTGTACTCAGTAGTTTTGACGTATTTATTCTTAGATTATAAGAGTATTGGAACGGTATTATCATAAGTGTTTTGACTGTACTATTTTTTGTTTTCATTTTCTAAGGGTATTTGATCGAGTTGATTGAAAAAAACATTGTTTTGTTGTTACTTACAATTACGGTAAAACGGGGTGAATAGAATTCGAGAGGTGAATAGATACAGGAATGTCTGCATCTATTCACCTCTTGAATTTTCTTCTATCTATTCACCCCGTTTTACCGTACATATTTAATTTGAATATCCTCTTAAGAACTGTTCACACATTAATGAATTTATTCAATACTAAACTTAATATAACATATAAACATACATACTATGTAGCACAGTATTAATAGTTGTTCATAACAGAATTATTATTCTATCTGTTATAGCAACTGATGTGTACCTAATCTTTGATACATAACAAGACCATTGCTATTGCAAATTCCTATGTTGATGTTCTGAACTCAATATTTTTTTAAATCACCAAACTCAAACTCAAAAGCATTTATTTCAATTAAACCATAATTTGGTACTTTTGAAACGTCAACAAATATGAAATACATAGTCTGTCAGTCTGTCCGTCAGTGAAGCTAGGCTCGTTCCAAAATGTCGATTCGAGTGGAGAAGAACGAACAAGAAACTCCATTAGTTACTCTTTTTAAAAAAAGTCTGTTTTAGCTTCACCTTCGTCTACTGAAAGTATTCCAAGTATATTAGTAATATTTTGGTTGTTCATAAATACGGGTATATTGTTCAGATTCTGGGTCCCATTCTGTACCTATTTCTTGTATTTCTCTGTCAAGTCAATTTTAATTGTTTTTGGGAAATAAATGTATTAAATCGATAAATGGTCAAATACCCTATAATTCATATTTACAGTACTTATGTATTTCTGATTATGACTATAAAATCAGTAATAATAAGGAATATAATCTCCTATGTGTATTCAATTATTGTGAACAGTCACATCAAATGTCTTAGTTTTTAGACATTTGCTATCTATTTTATTATTATAATTACTGACTTGAAAAAAATTTGATATTATTTTAACAATATGGACAAGACATTTGATGCGAACTGTACTTTAAAATATTCTTAGTCCTATACATGGAGTATAGTGGTATAGAGTCCATCCTGTTTCTATAATTACATTATAATAATATAGCACCTTTGGTACTTACAGTAGCCTCATAGATCTGCCATTTTATAGCTCATTAGATGGTACTAATAGCCTGAGGCTTGTTTATTCAATCACTGCAGCTATAACATGCTACGCTATGCTGATTTTCTATTGGACGAACAGACGTGACGTCAGCTGGTGAACAAAAAACTGTAGCTCCCCATTTAATAGCACAGGACTCTGACCACGGTAGTGTTACCCAATTCTCGCAGTTTGATAACGACTTTTATGCAAGGATGTTGAAAAATAGGCGGTCACATTCTCTTGAAAGTTGTTTCAAGAGACTTTGAGCGCTGTGCTTTCAACTTTGCCTCCTGTGCCTTTAGCTAAATGCCATTTAGCGCTTGTCTACAGAGAGAGTAGAAAACTAAATGTATAGGGATGACACTAACAAGTGACAAAATTTACGTCAATTCCATATATTATGGTTTTCTATTCTACAAGTAGATAAGCGCTAAATGGCATTTGGCTACAGCTGCTGGATACTATAGACTTACATGCAGAACACACACACACATTGACACGAACGATATCTGTCAGTTTCTTAAGTCAGAAGCCTTAGTACGAGTTCCTTTTTCGTTTAACTCGTCGAGTACCGGTTTTGTAGACACAATTATAGAACAATAGGTTGCGGTCACCGGTGACCGCAGAACACACACACGCATTGACACGAACGATATCTGTCAGTTTCTTAAGTCAGAGGCCTTAGTACGAGTTCCTTTTTCGTTTAAAGTAATCGTAACGAGTACGCGTTCGGCGTACTGTGATTGGCCGGCTCTAATGAACCAACCAATCAGAGCACAGAACGCCGTCTCGTTTCGATTACTTTACACTAAAAGGAAACTCGTTCTCAGGCCTCTGGTGGCGTGGTAACCCAGTACACATGCACACATAAATAACCCACTGACATACATTTTGGTGTCATTTCTATGTGACACTATGTCCGCCGTTGTTTCAACGTCCTTGCTTTTTTGTAACACTTTTAGACTATGGTTCCCCTTTGATTACAAGGGATGCTCTTTACCTCTATACTTCGTGGTTGTGTACAAACTTAATGACAGATTGGAAGTTGGCTACGAGTATCTGAATATTATTATTGAATAATAATAATAAGGCGCAGTATGGTTTTGTTTACCTTGACTCTACACGTTGGCCCCAACGCAACTCGCTTCGACGTTGGAACCAATGTTGTTTTCCAGATACGTTGGACGAGTTGCCTTGTGCAAACTTTGCACCTAACGTGTGGCGCCGGAGTTAAACGCACTTACTGCTGTGGATAGGTGATTCTCCAAAAAAAGCCAAAAAATTAACGGCGTTATTATCCTCAAGCCACAGTTAACAATTCTGCTAATTAACTCGTCGAGTACCGGTTTTGTAGACACAATTATAGAACAATAGATTGCGGTCACCGGTGACCGCTTGGTGTTTGACAGTTTAAAATACAAAGTTTAGTTTCAAAAAATTGAGCCATGTCACTGCTCTCACCCAATGCAATAAAAAACAGATGCTAATAAGTTACCGCGATGCTTAACAACGCGGGAGGATCATGATTTGTTAAATAAAAGTTAAAGTTTTTTGAAGAAACACCCGGATATGCTTTGCGCTGCGACTCGTAGAAATTTCCTAGCTGTCGTAAAGTTTATCGCGAACTACAGGTACAGACGCCAGATTTAATAGGCTTTCGACTTTATTACTATAATGTAATGTTGAAAATTTATTAAATTTTGACGGTAGGAGACGGTTGGTCTGCTGGGTATCTTGTACCTTATAAAACAAAAAGTCTCCATATGTCAAATTTTTGTTAATGTCTATTTTTAGAAGTATGTATAACTTTTCCTAAAATATATGTTATTTTTAATATTTTTTCTAGGTATTCGTACCTAGTGTATTTTTGAGAATTTAACTTACCTTCTTATAAATGGAGACAGGAGACTTTTTGTACTACAATAGTCTATGTGTATACATTATCTCACATTTTTGTAGGCACAATAGGTGCAATAATTGTATTTAACTGTCTAATAATAAATGTGTGTCAAATTAGAATCTGTTTTAATTTTTAAACATCCTTACATTTTACAAAAAACATACAATAATTTTACTACACTAAAAGTTCAGTTTAAACTGAATAAATGTTTTAAAATGCAACATAAATTATTGAAATATTAAATATAACAGTATAAACACGAATGACTCAAATGTACAGAGGCGTAACTAAACCCGTCGGGGCCAGTGGTAGATTCATCGGATAGTCCCAATAAAAAACAAAGTTCTGATGATAACCTGAATGGGGGCCGTGCCCGTTGCATTTTCCCGATTTGTTACCCTGTAGTTACGCCACTGCAAATGTACTTGCTAACAAAACAACAATTGGGGCTATATGTATTTTTATACGATTGTACTTAACAGAGGTAGATATCTGAATGGATAAGAGTACATACGTCTTGAGTACATAGTCAACCTTAAATCAAATTATACGTCTACATAAAAATTGAGTGTTCCATTATAACAAAATATTGTTCATGGCAAATAAGTTCATGATACTAGAGAGATTGTACTAACAGTCAATTTAGGCAGAGACGTATAAATAATCGAAGCTATTAAGTATGTCATAGCCATAAAAATCAACAAATATCCCAAATAAACTATTATAATTATAAAACTATCACATGATTTTCTATCTACTTCATTTGCTACATAAAAAGCATACTAAATACATAATACTATAAAGACTTGAATTCTACTGCTAGCAGTGATTCCAGGACATATCACGTTATGGAAGGAATGCTACAAAAATATCTAAAACTGGAATATCTAAATGATTTATAAAAGAATCAATCATGATTGAAACAAGATCACTAAAAATCTTAATTATTATTATTATGGTCCTAAATGAGTATTTAAGAAGATATAACTAATATTGTTAGTACATAGAACCATGTTAATCTAGATTTAATAGGCACTGAGTTTGAATGCAATCTTCTTTCAGGTTTGCTATCTAAGTTTTTAATCTTGTCTTCATTGAGTAGTATTATACGACCGTCTAAATGCGTATCCACAGGGCTGTAGTTTGCCAAGTAGTATAAAACACTATCCAATTCATTATACGGAAGAGATTTACTTGGGAGACTCGTGAACATAGTATAACCATCTCCTCCTTCAGCTAGGAATGTTGGCATCATCACTTTGTATTCATATTCGTCTCTTATGTCTTGTAAGTCGTAGAAACCGCAATTGGAACAAACTGCTTTAGCGCTGACAACGCGAGAACCAACAGGCTGAGCTAAGTCGTAAGTGACTTGCATTCCAGAAAATTGTTGGAATTGTCCAGTACTGTCAGTGGTACGCCATGTTGATACAGAATGTTCTAGACTCTCTCTTAATGTAGCACCATTCATTGTAATTATTGTCAACGAGTCTGAAAACGGCAAGACGTTTATCCAATCGCCTCTAGTAACCGTGAATGGTTTACCTTCATGGAATATTGAGGTCCTTATTCGACCTCCTTGTACAATGCCTATATTTACATCAGGATACTCTTGGTGATGTTGCTCTCTCGTATAATTTAACATAGCGTCAGCAATTAAGTCACCTACATTGCATTCTCGTAATCTACATCCTGTTTCATTAAGAAAAACGAATGAACTTCCAACAGGTTCATTGTTTATTCGATCCATATCTGCACGATACTTATTGACTGTTTTTAAAAGCTCAGGATCTCTTGAGATCCCTTGGTTCAATAGTATAGGAGTACCGTCACATTTAACGATTTCCCCTGTCGCATCAAAAATTAAATGCAGTTTTCCCATATACTTTGTGTAAGCGTATGCTTGTACGACTCTAACGATTCTACCGTTTGCTTGTTTCACTTCTGTGGGATATGGCCCTTCGGGCACTTCAGGTTTCTCTGGAGTACTAGCAACGTTCCAAAGAAATGTATTTGAGTGACCTCCGATTACTAAATCAAGATCTTCCACTTCTTTTGCAATAGCTAAGTCTTTTAAGAATCCGGAATGACCAAGAGCTATTAAAATGTTAACATTTTGAGCCTTGAGTTTCTGCACTTCTCGTCTTATTGCTGGAATTTCATCTTCGTATTCTACATTGTTATGGGGAGCGAGATATTTCGTTGAAGGTGTAAGATACCCGATTATACCAATTTTAACGTTATTTTTTACTATCACGATGGACTTGAATAGGTTCTTTTCGTTTTTTAATTCTGGTACATTGTCTAGGATGAGGTTAGCCGCTAGTACGGGTGTGCTCAAATTTCTAATAAAGGGCACGACTCCATCCACTGCTTCGTCGAACTCGTGGTTGCCCAGTGACTGCAAGGAAAAGCTGGTGTCATGTTATATTGTAACTTATTAGTGTATGTGTGTAGGTAGGTACATGTCAATATTCTTCTAGGCAAACTTTTGTGTTGGTGAAATATTGCCATCGTATAAACTGAACGTATTTAGTACAAGAAGAACAGGGTACCCAATAAAAATACATCTGATTTGAAAATAACGAATAAAACTTACTACAAGGAATTCAGGTATTTTTATGTACAAAACACAAAAAAGCCATACAAGGTTTTTATAGATATACATAGATTTCTAAGTTTGTACACCAATTTCTTTTTATTTTGTATTGTCCAGTTAATTTAGTTTTAACCATTGCACCTCTACACTCCTTTCGAATCAGACCGGAATTTAAAATACGTTTTGTTGTTGTGGTTGTTTAGAAATAAAATATATAGAGGGCGCTACTGTTATCTGTATAAACAGATTGTGTCAACGTTCTTGTGAATACTAAATTACTATAATAATACTAATGAATAATTAACAGTATTGGATCAGGTTAATTATGCAGCAACTTTATATTTGGATTCGATTAGACTAGTGATGATTGGGAGAAAATAAAACCAATTAAGTTGATGTTGCATACGATTATATTTCATAAAGTAAATCTCAATATCGTAAACTTATTGCGTGTGAGCTTGCCTTTCATAGCAAAAATTTAATGTTAAAAAGAGATACAGTGTGTTCAGGTTTAGATGAAACTATGTAGCGTTGGGATCGAGTTAGGATCTGCTGTGCCTCTGATTTTACATGGTTAATCAGGTTAATCTTAACCTCTTATAATTTTTTTGACCGTTAAACAATAGCCAATTTATTTGGTATGCAGGTAATTAAATAAACATTGATTCAGTACATAGACAGCCCCTAATTGTTAAAACTAAATTATATGGTTGTTAACGAAAGTAATTTTTAACTTACCCATTACCAATAAAAAACACTATGTCTAATTGTCTATGATTGGTTGGCTACTGAACAGAGGCCTTAGTACGAGTTTGTTTTACGTTTAAAGTAATCGTAACGAGTACGCGTTCGGCGCTGTGATTGGTTGCTTCATTGGTGCCGGCCAATCGGCGTGCCGAACGCATACTCGTTTCGAATACTTTAAACGTAAAACAAACTCGTACTAAGGCCTCTGATCAATGGTCGCTGCACTGAACCAATCTTTATTTTCTAACCTGCATACATATCAAATATTCAATCAGTTCAGAATCAATGCCTGTGACATCGTGAATTTTTATAGGTGTTATTTTAGTGCGGTCTTGAAAGTTCTGGACCCCATATCTTTGATACACAGGCAATGTCTTCCTGAACGCCTGACTGCAAACTTCCATCTGGCGTACCTTCTTAGCTCCTAATTTTATCTTCATTGAGTATTGTTATACGACCATCTAAATGAGTATTTACAGGACTGTAATTAGCAAAGTAGTACAAAACACATTCCAATTCGTTGTATTGAATTACTTCTTTTGTAAGATTCATAAACATATCGTAACCATCTCCTCCTTCAGCTAGAAGTGTTGGCATCATCACTTTGTATTCATATTCGTCTCTTATGTCTTGTAAGTCGTAGAATCCGCAATTAGAACAAACTGCTTTAGCGCTGACAACGCGAGAACCAACAGGCTGAGCTAAGTCGTAAGTGACTTGCATTCCAGAAAATTGTTGGAATTGTCCAGTACTGTCAGTGGTACGCCATGTTGATACAGAATGTTCTAGACTCTCTCTTAATGTAGCACCATTCATTGTAATTATTGTCAATGAGTCTGAAAACGGCAAGACGTTTATCCAATCGCCTCTAGTAATCGTGAATGGTTTACCTTTATGGAATATTGAGGTCCTTATTCGACCTCCGTGTATAATAGCTATGTTTACATCAGGATACTCTTGGTGATGTTGCTCTCTCGTATAATTTAACATAGCGTCAGCAATTAAGTCACCTATATTGCATTCTTGCAATCTACATCCCGTTTGATTAAGAAAAACTAATGACCTTCCAACAGGTTCATTGTTTATATGATCCATGTCTGCACGATACTTATTGACTGTGTTTAAAAGCTCAGGATCTCTTGAGATCTCTTGGTTCAATAGTATGGGATTACAGTCACATTCAACAATTTCTCCTTCAGAGTCAAATAATAAATGTAGCTTCCCCATATACTTTGTGTAAGCGTATGCTTGTACGACTCTAACGATTCTACCGTTTGCTTGTTTCACTTCTGTGGGATATGGGCCTTCGGGCACTTCAGGTTTCTCTGGAGCGCTAGCAGCGTTCCAAAGAAATGTGTGAGAATGACCTCCGATTACTAAATCCAGATCTTCTACTTCTCGTGCAATGTCTAATTCTTTTATATATCCGGAATGTCCGAGAGCTATTAAAATGTTAACATTTTGAGCCTTGAGTTTCTGTACTTCTCGTCTTATTGCTGGAATTTCGTCTTCATATTCTACGTTGTTACGGGGAGCGAAATATTTCGTTGAAGGTGTAAGAAACCCGATTATACCAATTTTAACGTTATTTTTTACTATTACGATGGACTTGAATAGGTTCTTTTCGTTTTTTAGTTCTGGTACATTGTCTAGGATGAGGTTAGCCGCTAGTACGGGTGTGCTCAAGTTTCTAATAAAGGGAACGACTCCATCCACTGCTTCGTCGAACTCGTGGTTGCCCAGTGACTGTAAGGAAAAGTTAGTGTCGTGTAATATTGTGCAATGTTAGTTTGTATTTTAATTTAAGGGCGTGTTTTACAATGTCTGGATAGAAATACAGAGTGTAAAATATACGAGACATCGATACCTACATACCTAGGAGCCTTGTTTTGTAAAACTGCTAATATATTATACAACTGGTGTTATACTTTTGAATAAAAAAATACTACACTTATTTATTTTTTGTGCTTTATGTAAGTATGTTGGTCTGCCTGTTACTATTATGATATTGCTTTTCTAATATAAGTCAGTAAATCCTTATAATTGTTGGGTAAACGTACCTAATTAGATTGGTAAACGTAACTAGCCCACAGGAAGAAATTCAGTCGGAATATGTGGGACCTATTTACTTCGTTTTCAAGTCGTATGTATGTACATACATACATTAATAATTAATAAGTAAATAGATTATTTGTCTACCATTATTTTGTAGGGGTCACTTAATCGATAGATTTTATATTGTGGCTGCGAACTACTTAAGTACACCTGACTCGCAACACGAGATGAGTTACAAGTGCGTTGCCGGCCTTTAATGAAGGGTTTGAGAATTTGGGGATGGGAATTGAATTGGGCCTCCGGCAAGTTAAATTAAAACAACTTTCGGTACATTAGAAATTTTAATGAAAACATAAAAGACAACCAGTATACAATTTCCTTAGCATTGAGATTAAGACTTTGACTGCCAATAAAAACTGTTGAAGATAAATCATTCGCTAACGTTCAACGTGTTAATAGTAAAAATCTGTATATCTTTATATGTACCACAACTACCTTCAATATAGTTGTCAAATAAGTTGAAATCTAAGAGACAACACTATTTCATAGTTCACATATTCATAGAAGAAATAAAACAATGGTTACAAAGACGAAAATATATTTAATAGGCATATATACCTCTACAAAATAGGAAAGAATAAAATAGAGCTTAAGCACTTCTCTGGCCCATCAGCCATCAGTCCTTCGAGCGATGTGGCCTGTCCATTGCCACAATAGTTTGTAGATTTATTAATAACTTATACATACATAAATAAGACTCATTACGTGATTCTTAAATAACGAGATTGGTCATGAAACTGTCATCAGACCGGCCGTCCCATTGCGATCGCCCGCCATCCGATCGCAGAGCGCGCGGGTGCTAGTCGGTTCGCGCGGGATCGCAGCAGCTGCAGAACCGCCGGGTGAGCGGGAGCCGCAAACCGTACAAACGTAAAATGTGCCGTGAAAAATTGCCTTGATTTTTTACATACATATTTGTATCGGTCCACAACCGCGGCGTGACCGGGAGAACATCGCCTTGAGTCGTTAGCCTTATTTATGAGATCCATATTAAGAACAAACTGCTTTAGCGTTTACTACCCGCTTTACCACCATGCTAATAACGCCATTGGTTAAATCATAAATCATGTCGATTTCAGAAAACTAAGAATAACCCCATAAGTGCATTGAAGAATTCTAAATTGGTCGGTTTCTAAACACTTACAACATTATTCCTTTGATTGGGTACAGTTAGTCAAAGATTTTAATGTGGAACCGAGTGGCTTTAGAAAGAAAAGAATGGAAAAGATTGGAGGAGGACTTTGCCGACTGGCAAACAGGAACAGATACCTATTAGTTTAAGTAGTTTCAGTGCAAGAATAGTTATTTGTAGTTTTAGATGTAAATTGTAAACATTTAAAATCTGAATAAAAGGCTAAATTATTATTAATTAATTATAGTCAAAGATTCGAATCATTTATTTCATATTATTGAAATTATTCAAAGTCAAAATTATTTATTTCAATTAGACCCTACTGTTGAACGTCATAACAAAATATTGAAATATTTAAAAGAATATCCGTCTATCGGTCAGTTCTCTAGTGAAGCTATTTGCTCGTTATTCTCACTTCTCTTGTGTATTTTTTTTCACAATTATTATGTATTTATAGACCATTTATTTTTAAGCGTTTAAAATAAAATGAACGTGAATATCATTAAAACTTTATTTCACATAAAAGTCAACGCTTATGACACATTTTGGAGTCACTAATTTAACAAATAAATAATACTTAAGTTGCAATAATACCCGATCAAATGTAGGCAATAATTAATCAGTACCTACTTAATACCTAACACAACAGTAAAATGAAAATAGTTCGGTCATAATTAATTTTAATAGGAATTCAATTAACTTCTTTGCTACTAAATTAAATTTGTACCATCTGAGAACTTATACTATAAACGATGTTAAAATAGGAAACAATATTAATAATAATGATACTTTTGCAGTGCAAGATGAACTCATTTTATGTTCATTTAAGAAAGTGATACGCCCTTCAATTTGTGGGTAAATTGGACTATGATGCGAAACATAATATTTAGTACATGCTAGTTCATTGTAACCTAAAGTTGTTCTAGGTAGACCTAGAAACATGGAGAATCCATCCCCTCCTGTTGCAAGGAAACTTGGCATTATCACTTTGTACATATCTTTATTTACTATTTTTGAATATTTGGGAATATCACATGCCCAACACCTGGCTTTAGCATCAACAACTCTTGATCCGGGTGGCCTTCTAAGATCATAAACGACTTTAATACCAGATAACTGCAAGAATTCCCCGTTTGAAGCTAAACGATTGAAGTGAGAGACTGAGTATTCCAATACTTCATAAAGAGTACTTCCATTGACTGTTATAGTTACTGCACTGCCTTCAAAAGGCATCACTGCAAGTAAGTCTCCTGCGGTAATATTTGTTGGCATTTTTGCACGTGCTATTGACGTGCGAATGCCACCAGCTTGGATTATAGCGATAGGAGCGTCTGTCCAATGTTCCCCAGTGTATTCTGAAGCGTACTTATAAACCATCGCATCGGTGATCAAATTACCCATGTTACATTCGGCACCTGAACACGAATGGGCATTTAAAATTACGGCGGTACTTCCAATAACTTCTTCTGTTAAATTAACAACACTGTCTTTGTACTTGGTTATTATTTTCAATACTTCTTTGTCTTGAGGTATATTTTGGTCTAAAAGTATTGGCGTTCCATCTGAACTAACTAAATTACCTTCAGAATCGAATACTAAATGTATTTTTCCTAAGTACTTGGTATAAGCATACGCTTGAACAACAGGAACTTTTCTTCCAGATGGTTGCTGCACGTAAGTGGGATAGAAGCCTTCGGGTTGTTCCGCGTCTGGACTGGTGCCGTTCCACAAGAATGTGTTGGTATGTCCACCAATGACTATATCTAATCCATCCACTCCTTTAGCTATTTGTAAATCTCTAAGATATCCAGAATGGCCAACTGCAATAATGATTTTAATACCTTTATATTGCAGTAACTTTACTTCTTTGTTAAGAGCCTCTATTTCATCAGAATATTCGACGTCATTTGGTACTGCTAATACTTTGGTTTCTGGCGTTAAGTAGCCAACTATACCTATTTTGTGACCCGCAACATCGAGTACTATAGATTTTTTAAGGTTAGGTTCCCTAGCAAGTTCTGGCACTTTATTGAGAACAAGATTGGCAGATAATACTGGGCACGTAAGATTTTCTATGAAGGGTGTAAGCCCGCTGACTCCGTCGTCGAACTCGTGGTTTCCAAGAGACTGAAACAAAAATTGTGATGTAAAAAGAATTCAAACAGCCTGATTGCACTTTATCTAAAATCATGAACGTAGTACTCAAATAAAATAGTTCTGTATTTATTGAGGGCGGTACACGCCTGCGTAATAAACTCGCGCCTGTTTTTCCGGTCACTCTTTGTTTGAATACGCCAACGTCAGTATTCAATAGGTATATAGGTAGGTACTTCAAAATTCGAGATTCAAAGAGAAAATTCAGCGCTTGTGAATCCATTGAAAGTTTGAAACACGGGGTGGTTAGCGTGGTCCATACGTGACCGTGTGTGTATGTTACGCAACATCATTCAATCATCGTGATTACTTTGTTCGGACATATTTTGTGTCGGCTCTCAATTGCAGTTTTATTGATTGGCTAGTGCGGTGTATTACTGTAGGTAGATAGGTAGATAGATAGGTAGGCAGATTTATATTTAGTGTATGTACAGCCTATGTAGTCTCTGTTAACGATTTTTGTTATGCGTCCGCGGGCTGGCGTCCTATAATTACACTGATAGTTCACAGTGAGTTGAAATGTGTAGTTTTTCAAAAGCTTTGTTTTTGTTAGCGATTTTGTTTCAGTTCCTTACGCATTTTCAGGTTAACAACATGTTTGGTTCTAAGTACCTTCTAATTATGTAGAGGTAGTTCTGAATTGTGAAGAAATGGTTAACAAGGGTTACATTCAGAGTGAAAATAAAATTAAATACCAAGAAAGATATAAGGAATTGCGTTTATTGAAAGCAGACAAAGATTAAAAGAGTACCTACCAAAGATATTTATGAAAAACTTATATAAAATACTTCTTTTAACAAATAGGTATGTTGCGAACCTATGTTACTTCTATTCTTAGCTTGGCACTAACAATTATAATACTGATCTGGTATAATCTTACTTACTGCATGTTGCTAACTGGAGTTTCCTTTGGTGAACACATTTAACACAAACTTCTACGTACGTATAATGAACAATGATTTCAATGTTCGTTCTTATTACAAGCTAATACTTTATAATAACATTGAATATAGGAATATAATGACTGATAGTACAGACAATTTTAAGTTGGTCCCTGAGCTACGTAATTTGTCGAGGTTGTGTATGATAATTCTACCTTCAACTGCTGGGTACACAGGACTGTGGTTCTCCACGTATTGGATTGTAGACCCTAACTCATCGTAACTCAAAGGGGTAGAAGGGAGACCATCAAACATAGAAAACCCATCCCCACCCATCGATAAAAATGCTGGCATCAGTATTTTGTACGTTGCTGTCTTATTAAGAGCAGAATATTCTGGGTTTGTACATTCACCACATCGCATGTACACTTTCGACACTCTTTTCCCTGGAGCGTTGCGAAAATCGTACACTACCATCATTCCAGACATTTGTAAAAATTGGCCGACAGCACGTTTTGTATTATATTTCCACACTGAATGCTCCAACATCTTCAACACATCACTGCCGTTTATTGTTATTTTCACAATGTTCCCATCAAAAGGCATCACACGTAAAAGATCTCCTTGAGTTATATTTGCTGGTGAATTAATGTGAGCTACTGAAGCTCTGATTCCACCTCCTTGGATTATAGCTATTGGTGCGTCAGTCCACCCATACTCTCTGTATTCTGAAGCATATCTATGTATCATTGCGTCAGTTATCAGATTCCCCATATTGCATTCTCTTAAGCGGCATGACTGTCCATCCAGTACAACTGAAGTATTCCCAACTATTTGTTCCGTTATTTGTAACATGCTCTCACGATAACGATTTACAATTGTTAATACTTCTGGATCTTGAGGCACTGAATTGTCCAAAAGCACAGGATTCCCATCAGAACTTATTATTTCGCCATTGGCATCAAATATGATGTGAAGTTTACCGAGATATTTGGTGTATGCGTATGCTTGTACAGCCGGCACTAACCTTCCAGATTTTTGCTTTACTAGCGTTGGGTACATGCCTTCTGGTTTCTCAATGTCAGGACTGGTACCATTCCATAAGAAAGTGTTAGTGTGTCCACCTATAACGACATCGATATCGTCTACTTTTTCAGCTATTTCTAAGTCTTTAGTAAAACCAGAATGTCCCAGAGCAATTAGAATATTTACTCCCAATTGTTTGAGTTTGGCAGCTTCTTTTTGAATTGCTATCACTTCTTCGATATACTCAACGTCATTTCTAATAGCCAATACTTTTGTATCAGGAGTTAAATACCCAATGACTCCAATCTTAGTTCCATTGATATCAAATACTACAGAGTCCATTAAGTTTTTTTTAGCTTGTAGTTCGGGTTCTTTGCTAAGGATTAGATTAGCTGCAAGTATTGGACACGTGAGGTTTTCAACGAACGGTGTTAGACCAGATATTCCATTGTCGAATTCGTGGTTCCCCAGAGACTGTAACAATGAAGATGTTAATGTAGCATGGATTTAATATTGACATTATTTGGAAATAAATAGTGCAGATATAGAAAGAGGTACATGCAATTTATATTATAAATCGATATATCCGTGCATTATTTACATTGTACAATTATGTTAGTGCAACACGTTGTACAATTATGTTAGTGCAATGTGGGTTAGTATAGCAAAACACAGATAAAATAATTTTGAAATCAAATATCAAGATTTAATATCTAACGGTCGTTCTAAAAAACCGATTCATTAAATATTGTATTCCAAATTATAAGTAAAAGGATCATGCATATTAAAATAAAGGTACTCACAAATGGTCCCAAAATACTTTCATTCTTCGTAAATGATTTAAGGAATAGGTACTATACAGGATGTATTTTTTAAATAAGAGACCAATTATGGAACTTTAAAGTCGTATAATATATTATTTCTTAAATTGTCATCGGTTATTTCTTTTGCATAAAAATTGCACACGGGTTATTAATTTTCGCTAATCTTACACTAATTGATACTAATCAATTAATTTAATTAACTCTGAAATACTCAAACGCCACTCAATTCTATGTCGCGCTTAAATATAGTTCTGTCTCTACAAGTTCTTTGGAAAATGACAGAGATGACACGACATTTGAGTACGTCCTAAAATGGAGTAGCTTTTCAGTATTCGAGCGTAAGTCAATGAAATTGACATACATCCTAAAGAAACTGATAAGGTTTAAATAATGACAAAAATATAATGTTCTTAGAGTTTACTTTAAAGAGTACAAGTATAAGGAATAATATAATTAACAAATATTAGGAATATCAATATCACACTATTAAATACGTCCAGAGGAACTTTTATTCACTAAAATTTTACATACGCTTAAATAAATAGATTTATTTTTCTATCTTGGAAGGAACACGAATAATACTGAATTTAAAATAATTCTTGCTTTTCTATTTGATCTAAGACTATTCCTATTTATTTAGATGATTGATCATATTTCATTATTGTACTCGTCTTTTGCTAGATGCCTAACAGTCTTTTAGGGACTTTGCTATAACAGTTTTTCCACGTTCATTAGAATTTTATCACAGCATTCCTTTTGCCATTAACTAACTTCTTGTTCGATTAAGCCTACATTTTCAAATATAATACGCCCCTCTACAGCTGGATGCAGAGGACTGTGATTTTGTATATAAGCTTCAGCAGACGAAATTTCATCTATGTCTAAATTCGTTATAGTTAAATTGTCAAACACATTGAAACCATCACCTCCGTTTGCTAAGAAGGCTGGCATCAAGATGTTATATTCTTCTGTCTCATTCATATTATTATATTCAGGATACAAACAATTGCTACATTGCACAGAAACGTCCATAACCCTACTATCAGGTGGTTGACTCATATCGTATTTTACTTTCATTCCTGACATTTGCAAGAAATGACCTGATGGGAACGAAGCATTGTAGTTTCGAACAGAATATTCCAACATCCTTAAAATAGTTTGACCATCTATTTGAATTTTAACTAAAATACCGTCAAAGGGCATTACTCGTAAGGTATCTCCCTTCGTTATATCGGTTATTGAATCTTGTTTTTCGAATGAAGATCTTATACCACCACTGTGGACGATGGCGATAGGAGCGTCCGTCCAACCTTGCCCTCTATACTTTGAAACATAATTATGAATAATAGCGTCTGTCATGAAATTGCCCATATTACATTCTTTTATCCGACATGAATGACCATCTACAAATGTTGATGTATTACCAATAACTTGTTCAGTAATATTTTGAACACTCTCCTGATAGTAATTAACAATTTCTAATACCACGGGATCTTGGGGAATAGAATTATCTAAAAGTATAGGATTTCCATCAATGCTGTTTATTTCTCCGTCAGCGTTGAATATGATGTGTAGTTTTCCAAGATATTTTGTGAATCCATAAGCTTGCACTGCAGGCACCAATCTACCAGAATTTTGTTCCACCATAGTGGGATAAGGGCCGTCAGGATTTTCTGAATCCGTTACATTTCCATTCCATAAAAACGTATTAGTGTGACCGCCTATGACTAGATCAACATCTTCCACTTCTCTTGCTATTTCTAAGTCCTTTACGAAACCTGAATGACCGAGTGCTATGATTATGTTCACTCCTGTGGATTTAAGTAATGCCACTTCGTTTCGTACTGCTACTATCTCATCTATGTACTCAACATTATTTCTTATAGCCAGGAATTTAGTATCTGGCGTTAGGTACCCAATAATACCAATTTTTGTGTTATTTACATCTAATACCACTGAGTTCATTAAATTGCTCTGACTCTGTAACTCAGGCACATTCGTGAGATTAAGATTGGCGGCTAGAACTGGACATGTAAGATTTGTTATAAACGGAGAGAGGCCGGATACGCCATTATCAAATTCGTGGTTTCCAAGACACTGAAACAAAGAATTAATAAATGCAGTTCACACGATATTGGTTAGCAAAACCCCATGCTAACATTCATAGTTGCAAGAATTCATTCACATCATCACCATTAAACTGTAGATCCAAGACAAATCCGTTAAGAAATGTTCATAGCTCTGAGTTTTAGATTATTAGAAATACACGTAACAAAGTAAGTACACAAAGAACTTTCAAAATAAATGCGTCTGGGATCATAACAGATATTGGTGACATAGTAACGGTTCAAAACTTGGTTAGTATTGGTTCATAAATCCGTACAAGGAGTACCTATTAGTTTCAGTGTGAAGTTAATACATGACTTTTAAACTATAACTGATGCCAACAAACATTGCCTAGTGTATGAGTAAAGGCAGATTTACACAGAGTCAATAACTCCGAAACGATTTAAGTCACCACTGACTTGTATCGTTTCGGATCACCTATTAACGCCGTTTAAATCTGTCTTAAGATACTGCTACAGATGCTCTTAAATGGCATGCTAAAAACGTTCTATCGAGCATGCGCATTAATCGAACGCCCATGGATTCGCAAGCATGTCCGATATGAGCATGCTAATTATGGCCAATATTCCAACACACATGCTACTAAGACAAATGCTCATTTGGGTAGTTTCCAGGGTATCAAAATTAAAATTAGTTTTAAATAGTCCGTCGGTTAGATAATGGAAAAATATTAGACACGTATTTTTTATTTTCTCGTATTAAGTTGCAATACTTAGATAAAATGGCGCTAAGTTTAGGTGTGGGAGGTTGTTACGTTATAACGTGCTACAAAATGTGGCACGCTGTGACGTCACACGATATTTCAAACTAATATATTGTCGAAAGTATTTAATTTTGTGAGAAAAAAAAATATGTGTCTAAAGTTTTAAATTAATGTACCAGACACACATTAAAATAAAATTTAGGAAACTACCCTATTGAAGCATGCTGTCGTACTTCAAATTATCATGTGTAACAATACCTTTAAAAGTAACATATTTTGTCGATGTCGATCTTATGTTTCTTAAATGACATTAACAGTAGCTAGGGCATGCACTAAGCAACGTCGATGTCTTTGGTTGAAGTTAATTATTAACAAGGCCTTGAGTAGGTACCTGATTTTTCTATTTGGTCAAGTAATGTCAAGCATGCATTAGTTATACTTATACAATAATTTTTACAATTCCGTATATTTTGAGTAAATGTATTAATTTACCATGTATCTACACTGAAATAATTTGCTTTTTTAATCAATCCTTAAATGTTTTCATTATAATAGGGTCATTAAAACTGAATGATGTTATATCGAATATTTTTTAATAAAGTTTGATTTCTTTAACTTGTCATAGGATTAAATGATAAGTGATTTCTATTTATTTTATGATATATTTTAGAAAATGCAATAATGTCCAGATGATGCATGCCAATTTCAATTTATAGCTATTGAAATAATATGTATATTTCTTATACTTACAAATTTTGGAATTTAGATATCTTGTATTAGTTTCAAATCTATCTTGTTTTGTTTAAGAAATATTCTTCCATATAATTTGCATGTTAACTTTCTGATTCGTTTCTCAAGCTTCGGGATAGGTAATAAATACTCGCAATATTTATTCAAAATATATTTATCATAAAAATATAGAAATATTTACATAGGTAGTTATAAAATGTTTGCTCAAGTAATCGATTACATTATTAGGTAGGATAGAAGAGCAATAAGAATCAAGGAAGAACTTAGAGCGGATGCAGAGGCTCGTCCTATGCGTCCAGCTACTTCTGGGTAAACAGGGCTTCTCAATTTTATAAATTCTGCTGTACAAGTGACCTCATCATAATCAAGTTCAATTTTTGGTAGTTGAGGCAGCATTGAATATCCATATTCCCCGTTAGCCATAGCAGCTGGCATCAATACTTTGTAGTTTCTGTTATCTTCAATTTCATAAAACAGCGGAACATTGCAATCCCAGCAACGGACAACAGCGCTTTCTAATCTGGATCCTGGTGAGTTTTCCATTCTAAATACTGCGCGTATCCCAGAAAATTGTAAGAAACTATCAGGATCACTTTCGGATACCGAGTGTTCTAGAACATTTTTCAGTATTTGTCCATTCATAGTTACAGCCACAAGGTTACTTTCCAATGGCAAAGCGGCAAGCAAATCGCCTCTTAATACATCAGCAGGTCTATTGGGTGGTGCGATCTTGTGATTTGCGAAAGCGCCACTGGGAATGACGGCTATTGGAGCATCAGTCCACCTCACACCTTGATAGTTCACAGCGTAATAGTAGACAATGGCATCAGTGACTAAGTTTCCAAAGTTACATTCTTCACTAGAGCAAGATTGTCCATCGAGTACGACAGATGTTTGTCCAAGTACTTCATTATTTCTAGGAAGATCAAGAGATAGTGTTTCGAGCAATTGTACATCTTTTGTGGGTTGAGGAATAGAATCGTCCAAGAGGATAGGTTTGGCATTGTACTCTGAAATTTCCCCATTTTCATCGAAAGTGACTTTAATACTACCGAGGTATTTATTGTAAGCTGTTGATGGAATAATTGGCACTTGTTTTCCCGATGCCTGTGTCACAATTATAGGATCATGTTCGTCGGTAACAGTTTGACCGTTCCAATAGAACGTGTTTTTGTTGCCAGCAATAACCAGATCAATACCAGGAACTTCCTTAGCTATTTCTTGGTCCTTGGCTAAAGTTGAATGACCCAAAGCAATGATTATTTCGACTCCTAAACCTTGAAGGTTTTTTACTTCGTCTGCCACTGCTATAACTTCATCGATGTATTCAATTTTTCCAAAACTGTCCAAAATGTTATTATTTGGCGTTAAATATCCAACTACTCCAACTTTAACACCTTCCTTATCGAATATAACGGATTTTTCAATTTTAACTTTTCGTTCGGCGGATTTTAATATAACATTGCTAGCCAAAATGGGTGTTTGTATGTTTTCTAAGAATGGCGAGACTTCCAATGTGTTCTTGTCGACGTCATTGTTGCCGAGTGACTGAAATGATAAAATGTGTGTTAAGATTAACGTTAGTAACTAAAAATTAATAGTGGTTTAACAAAGTATTAGTTTGGTTAGAAGTTAGTAAAACAGGAGCAGGCCGTTCTAAGCCGAAAAGGACAGAAATATTCGACAATATTTTGAATGGGATAACAAAATTCAAATGAAGCTTAATTACTTGTGGACGCAAATAGATATTTGTGATTTCTATCCATTCTTTTTTATTGCTATATAGTAAGGAACACAAAGTAGGAAGTGTTTTGTAAAGAGATTAGGGTAGGATAAGTAGATATGTATTTTAAGTCATAATTAATTCCAAAACCATTCCATCACCGAAAGCCAATGTTAAAGTTACACAGACAAGTACATCACATACATATTTATACATATACACTAAGGTATTTGTTAGATGTAAGATTACTATAGTCCTAATATTCCAATGCCACTCAATTATAAGTAGCGTTTATATTTCTGTCACTACAAATTCTTGGTGAAATGGCAGAGACAGCACGATATTTAAGTACCACTTGAAATAAGTAAGTGAGCCTTACAGTATTCAGCGTAAGAATTGGGTACTTGCCAACTAGTCAAATTCAATATTTTTTTCGAACTGTCAAAAACGACAGTTTTCTATGAATTTTGTACGAGATTGTGTATTGTGACGTCACGTTTCGTTAACGTCAAACAGCATACTTATTTCTTAAAAAGTTGCTGGAAAAATATTAAAATTATCTTGGTCATACAATCAATTAATGAAAGTGTGATTATTATTTAATATTTTATTGTATTGAACAGTCGAAGTAATTTATTATTGATTAAGGAAAGTACCCAATTATATGTTATTTGTTAGTAAAGTTCACAAAGTTCATATTAGTATTAGTATTAAACTCTTTGGTTTGTTAGTCATAGGTATAGAAAAACTATAAATAGAAATACTTACAATTTTAATATCTTCAACAATTTCAGGTTTTTGATTTGTTTGTTATTTTCCAAAAATGGTTTCTTGGAATGTATGAGATTTTGCAGATTTTTGTTCTTGAACCTTTTCCCAATGTAAGATGAAGAAATGTGACAACCATAACATAATGTACATGACCATTTTTTGTTCAGACAATACACAGACACACATACACTTTTCATCAATAGTATACACTATATCTGTAAGGAGCATAAAACCAAATTCCGCAGTATAAACTGAAAATTTCCGATGCTTGAATTCGAAACCCCAAAACGTTGCCAAATTCGACCTTTGGACCCAGGACAATTAGAATACACGACATTTTAAATATGGAATATGGATGACAGTTAAAAAATAAAAACACAAAAATGATTACAAAAATAGCATAAATGTTTTTTTTATTATCTATGGTTTTAGGGACTTTTCGTTTAGGAACGTGTCAGTCCCGTAGCATAAATGATTAAAGTTTTCATTAGTAGAGATGATATTTTTGATAAGAACAAGACAGAGTTATGCAAAAACTAGTACTGTTATAGTTATTTTATCAAAAATCATGTACCTATTTTGAAAAATTATACTTTTGCAGCACTGCGGTTAATTTTATAATACATAAGCACGTCTTCGAAGAAATGATTAAGGTTAATGCCATCATATTTTATTAGGCAATCAAAATGATATAACTACTCGTTAAACTTAACTAATTAAATAATGCATTTAACCTATGTTGACTCTATTGCAAAATTTTTACATATTTGACGACAAGACGTCGTAAACGATGAGATAAGTTATAATAAATTGTATAGGCATGTATTGTTATTTAAGAACTCACGCGTGGATGATATTAACATAGGTAATATAACATCACGCCTTTTATTCCCGAAGGGGTAGCCAGAGGTGCATATTACGGCACTTAATGCCACTATACAATGTTACACCCACTTTTTACTATTTATGTTATGAGTCCCATGTAATAGGGGGTGAGCCTATTGCCATATACCGGGCACAATTCCAGACTCTGTGTTACTACTGAGATTTTTAAAAACCCAGTAATACTTTGCCCGACCCTGGAATGGATCCCGAGACCCCTTGCCCGGCAGTCGCACTTCTGAACACTCGGCCAATTAGGCAGTCTAATAACTATTAAAAACACAATCGTTTTATAAATTTTTTTAAAATAAAACTCTACGGTTTGACGGTTTTGTACTCGATTGCTAACAGGTTTACGTTTTTCACAAACAAGAGTATCTATTTCTTGTTTTAAGTAGTTTTTTCAGTCGATGTAGCAGTGATAGGTATGTTTTCAGGACTGCATATTTGTACTTATAATTTCGTCATTATCTTTGGATATAATGTACCAATAATACATATTATTAGTACCTATCATCTGTTTAAAAAATAATTTCAATGAAATAATTTCGGAGTACCGGTCTATTGATCTGTACATTAATATCGCATAAACATATACCTCTATATAGTTACATCGAAATGGTTGATGTAAAATCAAAGAGTGACTAGTACATTTTAATTATAAATTTTAGTTTTAGTCGTAGGACCGAGTTTTATTAACGAAGCTTTCCTAACTTCGTAATTACTTTATGCTACTTATGGCATATTTTATTGCGACAAATATGAATGTTTCGATACCAAAACACGTTTTATGTAACCTTTCGTTTTCTTTCACACAAAATACAGCACAAAAGCAATTTGTAGTGTTGTCACAAATAATGGATACCTGTACCGATGCAAATCGACATTCATAAAGCCGGGACATTCACTTCACGGATAGGTACTTAATTGATTGACTAAAAATCGCCTCTGATTGTATTGGACGAGGAAATTAGGTCGTTTTGGTACTCACAACAGCATCAGGTTGAAGTGCGTTCACGAACTCAGCAGCGATCTTCCATTTGTAGATGGTGAACCATGCTGTACCGGTGTATGTGTCTCCAGCATTCAGGTACAGGACAGGAGGACCTTCGCCTGACTGAGCAGCTTTTCTTGCTTCCTTCACACTGAAATATTTGATGTGAAATCTAAGTAAACTTGACAACTTAGAAAGCCCAAAAACATCGGCTGGACTGGAGTAATATGTGGCACAAGCAGAATCATTCCATCCAATCAGCCCCAAGTTCTAGTATGACTTAGGTGATAGACATAATTCCTAATCAGGACATAATATGGACCCTGTTAGGTTACTGGTTACTCTTTTGGTGTTACTCGTGTTATTGGCCGGCGCCGATTGCTTACCATCAGATGATCGGTCAGCCCATTTACCGCTCTATCCCATAAAAACAACTGAACTACTTACACATGAGCAACTCTAGGAAAACCTCCATAGCATTTTCCTGCCTCCCTGTCAGCAGTTGTGCAGGTGCCTCCTTGCTGTGATGTCTGTTCGAAGCGGGCATGCATGTCATTGTTGTGGAGGATAAGGAGCTCGAAGGTGTCTCCCGTTGTCTTCACTACGCTAGCCGAAGACAAGGCTGCTATCGCCAGAACTGCTGCTGTTAGGACCTTCTGTAATGCAAAATGGTGATGTATTAAAACGGATAGCCGGTAAAAAATCAATTGTCAACATCTAAATTCAAATCAGGTATTTTAGGTAGAAGAAACTAAACTTTTCATTATTAAACAATTTGGAACTGTTTGTTTTTGTAAAAAGGTTACATTTTTCAACTCCATAAGTATAATTTTGATTTGATTATATAGCAGCATTGACTAGGATTATTTAGTTTAAAAGTGATAGAAAACAATCAATTGGTTAAGTATTTTAATAAAATTAGCATGTCTAATGTACATAACATAACATCACGCCTTTTATCCCCGAAGCGATAGGTAGAGGTGCACATTATGCCACTGTATAATGTAAGAACCACTTTCACTATTTATGTTATGAGTCCCATGTAATAGGGGGTGAGCCTATTGCCATAAACAGGGCACAATTCCAGACTCCGTGCTACTACTGAGATTTTTTTAAAAACCCAGGTATATTTTGCTCGACCCGGGAATCGAACCCGAGACCCCTTGCCCAGCAGTCGCACTTGCGACCACTCGGCCAACGATGCAATATATCTAATTTAGTAACAATAAATATCTTTTTAATTTGAAGTTTTTTTCGTCCTAAATCCATATACAATATCTGCGTAAAATGATAGCGTGTTCTCTAATGATATTTAACTCATAACAATACATTTCATATACCAGGTATAAACGTGTAGTCTGCATGGTTATTTGAAGGCCCGTAATTAATGACAATTTGACATGCTGTCTGATGCAACACAGCGCTTGTTAAAACGAATGGATTGAAGCCATCGAATCGAATCTGACTTTTAATGATTACATTGAAATCTGTTTTACTGAAAGGTAGGTAATTAACAATTCTTTGTTTATTTCGAATTCGGATTATTGTTTTGTTTTTGTTTTAAAATAAGGTATAATAAGATCTTAGTTTGGCAAAAATTGCTCTTCCCTTGCTTCCTTCTTAGATTTTGTCTCTAGAGAATGAGAAGAATGTACCTATTTTTAGGAAATCAGTTATAAAATACAGAATCTCAAAATGAATCAATGACTTGCCAAGTGATCAACAAATGAGTCAATTGTAATAAAGTATCAATGAAAGTGCATTAATTTAAAATGTAGGTACTTACGTATCTATGCAATTAGGCCGCGGAGAACCTAACGGGTTACCGGGGCTCCGGCTCGAAGTGCAGGAGTAGGAACGGGGTGGTTTTTAGTCAGTAAGAATCTGACACTCCCTCCCGCCTCACTCAGGCGGGAGAAGTCATTCGATTACCCCCTTAAAAAAAATCTATGCAATTAGTAAGTTTCCGATACTGATTTCCATTGCATTTAAATTTATTACATCAAATATATATCTAAAATAAACTATAGCATGATACATTATTCTATATACACATTATTACACTTACAGAATTGAGGAATAAGGTTTCTGGATATTGCAACTTTATATTTTTTTATGATTTGCAAATGACTCCGTACTTATGCAAACATCGATAAGACTAATTTACATTGATTTTAAGACTGTGATTAATAAAGTTGAGAGACTTATTTGTGTGCAAAAAGATAATTGGAAGTAATCCCCTTTATTTGTAATTCAGTTTTTATCTTGTAGGTATGACTCTTAAGTGACCTCTTTTAACCAAAACAAGGATTTGTAATCTTTAAACAATACTATTTAAACTGTCAAACACCAAGCGGTCACCGGTGACCGCAACCTATTGTTCTATAATGACGGTGCTCGACGAGTTAAGAGTAGAAATTAATAAGCAATATTATTATTTATTTTCTTCTCGTCTTATAATATCTTCTGATTCCCAACCAAGGCAGTTATTCAAGTCCCTGGGACGCGCCGGACTTCAGTGTTCCGGTGTTTTCATGGTTGTATCTACATATCTAGGTCCTGACTTACAGAAGTTGCAGTTTTGGGAGGCTGTGGCGGGCTTGTCCCATTAAAAAAGCCATAAGTACTCGTCGAGTACCGTCATTATAGACACAATTATAGAACAATAGGTTGCGGTCACCGGTGACCGCTTGGTGTTTGACAGTTTAATTCAAAATCCCTAGATTCATCTGGGTTTTTGACATCCTACTAATATTACAATTAACTGGCTACTTCCGCGCGGTTTCACACGCTCTGCTCAGCTCCTATAGGTCGTAGCGTGAAGTTTTATAGCCTATAGCCATCCTCGATAAATGTACTATCCAAAACAAAAAGAATTATTCAAATCAGACTTGTAGTTACGGAGATTAGCGTGTTCAAACAAACAAAAGTATAAGATGGGACAGTTTGTATGTTTCTTTGTTTCTTACTCATTCACATCAAAATGGCTGAAGGGATGGCGATAAAATTTGGAACAGGTTTTAAGGTGAGCTAACGATAACGGGGAGTCCCATGTGATAGGGGTATTCTATTTCCATATATGTAGGTGCCAGGCATAATACAGCAAAAATAAATAAAAAATAAAATATAATTTAATACTATTAATAAAAACATACAATTACTAAAAATTAAGCCGATGGCACCGCGACCGCCCACGCTGCTCATGAAGAAGAGTCCCTCTGTGACTCGAAACTAGTAGAGCTTTTCTTAGTATATTTACGTAACTAGTGATTTTTAGTTAATTCAGTATGTCTCACGATAGTTATTTTAAAATATACTACTTCATCATCATCATCATCAACAGCATATAAATGCCCACTGCTGAGAAAAGCCTCTTCTTACACGGAGAAGGTTTGAGCATTAATCACCACACTTGCTCAATGCGGGTTGACGATTACAAACTTATAATAAGAAATTATAAGCCCAGGTTTCCTCATGATGTTTTCCTTCACCGTTTGTCAGCGGTGTCTAGATAATCTTAGAAAGTACATATAACTCGGAAAGTACTTGCTGTTGGTAGGTTTCGAAACCACATCGTCATGCATGAGAAGCAGGCGTCTTAGGCCTCCGGGCCACGACGATATGTACATCAAAAAATACCTCTACTATTTACAACTTATCAAATACGTATCTGTGTAATATTATTGCGAATTCTAGTTAATTGAACCTATGTTCAGTGTATTAGACTTGACTTGACTGACAGATTACTATTAGTATTCACATAAGCCAATAATTACGGAACCGGTTATGTCTAAATCTGTACCTAAATACAACGTATCTAATCATAGTCTATGTAATAATTATACGTGTTTGTACAATGTACCTACATTGAAATGTTAGCATGTTAGTTACTAAGCAGTTCTTTGTTGTTAATTTAGTCATTGGTTTTGTTTTAAGTAAGCACAAAGTTAGGCTGTGAATCGTTAAATTGTTTTCTTTTAGCATAGTTACTTTTAATTCAATTTTAGTATTTACTAGCGACCCGCCTCGGCTTCGCACGGGTGCCATATGCATGTATTATAGATATAAAAAAACGGCATCAACATCCATTGCGTACATAGGGACAGACAGACGGCGGATAGCGACTTTGTTTTATACTATGTAGTGATGTAGTGATCTACTTCAATGTTATATTTGATTTTGGTATTTCCTTTGTTAATGGGATAAACCGGTAAACGAGGAGGCAGATCACCTGATGGTAAGCAATCGCCGTCGCCCATGGACACATGCAACACCAGGGGTGTTATTGGCCTTTTGGAATTAGGAATTTGAGGATTTTTGGGGTTTCAGGGATTGGGAAAGGGGGGAGGGGTAATTGGGCCTCCACTAACCTCACTTACACAACGAAACACAACGCAAGCGTGGTTCCACGTCGGTCTTCTGTGAGGCCGTGGTATCACTCCGGTCGAGGCGGCCCGTTCGTGCCGAAGTTTGGCTCTCCCACACTTACAAGTTTGTTAATATAATATTTATGTAACACACAGAAACTAGGCAGTTTTAAAATCTCAAATCAAAATATAGATACGTACAAATTAGTATGAATAGATGGCTACTTGATTCCACATCATCACACGAGCAGCTAGTTTAAAAAGCAAATTTTTACCCTCTGAATAATTTCACAAATGAGAGTACTATTCACTCTGATTGCGAAGCTTTTCCTCTCATATTCGACGAGCGTCCATTGCACTACGTGATATATAGACATATTTTTGTGTGCGTTTTATCGACGGACGCACGCAGTTATTCGGTTTTGTTTGGGCGGGGTTGTTACCAAGCGTGATCTATATGAACATATATGTGCATATATGCATCCGTATATGTCACCACGCATTCTCTTTAAACGGGTATCGTATGAGTCGGGTGGGGACTTTAACAAAGATAAGGCAGTAGCGCTCTTTTATCATCATCATCATCACCATCGTCATCATCAACAGCCTATAAGTGCCCACTGCTGAGCAAAGCCTCTTCTCACACGGAGAAGGTTTGAGCATTGAATCACCACGCTTCCTCAATGCGGGTTGGTGATTACAAACTTATAATTAGTATTGTGTATCTGTAGTATATTCTATGGTCATAGTATAGACTATGGTGATAGATTATCTATGTGCGTGGCGGAGCCCGCGAATTTGTAAAACAATTGAAGACATAATAAATGTGTGTGTCGATAGCCTTCTCTCTCGTTACTTATATTTCGTTTGCTTAATTAACATACTTAACAATTAGAAATTATAAGTCCAGGTTTCCTCACGAAAGTACATATAACTCGGAAAAAGTCAGATTGGTACTTGCCGTTGGTATGTTTCAAACCCGCACTCTCTTGCACGAGAGGCGGGCCACAGCGACATTCTCTTATTTTTCTTTGGTAGTCCTACTTTAAACTGATTTGCAATTCGACTGCCAAGTAAGGAGATTACGGTACTTAAACCTTTTTTTGTAGAGGAGGCCTTCTGGCCAGCAATGAACTGTTTTGATCTCTTAATCTGTGTACATACAAATATATTACCTATCATAGTTTATGCGCACACTATTGTAGCTAATCAATGTAGGTACATATAGTTTGCATAGTTCTAAGCTTGCGAAGATCTTGATTCAGTCTTGTGTCTAGTGTCATTAGGTTTTAATTGCTTCGTTGACTGAGATGTTGTAACAATTAGCAGTGTCAATGACCGTGTAAGCATTGGCGTTTGGGTTCTCAGTAAACACTAACATGGGTAAAGATTGTATGATTGTGAACTGTCATAGTAAAGAAAGGTGTTCTACTGAAGTCATATAGAGATAAAGGGTTAAATCCAGTTAAAACCAGGTTGTAACCAGTTTATAAAGACTTTGCAGTATCACAATCACGGATGACACCTCAATTCTGTATAATGACTGTTCCATAAATCCTTTATAAGCAGGAACTGTGTTATGCAATAGTTATGTGACATACATTGCCGGCTGTGTCGTCACGTACGCAATCAAGCGCCCACTGGGCCCGCAATGAATCCATTCTTCATATTATATGAATCCACGCGTTTTGTTTACCGTTGTACTGTTTGTCATATTTTTGTATATATTGTCGTAAGTATTGAAGGTTGTTTCTTACATACAAAACATCATACATAACGCCTTTTATCTTCGAAGGGGTAGGCAGAGGTGCACATTATGCCACTGTACAATGTAACACCCACTTTTCACTATTTATGTTATGAGTCCCATGTAATAGGGGATGAGCCTATTGCCATAAACCAGGCACAATTCCAGCCTCCGTGTTACTGCTGAGAATTTTCTAAAAACCCAGTAATATGTTCGACCCGGGAATCGAACCCGAGACCCTCGCACTTGCGACCATTTGGCCAACAAGGCAGTCATTGCTTTTAGTAGGTAAATAATTAACAGTATGTTGTTTTGACAGGGTTCAAGTTGATCGGAAAGTGATTCTACTCGAGCTTTGTCATAATGTGTAATCCCTTAGTTGGCTCTTACGACGCGATGCTGTCACTACATTACGTCTGACGGCAGTTGAATAATACTTTGTCGTCATACTAATCGCCTCGTGGCATAGTATGTTTTATTCCCCGAGAAGGGGACAAAAGTGTTCATATTTAGGTGTAACATATCCATTTTCTTGTCATTAATATAGAGGTATGTAATGGAGATGTACCCTACTGTTATACACCATCAAGTTAGTGTACACTTCAAACACATCTCTCATATCCCTTCAAAGTAAAACAGTCATGATGTTATGTAGTTTTATTGGCTGTTATGGAAAAATCAATAGATGCGACGGAAATGACCTTTGCGCGGTGCTCTGCGATGAAATAATAATGCGGCATCGCTCGCGGGCTCGCTGGTAATGAGTTCAAAAAGGTTGATAGGTACGTTCGAATACAAATCAAGCTATACAAAACCAGTTTATCATGATCTCGCTCATTACGTTCGTTCCGCAGATTTGAAGGTCAGGTTATACTGGATTGCATAGCTTGATGTTAGGCCGTGTACGCACGGATGGATTTCGAAAATAGTGCTAATGATTCTGTTGCATTCTCTATTTAGCTCACAAATTGAAGTAGTGTACCTAACTATGTATGTTAAACCTAATGAAGCTATTGTTGAACTGATTCAAAAAGAGTTAAAGTTTTCTTCTGTTCTTGTTTATGACTCATTCACGCTTGTTTGTAATCTAAGCTTGTCGACGAGTAGGGTTCCAGACAGTATGAAAGCGGCTAATGTTTGTCCTATATACAAGAGTGGCGATAAGCTGGATCCAGCCAACTATAGACCGATTTCGTTGCTGACTACTCTCTCTAAGATTTTGGAGAAAGTGGTCAACAAGCGACTTCTGGCATTTTTGGAGAAGCATGAACTGTTGTCAGAAAACCAGTACGGTTTCAGACCTGGCAAATCTACTGAGGACGCTGTTACAAATGCTGTAGACTATATCACACAAAAGTTGGATATAGGGAAAGCATGCATCGGCGTATTTCTCGACCTTGCTAAAGCCTTTGATACCGTTTCTCGGAAAATATTGCTTGTAAAACTTTCGGCTCTTGGGATACGAGGTGGACCACTCGATTGGTTTCGATCATATCTCAGTGAAAGACAGCAAAGAGTGGTTGTGGGAGATTGCAGCAGTGACGTTCTAGAAGTGTGCTATGGTGTGCCGCAGGGTAGCGTTTTGGGCCCTACACTTTTTATTATCTATATCAATGACCTGTGCTCACGTGCGATTCCTGCGACAAAAATTTTCACCTACGCAGATGATACTGCAGTCGTCTTCCATGGCGATTCCTGGTCGGAAGTCATAAACAGGACTGAGAGGGGTTTGCGGGTCGTCGCCAATTGGTTAAATGACAACCTCCTTACTTTAAACGTTGCAAAAACCAAAGCTATCTGTTTTAGCGTCTCAGCGAGAACGGCTCCTGGAGATTTAGTTACCATCAGGCTTCACTCGTGCCAGAACCGCGTCAATTGTGCGTGTCCAGTAGTTGAGAACACTCAGCATATAAAATACTTGGGTGTCTATTTGGACGAGCGATTGTCATGGTCCATGCATATAGATGCGTTGACTTCAAAGGTTAGGAAACTTTTGTACGTGTTCAAGAGGTTGACTAAAGTAGCTCCAGCTAAGATTATTAAAACTATTTACTATGCACTCTGTCAATCTATACTTGGATACTGCATTATATCATGGGGTGCGGCTGCAAAGGTGTATCTACTAAAGGCCGAAAGAGCACAACGTGCGTTACTGAAGTGCGCACACGGTCTTCCATACAGATATGGCACTGATCTCTTGTATCAAGAGACTCAAATACTCCGGGTAAGGCAGTTGTATATTCTATCTGTCGCATTACGTTTCCATAAAAATAGCCTTAGTAAGGCAGTTATGACGCGATCTCAACGACTGCTTAAGTGGCAAACAATTAAATGCAACAAATCGTTTGGTAGAAAGTCCTTTCTCTTCATGGGACCTTTCATATATAGAAAAATACAATCTAAACTAAAAATCGCTACACTACTACGGAAAACCTGCAAGAAAAAAATCACAATTTGGTTATTGAATCTTAGCTATTCTAGTACTGAGGCTATACTCAATATCCCACAGTAGAACAGTTATCACTGGTATTACATCTCATCCGACATATCCCAACTATAAACACGCGCGCATACACACACACCACACACACACACACACACACATACATACATACACACCCACACACACACACACACACACACACACACACACACACACACACGCACACACACATACTTATACATAGATACACAAACCTAAAAATCACACATACATTCATACACTTCCATAACTAGTATTATATAAAGAATACTGTAAATTTATCGTTTTCATTTAATTTCCTTTTTTTTTTATAATTCTTTTTTATTTTGTCTCTCATTTGTATTATAACGTTTTGCGGACTGAAAGAGACTGGGCCTCACGACACAGGGAATCCTAGTGTGGGGTCCAGAGCCATATAAATATGTAATGTGAAGCTTTTTGTCAATAAAAATATTTTTTATTTTTTTTATTTTTTTTTTTTGTTTACTGAGTGGTTCCTCAATTACAGTTGTACTTAAACATCGTGCCATCTCTGTCATTTTACAAGGAACTTGTAGCGACAGAATTATACATAAGCGCGACTTAAAAACTGAGTAACGTTTGGGTACTTCAGCGTCAGGAGTCTGTAATTTGGAATGAGTAAAATAGCCACTCAAACAGCTATAGGGTGGATGAATACTTTCAATAGTAGTTTTATAAATAGACTTGACTTTCAAAAGTTTAATTTTCGGTTTGACTGAAATATAAAATTCGTCAAATATACTAACTGACTAAAAAAGTGTAAAATTCTCAGTAGTAGCACGGAGTCTAGAATTGTGCCCAGTATATGGCAATAGGCTCATCCCCTATTACATGGGACTCATAACATAAATAGTGAAAAGTGGATGTTATATTTGTACATTGGCATAATGTACACCTCTGCCTATCCCTTCGGGGATAAAAGGCGTTATGTTATGTTATAAAATTCGTCCTTTACCTTTCTATACCTATGACCTATTAAATTGGGACCCTATTCAATAGAAATAGCGACATAATATTATAGTATCTATAGTTAAAACAATACTAAAATAAATATGCGCATATCGAATTTGTGAGTCTACCGTCTCGAAATGGCATACGAACTAATAAAAGTGGTGGCAAGGATACAGTTGAATAATGTTACGTTTAAAGAGTGACAATTGCTTAGCTATTGAACCTTCCCAGCCGTTCAATGGCCATTTAATAAACTCAATTAGAGAACATTCGCTATTTTTAGTTTGTCTACTAAAATGAGGCGAGTTTATTTATGAGTCAAACTTTATATGAGACTACTACCGCGCGGTTTCACTCGCTCTGCTCGGCGCCTATTACTCGTAGCGTGATATTTTATAGCCTATAGCCTTCCTTAATAAATGGGCTATCCAACACAGAAAGATTTTTTCAAATCGGACCAGTAGTTTCGTAGATTAGCGCGTTCAAACAAACAAACAATTTGGAATTGTCAATAATAAATAAATAAAAGTTATTGTAGTTTTTACGTTTTAGGTACCTATAATACATTAAATGAATTAAATTCTTATTGGTTCCTTTGTAATTGTACTTGTAGCGATTGGTACGATGCTGAATATTTCAAAGCGATAAATTTAAAACTAAGTCCTCTATTTTACGGGTTTAGAACCAGTTTGAAAAATATATTAAAGAATTAAAATATTCTGGTAGTTACAAAGCCAAATACGGAATATGTGTGAATTGAATAAGAAAATACATAACATACATAACATCACGCCTTTTATCCCCGAAGAGGTAGTCAGCGGTGCACATTCTACCACAGTACAATGTAACACCCACTTTTCACTAGTTGTTATGAGTCCCATGTAATAGGGGGTGAGCCTATTGCCATATACCGGGCACATTTCCAGACTCCGTGCTACTACTGAGAATTTTAAAAAACCCAGTAATACTTTGCCCGACCCGGGAATCGAACCCGAGACCCCTTACCCGGCAGTCGCACTTGCGACTACTCGGCCAACGAGGCAGTCGAATAAGAAAAATGTTTCGAAATTCTAAACAATAACGCGATACATCCGTGCCGATAGCATAGATATACGTAGGTGTGTAAAAAACGAAATTTTGTAAATATTTTTGAAACGGATTTTTGGTTTTTCGTAACGTGACATTGTTAGTTTCGGGATTATGTTTTGATTTCAAATCTATATGGATCCTGAATAAACTATAGAGGTATATTAGTTTCGTCGAATGACTAGAAAACAAACAATTTTGAGAACTGTGAAGTCTAACAGAATTTTGCTGATGAAAAGTTGTCGTCTGTATGTATTTATAGGGGTCTTGGCATAATATAGGTAAGAGACCACATATTGAAAGTTCATAGTTTAGATAGTACTGCTTTCTATTTTTGCCAAATACATAATTGTACTCTCTTAGTCCACTTTTACGAAGCTCGGCTACAGGCTAATCAATTGACTAAATAAGTATTCAGTAAATTACAGGAAATCCTGTAACACTGTGATAGAACTTTGTTGACCCTTTATTCTATTTTGTTTTTAAAATAGCCTATAGGCACCCACGCCCAATGTTGTCGACCTACGCAAAATGTTCCTATACATATCTACCTACACAGCTGGAAGGTATGTAGGTAGGATTGTTACGTTTATGGACGGAAATTGCACCAACGCAATGGCCGCCCATCGACCCAATGGATATCCCGGTAAAAAAAGTTTCCACTAAAATCTATGTTGGTACCGATATTGGCGATATCGAAAGCCAATTCGGTAAGCTAATTAGTTTTTGATTGAGTTGCAAATTGGCTAGTTTTACATGTAAGCTGGGTGTACTCGTTAGCATAGTGGTTAAAATTGTCGAGCAGTCGCCCAAAATGTTCCTAAATATTATTGTTTCTTTTTCATATAGAAGTTCTATTCTTAGGCAGCAAAAGCATGCAATCAAAACGTCAGTTTCCTAATGACGTTTGAACGATAATACGTCTAGCTAAAATAGTGTACAGTTAGTGCAATTATTTTCAGTTTCCGAGGCCCTCGTCGACGTGGAAAACAGGGAGTGTCGTCCGCTTCTAATTGAAATTGAGCCCTTCAGGGATTATGCCCGTGATTGTACCTACCCCGGCCGGCGCATTAGTCTGGCAGGAGTGAACGAAATGAACGACGGTGGAATGAATGATTTAGCGCGTCATTCCGCTTAAAACTTCACAAAAAAATTACTAGCGAAGAGTTTGGTTTATTTGTGTGCTTGTAGGCAGGTACCTTTTAAACAAAATAATTGCGTTTAACTAATAAGTACTGCTTTCAATTGTCTCCGTCAATCGCGCTAAACGGATTTTGATGAAATTTGGTATACAGGCAGGGTATGGGCTGACTTTGACTTTTTCTTGTATCCCGATTAAATGCTTCCATGGGATAAACAGTAATACGCGGTCAAAGCCGCGGGTAAAAGCTAATAGATAATCTCGGTCAAAGTTCATGATTTATTGCTGACAAACAAATGATGTAATTGTATCCTTCAACCTTTATATGATGCACAGAGGTTTAACCAATTGGCAGCATCTCAGCTCAATTAAGTAATTAAAAACAAGACATTATGAGTTGTAGTCACGACAGTTTAGACACTTACTAAAACAATAGTAATACAAGGTCACACCGGTGACCAACGTTAGCGGAGGATTTGCCTTCAACTTCTATTGGCAGTCTAAGCCTTTACCCAACCTTTAAACGTTTCGATTGGTTAGTAGACGTGACTGGTCTCTGAACATCAACGGCCTATAAGCTGCCGCTGCTGACCAAAGATCTCTTCTCACATGGAGAAGGTTTGAGCTTTAATCACCACGCTTGCTCAATGTGGGTTGGCGATTTCAAACTTATAATTACAAATTATGTATAAGCGCAGGTTCCTCACGATGTTTTCCTTCATCGTTTGTCAGTAGCGTCTAAATAAATTTGGCAAGTACATACCTATAACTCGGAAAGAGTAACATTGGTACTTGCCGTTGGTAGGTTTTGAACCCACATCCTTGTGCATGAGCAACAGGCGTCTTAACCTTCGGGCCACCATGTCTGGTCTCTTAGTAACACTTTATTGAATTTTGATCCAGTCTCACACAAAATGTATGTAGTAGTAGTACCTATGTAAACATTTCTTATAGTTTACATTTACTTTGTTACAAAACTTAGAAAGTCTTTGATACGATAACAAAGAGATAATTAACGTATGTGTAACCAGATGTATTAAGTGAAGCTTTTAACTTGTAACACTTGTGCTTGCTTTGAACAATAGGCGTGTCGATAGGGTAAAAAAATCAAAAAAGTAATTAGTCCGTCATTAAGATCGCACGAAAATATCAGACACGTATTTTTTGTTTTATCAAATTAACAGAAGAATACGTAGTTATTCCGCATTAAAGTTAGGGAGTGGGGGGTGTTGACGTCACACTTACGGAGAAATCGTACCTAATTGTGACGTCACGCGTCATTTTAACTCAAAATATCTACATGTTTTTTTGGATACGAGAGAAAAGAAAAAATACGTATCGAAGATTTTAAAAATATCTAAAACACGGACAAAAAATAAAAAAATAGTCGCCATGCCTATTCGACTATTACTAGTTTATAAGTTGAATAATTGGTATAAAACGCATGTACAGGAATTAAAGAGAGGTCAGAATTGTTCTGGATTGACATGGACACAAACACGCGTGCTATTCAAAAGACAGCGACACCTAGTGTAAACGATCTTCCTCACTCATCAGTTGCACGTGCGAACACTTGACCAATGACGTAGTCTAAAATAGAATAGGTTTTTTTTGTAACTGACCCACTTTTTTTAAGGCGGAAAAATGTAAGTGTAGTGCCTACGTATTATAATTTTTTATTTACTCATACATCCGTATGAGTACCCTTTTCCTACCAATTCTGAAAGAAAGGAGATGAAAGAAACCATTTACTTCTGCTAAGATGAACATTAGTTTCTTTCACAATAAATAAAAACAAACAAAACAAAAAAGGTATTGTTCAACTATACCTATGTTTCGTTCTCGTCTAGCCTGCTTGACTTTTTTCATATACCTCTAGATCCAGATATGGTATGCCAGGATTCCAGGGTTTTGTATAAAAGTTAGGTAAATCGTCAATCATTAATACATTTTTCTATTAATGAACAAACTGTCAACTAAATGGATCGCCGTCAGAAGCGCGTGTAATACTGCGTTGGTCACGCTAAGAATTTAGAAGTTCAATGACAGTTATAGAGGTACAATGTCCTTACACACATTTTTATAGAATGGACCAACCATCAACTCATTAATATTGTCTGCCTCATGGTAGTACATCCTTATAATTCTGATCCAATTTGTAGCAAAACAACTCATCAAGCCATTATTATAGGTAATTTATTACCATACAACTTAATCTCGTTCATCTCAAAAGTACTTAAGGAAAATTGAACAGTAATTTCTTATAGGAAAATCCATACGGTCAACATATTTTATCTAAATCCGTCCACCTATAACAACCACGTAGCTAATCATCCACGAGGCCCACACGTCTGGACAAAACTTCCGAGCAACAACCGAAAATATACCGAGCAGACAGACTGTGAAAATGTCACATAAAATTATATTTAACAACTATTCATTAAGCAAAGTACTTTCATATGTAGATATCGGTAAAATACCTTGACTTTCTGTGACGATATTTGCGATGTGTGGTCGGTAAATATTTTTACCAACCAGATGCTCGCCTAGTATTATAGTGAGAGTATTTTATCTATTAAATTTAGTGTGGGAGAGTCATGCTTCGGCACGAATGGGCCGGCTCGACCGGCTTCAATAATAATTTCGTCAATTTGAATAATTTAGTCCACAGAATATATTGTATATATTGTATTCAATTAATCGAATGACAATATACAGTAAAATTACACGTTACGTCAATTCATGTCTAGGCACGAATGGGACGGCTCGACCGGAGTGATACCACGGCCTCACAGAAAACCGACGTAAAGCAACGCTTGCGCTGTGTCTCGTCGTGTTAGTGAGGTTACCGGAGGCCTAATTACCCTCCCCTTCCCCAATCTCCCCAATTCCTGAATCCCCAACAATCCTCAAACTCCTAATCCCCAAAAGGCCGGTAACGCACTTGTAACGCCTCTGGTGTTCCAGATGTCCATGGGCGACGCCGATTGTTTACCATCAGGTGATCCGTCTGCTCGTTTACTGGCTTATACCATAAAAAAAATCTTTAACAAATACCGTCTTCTATTCATTCACAATGGGTTTGTTAAATACAATATTTATGGAGTCAATTGTTGGTAAAGGACCCATTTAAAGGGCGCCACCAAAGGTATCATTAACACATTGGACGACGGACGCTAGCGGACACTTTTACCAGTTTTTTGTCGACAGTTTAAGTAGGACTCTTGTCCTTCCGTGTAATTTTAAAATAGATGTTATAGAGGTAGATTTGAAACTGTAAAAGATGAAAAGAATGACGTTCTTTTTTTTATTGCGGTTTATTAACCGTAATCAAGATTCTTGTCCATTGACCACTTCTGGTGGAGAACTCTGAATGGCAATACTAGTCTTTTCACATCCATTGACAACTACTGGAAACTGGATGAATGTATTAGAAGAATGTAGGTAAATAACAACCATTTTACAATATTCTAACAATATTTGTACTTCTGTAAAGACTCTCGGAGGACATTTTTAACACCATTTAATTTTGTATTCGCGATCTTGTATAGTATTACTTACGATTCTGAGCACTGTGGTCCAGTTTTTGTATCTCATGAAGTTAATAAGTTTCTGAGAATCTCAGGTAGGAGTTGCGTGAAGGTATTCCATACAATTAAGTAAAGTATTGGACGGTTCATTGAACGTTGCTTGCCTTTTTTGTGCAATGTCTCGTCGGATGAATACAAGTAATTTTGGTTAAGAATTTGAAGATGACTTTGCTGTTTTTAATGGTTGTTGCGTAACTTATATTACTGGTGGTATGTTTAGTGGGTTAATTGCTTGTTTATATTATATTCTCTTTAAACTCTTGTCTCCACATTACGAATACGTATCTACGGATATTTTTGCAAAAGAACACATTAGTTGGGAAGTTTTTAAATTTGGCAAGATGTTTATAAAAAATGTCGTGGTGGCTCGAAGGTTAAAGTATAGTGGGGGCCCGCTTCTCATGCACGAGGGCGCGGGAACCTGCCAACGGCAAGTAACTAAGTGACTTATTTCCGAGTTATATATATCTACTTTCTAAGATTATTTAGTCACCATTGACAAACGGTGAAGGACAATATCGTGAGGAAACCTGGACTTATAATTTCCAATTACAAGTTTAAAACCGACAACCCGCAATGAGCAAGCGCACAGCAAAACTATGGAATGATCTGTTGTCGGCGGTATTTCCGAACCGATACGACCTTCAAACCTTCAAGAAAAGAGCGTAAAGGCCGGCAACGGACCTGTGGGAGTCTAGTGTTGCGGGTGTCCATGGGCGGCGTTGATCGCTTACCGTCAGGTGATCCGTCTGCTCGTTTGCCTCCTATTCCATAAAAAAAACAGAATAAAGACTTTTCGACATTTCAACCTTTTAATTATTGTACTTGAATGTTTATCTTAATACTAGGTGTTTCGCAATTGATAACGTTATCGTGTTTATTGTACCAGATAAGCATGATATGCTAACAAATTATGTTGGTTGCCGTTTTGTTTTATGAAAACCTAATTTACCTAATGTTAATACGGGGCAGAATTACCTTCTAATTAAGACCGAACTGCTTGCGAAGCGTGAGCACCATGGCAAATCTTTTTATGTAGGAGGGTCCAACAGTAGAATAGTTCATTATGATAAATTAATAGAAAAAATGTATAGTTGGAATTGCAATAGTGGTCAAATACCCGGCACCTATATACACGTCTTACCAATAACTCTATTTTACGTTCTAAAATACTTATCTAATGTTTTAAATTAATCTACCAGACGGACATTAAAATTAAATTTAGAAAACTACACTATTGTTAGTTGATGTAGTGTTCCTTATTAACAACTATTACATAAATAAAATTAAAACTAAATATTACTAAATTAAATATATACAACTTATGATTAAAATTAATTATAGGAAAAATAAACTATTTATAAGGCATCGAAAAACTCGTCCGCATCGACGTCAGTGGGGAAAGTACCCAGAAGGCTGGCAGCATTGCCACGTTGTATGGCAATGCTTAACCTCTGACCGAGAAAAAGACCAGCCCTCTGGTCACGAGATGTGTCGACCAGGCGTTTCGAAATGTTTTTGAACAATTTAAGCGCACTCGGACCCCACGGACTCAACGTCTCAACCCCAAACGGCTCAAAGATATACGTTCAGTTTTTACGTTCTTAATTTGTTTCGTACTCCTTTTATTATAATTTTCCAGGTTGCAATTTTTTTTTTGACGATTGCCTATAATTCGGCTGTTATAGGACAGTTCTCTGCGCTATGTGTTATGAGAACCGACGACTGCTGGGACAGAAAGGTTCTCAAGTGGAGGCCACGTATCGGAAAGCGCAGCGTAGGACGTCCATCCTCATAAGGTGGACAGACAACTTGATTAAGGTCGCAGGGAGCCGCTGGATGCAGGTTGCTTCCAACCGGCCTATCTGGAAGTCATTGGGGGAGGTATATGTTCAGCAGTGGACGTCCTGTGGCTGATATGATGATGATGATGATTATAGGACAATTTATATCTACACAATGAAATGCAATAATAGTTTTAAGTTACCGCCTGCCTCGTTGGCCGAGTGGTCGCAAGTGCGACTGCCGGGCAAGGGGTCTCGGGTTCGATTCCCGGGTCGGGCAACGTATTACTGGGTTTTTAAAAAATTATCAGTAGTAGCACGGAGTCTGGAAATGTGCCCGGTATATGGCAATAGGCTCACCCCCTATTACATGGGGCTCATCACATAAATAGTGTAAAGTGGGTGTTACTTCTGTGTGCACCTCTGCCTACCCTTTCGGGGATAAAAGGCGTGATGTTATGTGTTAAAAACACATGTTACTGTTTTGACAATGCTAAAAAGTAATGTAGGTTTTATGTATTTGTGGTTAAGGCATCATTTACCATTGTGTTGTTCTCAAACAATTAGAAACATCAATAGAAGTTACAAATAGACTTTCACAGATAAAACCTTTTTCCCGTTCTAGGCTTTATATAATAAATAATAAAATAATAAATAATATATATAGCTATTCCTGTTTATGTCGCGGAGAACCTAACGGGTAACCGGGGCTCCGACTCGACGTGCAGGAGAAGGAACGGGGTGGTTTTTAGTCAGTAAGAGTCTGACACTCTCTTCCGCCTCACCCAGGCGGGAGCAGTCATTCGATGATTTTCCCCCCTTAAAAAAAAAGCTATTCCTGTTTGAAAGGACGAAAAGAGTTGCCTCAATTTCCACTGACTGTTTGTTCAATGAAACCGAGTTTGGAGCATTTACCCCGCGTGCTTTCTGTGGTTAAGCCCCGTTTGAAATAGTGGCTCCTGAATACTCAAAAGGCAAATCAATTTAAACTGCCCATTTCATTCACGTTGTCTCTGACATTGCGATGTGAATTGTAGCGATAGGAACTCTGTTAGGACTATTTTAAGGACTAGATCTTTAACGCCAGAATATAATATCATGCCGTCTCTGTCATTTTACAAAGAACTTGTAGTGACAGAACTATAGAGGTATATATCTAAGCGCGACCTGAAATTGAGTGCGGTTGGAGTATTTCAGTGTAAATGCCCGTTCTCGCCAACCTCTAAAAAATTTTAAGGTATTCCTAAACTAAGATATGTAGGTGATACTTGACGGTGACAGTTTTCAAGGCTACGTCAAACCTTTTAGATAAAAGAGCGTTTAGGAGTTGTTGGTGAAAATCACCATTAGATTTCTAAGCGCTTTTTAGTTACTTTACTCCTCTCTGGGTCATGGTGAGATACGATATTTTTATTGTACCACGTCGGTGGCAAAAAAGCATACGACCCACCTGATGGTAAGCGGTTACCGTGGCCTATGTTATTGAAATCGGGTTATCCGAGATAATCAACGCTCTTTAATTAATCACGGATACTGGTCGACTAGATGTCTGGGTTGTTATCACAGTAATATAGTTACGACATCTTGTTTCTTCCTGTCCGGTTGAAAAGGATATATAATTATCCAATTGTAATAAAGAGGTTTCGTCTTAAAATTGAAATTATTTATAAGTAGTATTACTATCGTAATCTACATCGTAATCTACATATGCGTAGCAAGCACTACAGATATATTAAATACTTAAATGATCTGTACATGTTTAATATTCTACAATGATTTTAAAAGTATGTAAGTGGGCCGAATTATTTGGTATTTAGCCGTCATCTACCTCTAATACGTAGGAATTTATCTGATACCAACTGCGTCCTACGTACATATACCTAGACTTGTATAATTCAATTACTATCTCATGATTTACCACTTGATAAAAATTCAAATCAACTACCGATATCTGCGATTATAATAATGTAAATACGATTATTATGCGTATCAAAAATCCTATGTTTTGTTGATTAATATAATTTGGCACACACACAGACTTTGATGCAGCGGATTATTGTGTTACGACTTCCGTGTCAGTTTAAAAAAACAAAAAAAAACAAATCAGTATTTTGGATGTTTGGGACAGTGTCTTAGTTTTATTGTTCCCATTTTTTTTGTTTATAAAAAAAAACTGTCAATATCTACAGTTAAACCTATGCAAGCAGAATGCTATTGAATTTGAATTTGAATTTGAATTTGCAAGCAGTAAATAATTTAGACACCCTGGAGTAATGAGCGAAGCCATTAGCTTTTCCCTTATCATTTCTTGATAATTATTTACTGATGACGATACAAGTATTTGATTAATTGGAACGTATGTCATACTACAGGCAATTTAGTTACCTTTAAAATGAGAGCATTTTTGTTGCAAAAAGATTTTTTTTTAAGTTATATTAGGTTAGATAAAATGAAAAATCTCTAGTGGCTCCGTTTCATTTGCTACCAAGTGTAATGTTCTTATTCATAATTTGTGATTCTTGGTACTTACATAAAAACAAATATGTTGAAATGTTTAAAAATAAAATTGGCGTAGGTCAAATTAAATACCAGGACTTCGGAATCAGGTATTGTTAACAAAACTTTACGATCTACCTACAGTTATAAGAAGAAACCCAAAAATGTTTGGTAGGGCAGGTTCCACAGAAATAATAAAATAATAATATATCTATGGACTTTTCTATTTTGAAAATAATTCTCAGTAGTACGGAGTTTGACAATGTGCCCTATATTATAGATCTCTCAACATAAGGAAATTATTACTGATGGAAGGGTGTAACATTTTTTTCACCTTTGCTTATTCCTTTGAGGAGCAAAATGCGTGATAATTAATATCTAAGTATGAATGATAAGGAATTGACGTAATATTATTATATCAATTCTTACTAACATAATATGGTAAAACGTATATTTATTTGTCTTTCTTGCACGCTGCAACAACTCTATATAGGAGGATTTTATTATACCATAACCTCCCTAAACCGCTGCAACTCCTGTAAACCAGGATCTAGAGTAGATACAACCATGAAAACACCGGAAGACTGAAGTCTGGCGCGTCCCAGGGACATGAATAACTGTTTTAGATCTCGCAACGAAATAAATCAGAAGATATTAATAGAGGAGAAGAAAAAATAAAACGATAGTTTTTACTTCCCTCGGTGTAATATGTGGAGGGGACAGAATGACTTAAGCCTAGAGGCACAAAAGAGACTGGACGACCGGGAGAAGCCCATTCCAGCCCACCACGGAAAATTTAACTAAAAACTAAATGGGTCCTATGTATGAGCTATTCTGTTATACTTGCTTCTAATAATATATATGGCAAAAACGTCTAAACGCACGGGAATTTGTTCTGAACTTCACAACATCCGTATAATAAACTACACCTGATGAAACAATTCAATTATCTAACATAGTGTTACGTTCACATTCCCAGAGACCACACTCCTAGAGTATGTGATGGGCGGGCTGCTCGTATTGCAACTCGATAATGTAGGAGGATGCAGAGGTAGGCAAAACCTCGAACCGAAAACGAATTATTTCAAAGAACTATGACGAGGTCTGTTGTTTTATATCCCACTGTACAAGTCACAGGAGATGGTACTTACGATTCTCTTCCGTCAGGGGTCTTATTTCATAATACCTTATATTGTACCTCTATTCCTCCAGATAAGAAAAGCCATTAATTCTTGTCATTACGGTAGTAATCATATTGTGATCGATTATATGCTTAGATTAGCAACATGCAAAAGATAGCGTTAATCTTTTAGTGGGTATGTTTATTTGGTACTAGCTGTGCCCGCGACTTCGTTCGCGTAGAATAGTGACTATGAGCAGCGTTTTTTTTAAATATATACTTATTTTTATTTTAGATTTGGATCATAATCACAGTCATTTTGGGTAGCTAAAAAACCTACTTTACTGTAATGCTTCTCTATATACAATATTAGACGTATGGCCATCGAGGGTGAAAGCATACAGGCTGCTGCGATTGCTAACACGGGACAGAGCCACATACAATTGACCGTGCGAAAAACAGCTGATACTTAGATCTATACCCACAACTTTTAGAGTTTGACCTTGAGCTTTATTAATTGTCATGGCGAAACATAGGCTCACTGGAAACTGAATTCGTTTAAAATTAAACGGAATTTTTTTTGGAATGAGCGGAATCTGAGGAATAAAACCACTATCACCTTTTCCGCACCCTGTTAAATATATATATATTTATAAGCCATTTCTGAGATTAGCGTGAACAGACAAACAGACAAACAGACAAAAAAAAAAGTTAGTTACATTTTTGGGTTCGACATCGACATAACAATAGCCCCTGCTATTTTTTTATTTTTATTTTCAATGTACAGACAGCACTTTTCTACAATTTTATTATATGTATAGATATTAGGTTGCTTAAGGATTTTGGAAATTATTGGGACGTTCTTAGTATTCTGAATTTAAAATCATAAATAGTATAAAATGTTCGTGGGATATTTGGGCTCATAATAATATTTCGATTATATGGCCATTGACAGGACTATTGTAGCCAATAAACCTGATACAGTGGTTATAGACCGACAAGTGCACTGCACAATGATAAATCGATGTCACCATTCCCCATGATGAGAACCTCGTGAAAGCTGAGAAAGATAAAAAATTAAATAATCTACCTCTAGACTTGGCTCACAAGGTTTTCGACATGTGAAATTCGGCTATAATCGTGCCGATAGTCGTGTCGGCCAATGGGTTAATTCCCAGCAACTTCGCGGAAGGGAGTATCAGACTCTTTTAGTAGCGTAGGATATATTTGAGGAAAACAAATGCAGAATTTATTTATATATTTAGTATGCGGAATTAGTCTCTAGCAATTTTTTTTTATATTAGTTTGATTAGATTTACCTTTACATGATAAAGACTTCGATATCTTATCCTGAACATAATTTATTTCATCGTTGAATGGCATAACGCGTGTGTGATATAGAAATGAGAGTTGTTTTGTACGCGTGTTTAAGTAGTTCACGCCTCTGTGTATTTCTTTAAGCGGGAATATCATCGCATGACTTCTCCCGCCTGGGTGAGGCGGGAGGGACTGTCAGACTCTTACTGACTAAAAACCACCCCGTTCCTACTCCTTCACTTCGAGCCGGAGCCCCGGTAACCGAGCAGGTTCTCCACGACTCCGTATCAGCATCAGCCCTATTGGGCCCCATCTGTGGTGGTCTGATGGCTTCCTTGATGCGGGCGCGGAACGCGACGCGCTGTACGCTCGGGTCTGGTTCTGAGCCCCAAGTCTGCTAATTTACGAATGGCTCAATTGAATATCAATTGAATCTCAGTAGCAGTTTTATCTACATTTGGTATTCTGCTACTAATTTAAGACCAATGGTTTTCCAGTGACATACCATTGAACTGCTATCGGAATATTTGCTAGTCTGCTCTTCAATCGTGTTACAGTTGTAAATCGATTGTGGTCTAAATCGGTATTCTACTCTTAGTTGACGTTTGTTTGACATTTATTTCAATGGACACTCAGTGTCAATTTTGCAATTGAAGTACGATCGTAGTACAATTAGACAACAATAGATATTTATAGTACTTTGCAAGCCACCACTTGACAAAATATATTTAAAAGATGCTGCGGTCATTGTTACGATGGCGTATTTTAGCATTAGGTAATGCGCAAGATCGCCGTCGTCAACTTTTTTAATACATCTTAAAATAAAATAATTTAAAACTAAAATATTTACACCTTAAAAAAATAATAAAAATACATCATAATGCATCAAAGAAAACATTTTTCTCATCGCTACCGTGAGGTAGGGTGCCCAAAAGACTGGCAGCATTGCCACGTTGAATGGCAATGCTTAACCTTTGCCCAAGGTAGTAGCCAGCCCTTCGATCACCTGAGGCCTTAGTACGAGTTTGTTTTACGTTTAAAGTAATCGTAACGAGTACGCGTTCGGCGCTGTGATTGGTTGGTTCATTGGCGCCGGCCGAGTGGTCGAGTGGTCGCAAGTGCGGCTGCCGGGCAAGGGGTCTCGGGTTCGATTCCCGGGTCGGGCAAAGTATTGCTGGGTTTTTAAAAAAATTCTCAGTAGTAGCACGGAGTCTGGAAATGTACCCGGTATATGGCAATAGGCTCACCCCCTATTACATGGGACTCATAACATAAATAGTGAAAAGTGGGTGTCACTTCTGTGTGCACCTCTGCCTACCCCTTCGGGGATAAAAGGCGTGATGTTATGTTATGTTATTTAAATTAATAAAATAGTTCATTCACTCATTCAGCTTCTTGATAGATTTTGAATGGCAACACCTTTATCTGTTCAACTGAGAGTCAACTACAATTACACTACGATTCCATTACGACTCTATTGAGTTTACATTCAAGTTTTTGCAGAATACCAAATTTGTTCTAATTGTAATGGAGTCGTGATTGAATCTCAATTGAATTTCAATAGCATGTGAGTTAAATAAATTTAGCAGACTTGAGGCCCTGGTCGGGCGGCGAGCCACCCATGCTCGCCGTCCGCATAGGCTCGCGCCTACTACGGTGGCCGGAGATCGTCCCGCGATCCCCGACGCCGGGAGTGTCCTACAGGAGTGCTGGGTTGTGAGGAAGCAGCACGCCTCTATGTATAGGTACTAAATATGATTATGTTCAAGAGTTTGTTGAAACGTGCTAATCTTTGGAACTACTAGTTGCAATTGATTAATATTTTTTGTTGGATAGCCCATCTATTGAGGAAGGCTATTAAACATCACGCTACAATCAATTCAATTGAATAAACGCCGTGCGGCCGGTAAAACTGCGCGGGAGCAGCTAGTAGTTTAGGACCTATGTATAATAACATAATGTTAGTGTCCTTTAGAATATATTGATACACCATATATTGGTATAAATACAATAATAAATATATAAATCATAAATGTATAATATAATATATGTAATATCACGGTTATTATCCCGGTAGGCAGCCACTGTACAATATAACAATCACTTTTCACTATTTATGTTATGAGTCCCATATAATAAATGGTGAGCCTATTATACCGGGCACAATTCCAGACTCCGTGCTTTGCCGAGAACCCTTGCCTGGCAGTCGCATTTGTGACCACTCGGCCATCAAGAAAGTTCTATACCTAATAATATAACACTTTATAATACCTAATGGTAAAGGGATATAATAGTACTTATTATTACAAACGATATCAATCAAAAAAATACTAGGTATGTTTAGTCTTGGATTAGTGGTCTAACTACTTTCAATACAACTTCAAGCGGGTTCAAAAATTAGGTTGTGCAATGTTTTATTGGGTGTTTCGATCTTATTCATTACGAAATAGAAATACTGACTAAAAACCACCCCGTTCCTTCTCCTGCATGTCGAGCCGGAGCTCCGGTAACCCGTTAGGTTCTCTGCAATTTTCTTATGAAATAAGCCCGAAACGAGCAGACTGATTACCTGATTGGGATTTAAGAGATTTGGGAAAGGAGATTAGACATCTGGTAACCTCACTCACACGACGAAACACAACACAAGTATTGTTTCACGACGGTTTCTGTGAGGCCGTGGTATCACTCCGGTCGAGCCGTCCCATCGCGCCTAGATATGGATTAACGTTACGTATATTGTCATTCAATTAATTATACATATACAATAAATACAATATATTCTGTGGTCTAAATTATTAAAATTTACGAAATTATTATTGAAGCCGATAATTATCAGTAATCGAATTATTCAGATAATACATTTATAACCACAATATAATAATATTCAGCACGCAATGGCTTGAATAAGTAATTAATTTGTACCTAATTTATTCGATATGAATATTAATCAGTATTAAAATGCAATTATTAATACACTAGTGATGTCCTACGGTGAATGAAAACATCATGAGGAAACATGGACTTATAAATTCTAATTATCAGTTTGAAATCGCTAACCCGACTTGAGTAAGCGTGGTGATTAATGCTCAACCCTTCTTTATGTAAGAAGAGACCTTTGCTTACTAGCTTGCAGGTTGACTATATCACAATGTTCATATATTTAATATTTATGCTTATTATTCACCGAAAGATAAGTTTATGAAGGACACTATTTGTAGTGTTAATAGAAATGCCCTTTGTTACCACTATCACTACATAGTATAAAACAAAGTCGCTATCCGCCGTCTGTCTGTCTATATGTATGCTTAGATCTTTAAAACTACGCAACGGATTTTGATGCGGTTTCTTTTAAAAGATAGAGTGATTCTTAAGGAAGGTTAATATGTATAATACATGCATATTGCACCCGTGCGAAGCCGGAGTGAGTCGCTAGTAATATTACAAATGTGAAAGTTTTATCCTCGTTTGTTTGTTACTTATTCACGTCAAACGGCTGAAGCGATCGAGATGAGGAACAGAGGCAGAAGCCGTTAGTAGAAGCTAGTTTATTTATAAAATTTTATTTACGACTAGGCAGGTAACATTGCCCTTTTCCTTCGCAAAAAATTGAACTTCATCAAAGACGTTTTCAGTTCAAGGTTGACTGTGTTATAATCTCTCTTGGTACTCTTCCAAATGCTCATTATGAATGACTAGGATCTATGTGCCATAGAAGCGTCAGTTTAACGACCTATTTTATCTACGAACAAATCAATCATATCAATATTAGTTTAATGAACAGAGTCATGTCCTGTCGAGGACACTTCCTGAATTTTAATTCCTCGTACTTGTAATACTATTGTCGTCTCTTTCTTTTGTATCATTTTGTCTGCTGTTAGAAAGAGACAGATGGAGTGTTAAGTCAAACACGTATCTAAGATCAATAAAGAGATCCGAAGATAATGATTTCGCGTAAGAACTAAGTCTAAGTAAGGACTTATTGAAATTATTGTTTTTGAATAGATACGATCAATGTTTTAAGTAAAATTTGGTAGCGCACTAAAATCTAAAATTGCATGTCATGCGTAGATTATAGTCATCTAGCGCTTTTCTTGAATATTGAGTACCTCAGAATCGTCTTCTTGAAAGAAATAATGATTTCATTTTCGCGGAAATTTTAATATGGCCGACGTCATAGCCATAGTCAGTTTGCAAATGTCCAGAGGTACGCTATGCGTGACGTAAACCCAGTTGCTTTTATATTTACAAGAAATGCTGATATCAATATGGAAAATTGTCGAATTACTGATGAAGGATATACTTACCTGTCTATGATTTAAGCATCGTGTTATGTGTAACGAATAAGTTATTTTAAGAAAAGTGTTCAATTTTGACAATGTATTTGTAATTTTTTTAAAAACGTTGACCCACTCTAGGATTTTCTCCTGGGATTTTGACTGGGACAAGAGACACCACTCATCGCCTCCGAAAATTTTAACATTTAACCTATTCGATCTAGTGTTTAGATCTTTAATGAGTTCTAGAACTAGGTCCGAAATTAATAATCGAAACATATATTTCTGTACCTATCCTTTATTTTGACAGAATATCCATACACTGGTTTTGAAATAGAAAACGAAATTTTGAAATTGAAATTGAAAAATCGTTCTTAATTTGAAAACTTTGATCATAATTTCAGCCATTACTCGATTCAATTTGTGGAGCGAACCTTAAGAGTTCTACAAATATAGAAGTCCATTTTAGTATCTATCTTTTTGTTCAGTTATTAACAGTTCAGTAATTACTGAGATACTGATTTACATTTCATCTTTAATGAGATTTTCCGTTCCAATAAGTAGGTACCTATAGATGTTTAAAGTAGGAAAATTACGATTAAAAGCTCCATCAAAACAAACTAAAACAACAAAGATAGGAAAGCTAAAATCCAACGGGGATGTTTAAAAAAAAACTTCTAATTACAAAGTACCTAGATGTCTGAAAAAACCTCCTGAAAACAGTCGCAATAAACCGAAGCACTGTAAGTGGTGCGGAATCTCTAGAGCTTCGAGAGTTAACTACCGCTGAAAGCTGAAACATTGCTTCCTCTCTGAAAATGTAAAATGTTCTTTAGTACAAATTAAATGCTTTGATTTCTTAAGTTCCATTGTAATTTAAACCCTAAGGAGATAAAGATAGAGTATATATTATTTAGTGTTTAATTACTTTGTAGTGAGTCTGTGGTCGATGGCTTGTCTATGAGGTCCGGTGGGTGTCGATTAATTAAATTCTTAGTCTAGTTAAAGGAATGGGAGAGACGGGTTTATAGGTTTTCGAATAAGTTTTTTGGTTGCAGTGTGCACTACCACTAACCCGTTAGGGCAGCAGGGCTCCGGTTCGAAGCAGTAGGAGCGGGGTGGCTTTTAGTAATTAGGAGTATGATACTTTCTCAGCTCACACAAGGCGGGAGATTGGATCATTTTCCACATAAACACCACGCCATTTATCCTCGAAGAGGTAGGCAAAGGTGCACATTACAGCACTTAATGCCACTGTACAATGTAAAACCCGCTTTTCACTATTTTGTTATGAGTCCCATGTAATAGGTGGTGAGCCTATTGTCATATACCGGACGTAATTCCAGACTCCGTGCTACTACAGAGAATGTTTTAAACCCAGCAGTACTTTGCCCGACCCGGGAATCGAACCCGAGACCCCTTGCCAGCAGTCACTCTGGCGACCACCAAGGAGGCAATCTTAGGATTTTCTCAAGCAGATGAATCCAAATATTGCATAAGAGACCGCTTCTTCACTGGGGGAATAGTCTCTCCTGCCAATGAAGGCAATCGGAAGATACAGCTTTAAAGAAAATGTTCACTCTCTAATGACTAGAACGATTACGACGACGAATAGCAAGGAGTTATTTATGGAATGTATTTTTAAGATGTAATGTTTGGGGTCTTTTTTTTATAGCTAAAGCCGGTAAACGCGCTGACGGATCACCTGATGGTAAGCAATCGGCAACGCCCATGGACACTCGAAATACCAAGGCGTTAGAAGTGCGTTACCGGCCTTTTGGGGATTAGGAGTTTGAGGATCGTTGGGGATTCAGGAATTGGGATGATTGGGAAAGGGGACGGTAATTGGGCCTCCGGTAACCTCACTCACACGATGAAACACAACGCAAGCGTTGTTTCACGTCGGTTTTCTGTGAGGCCGTGGTATCACTCGGTCGAGCCGGCCCATCCATGCTGAAGCATGGCTCTCCCAAACTTAGACATTACACATTACAATAAAATAATATTATACATTAATCGTATAAATCTACTTATAAGTAATGATTTTGAATAACGACTCCATTTATAACTGCAAGTGATAGCGCGAAATGATAGGGTTGTGTCAATACCCAATATAAATTATATTTTATAGTCAACTTCCTTCAATTAACTATGAGAATATTAACTATACTATGCAAAACCAGATACTATAATATATTTTATGTAGATACCTTTTTACTACAGGGTAAAAACTCGCTGAGTTTATGTTAAAATTGAATCCACGGACTAATCTTGTAAACCTAAGCTAATAATGTAGAATAAGATTGTGATGCCCCTATTTCGTTGCCGCGCAGAATATACGAAGGAGTTTCAAAATAATCTTAAATATTTCACTGTATTGTCTGTAATATATGCAATGATAATGAATCTTTCAAAATGAATTAAAATTAAAGAACATACTATATCAATCGCCTCTTCTCACACGGAGAAGGTTTGAGCATTAATCACCATGCTTGCTCAATATGGGTTGGCGATTTCAAACTTATACGCAATTATAATTTATAAGCCCAGGTTTCCTCATGATGTTTTCTTTCACCGTTTGTCAGTGGTGTCTAAATAATAAAGAACATATTACTCGGAAAAAGTTACATAGGTACTTGCATTCAAACTATAGAGTCAGCATGTTCCCTTTTTTGTTTAATATAGAGATTAACTAAAAGGGACGAGTTACATAATTACGTAAATATACTGAGAAAACTCTACTAGTTTCGAGTCATACAGGGACTCTTCCTCATGAGCAGCGTGCGCGATCACGGCGATGTCGCGCATTAAACAAATATTAAAATAAGTAGGCTAGGAGTATGCTCATAATTTTTAGTTAATCGAGTATATCTCACGGTAGTTATTATAAAGAAAATACGGAGATTGTTTGGACATGAGAGGCGTGTATGAAAATTGGCGATCATTTTGCTTTAATTTTCTGAAAATTTAAAAATTATGATTTTTGCAATTACCTACTTACTTATATTTTGTATTAATGATGATAATGAAACAAAAACAAAATTAGAAGTATACATATTTTACATTATTATATTTTAATCCTTAACAAGGAAACCTTGTTAATCGTTAAATCTGTTAATCTTATAATTTAAACCTATAAATCATCATTAATCCTTATATCAAGTTTGCAAACTCTTGTTCAGAAGTTACAAATAATATTTACGTAATAATATTTTTTATGTTAAATGGTTTTAATGAACTCCATTCTATACCAATGAAGCCCTAACGTTAGATATCCGTAATGGAAGTAGTTGTAGAAAAATTACATTCAAATGCTGTATGGTCGAAGATGAATCAAATTCAAGATTAAGAATGTGTACCAACTATCAGACCGATCTGTCATCAGGAAGGGGTTAAAAGTGCGCAAGCATAACAATAAAACCTATAAAAACAGAATAGCTCGCATTATAACAATTTATACCAGCAAAATCGACGAATTAATGTATTGTTTGACGTTTTGTTATTGACCCAAGCTGAAAATATCGGAAAGCTAGGAAACAGTCATTAAGACATATTTTTATTATTTCGCAATAACATCTTATGTAAACAACAAATACTAGAAAACATCGTGTGTGTTCTACAAATCGTATGTTTCCGACTGTTAATGCAGTGTGTTAGATAATTCAGTAATTAAACATACTTGACACTTGCCTCCGCTCTGATAACGATATTATTATCAAGAGATAAGAGTTTACACGCAACTAGTGCAATGAGAATATGTACAAGGTAGGTTAATAATTATCGTTCCGCGCGGGCCTCAAACAGCCATCAGACTACCACAGACGGGGCCCAATAGGGCTGATGCTGATACGGAGCCGCGGAAGGCCTAACTGGTTGCTGGGGCTCTGGCTCGAAGAGCAGGAGTAGGAACGGGGTGGTTTTAGTTAGTAAGAGTCTGACACTCCCTCTCGCCTAACCCAATGCGGGAGAAGTCATTGGATGATTTTCCACCCTTAAAAAAAGGTTAATAATTAAATATTGTAGAGGTAATAGTTGCTTCTCTCAGTTGTGAAGTCTGTTTTGTGCTTATAGGTTTAAGTCATTCTGTTTTCTGAATTAAATTCACCGAGGGAAGTGAAAACTATTTATGGGTTGGGGTAATACAGAAAGATGAAGACTTATGTAAAGTTACGTCAATTTACAAAGATAGAATACTGATTGTAAAAGTTGCGGGGAGCCTCAGGGTGCATATATTAATCTATGTTGAACATGAGTAATTAATGGAAGTCTTACATCAAAACAAACAAATTGAAGTCTAAAATCTCTGCTTGTTTATTCTAAAGGACGGACTATGAACTAAAACGTCTGCGAAGTGTACGATAGTTTTACTGTAAAATTGAAACAGACACCATGATTATTTCATTTATGTAGGTACTTGTACCTAAACTCATTTTATTTACACAACATTCAAGGTAATAATAATATTGTCTTTCGAGATAAAAATAGGTTTGTTGTAGGATTTTGAATGGAATTTGACTCAACTAACTTTTTATCGAGTTGTATTCATAAAGTAAATGAAAGAACATTCTTAAGTCAACTATGTATGTTGTATGTAGAAGGTTTCCGGTCTGAATAAATATATTCAGATTTAATTGGAAGTTGGAGTATTGCTTACAAAAAGAAGCCTTTCAAAAATAAACGAAAAATTTGCCGTGATTATAAGATTTTTTTATATATCATAAGGTTTCATATCGAAATAGTTATAAAAAGGGTTTATACTTTCATATCTGTATGAGTATTTTAATGACCTGCTGAAATTATTAAGTTAATCATATTTTTTCATTGAAATTACGACTTTCAATATGTAGAAATCAAAGTTAAGGTCACGCAGGTAATAATTTGTAAATATTACATACCTATACTTATCATTGTGTATTTTACGTGTTCCAGTATGTATTAACAAACGATATTTATAAGAGTGATCATAATATATATTTTATTATATCCTTATATGAATAATGAATATCCAATAATAATCATTTGTCTAATCATACCCAATATAATTATTACTGAATTTGTGAAAATGTTCATTCACAATTGCAATTAAACTAAATACAAACACAGTCCCGTTAGTTTATTCATTCGCTTTATAGCTATAGCCACAGTATACAATTTGTACAAGTACCTACGCCTGCAGTCCATTTCCTATTTACGAACGTTATTTCCTTAGTCTGTGGTTCGCACAGATAAGAATGTTGCTTTTCATTTTAGCTTATGGATTCGGCTTCACATAAAGCTATAAAACCAGTATAAACTGACGCTCAAATGTGCGCAAAGATCATACAAAGCGTGGGCATGATAAACTGGTTCTGTATAGTTTTATACGTTGTCGTGTGTACGTGATTATTTTACTTTAGTCCTGTACTCTTAGGCTTAGGACTCCGGCGTGCAGGGAGCCACAAACAATCGCCACCGCCGCGGGTGTAAAACGCGTCGTGAAAAATGTTTTAATATTTACACAATGGCTCCGGGTCCGCAACCGCGGCGGGCGCGGGAGAAAATCGCGCCGTGGGTCCTGAGCCTTATTTTAAGATATTTGTGATGGTGTGTATGAAGTTCTGGTTTATTATCGATACATTTTTTATTATTTTGTTGTTGTTTCAAGCAGTGCAACTTTGTGCTCTTGTTTTATTTATTCTTTATCGGGTGTCGGCTAATGGCGGTCTTTCTTTGGTGGTTATATCAGTCTATTTGTGAAAGATGTCCAGCGTTATACTCCTTTGTTAACATTTTACTAATAAACATTACAAAACTAATACAAAAATTGCGCAGCAAGGACGTATTATTGACCAATCAACAATTAAATTCTAAACGAGAATGTGTAGAAACAGTCAAGCAAACAATCGAATGTGCCAAATGCTGGCATCATTTCGATTACTGGGAAATCGTAATGCGTACGATGTATCAACATAACAGGTATGTTACTATACGGGCACGCAAACAATGATCAATTTAGTACAGAGACAGTAACCATTGCTTGGCTGTTGCGGAGAATATTACACGGGTCGACTGGGGTTATGGAATCGATATGCGGGATTAGGATCAGCGCAGGTATTTACTCAGTGCGAGTCAGAAACTACATCACGCTTCACTTAGGTAGCAGCAGTTATTCGATGATTCCCCCCCTTAAAAAACCATTGGTTGGCTACTGAACCGAACAATGGTTACAGGAGATGTGGTTTGGTTAAAAACTGTATATTGTAATAATAGCTTTTGTCTCTGTACAGAGTCATGTATTTTCTTCACATCACTTCAACAAAACTGATGACCCTTTGGTCATCAGTGGCCTCTTCTAACACGGAGAAGATTTAAATATTAATCATCTCACAATGCTTACTGCGGGTTGACGATTTCAAACTTATAATTAGAAATCTTAAGTCCAGCTTTCCTTACGCTATTTTCCTAAACCGTTTGTCAGTGGTATCAAAATAATTTTAGAAAGTACATATAACTTGGAAAAAGTCACATTGGTTGGTGGGTTTCGAACCCGAGCTCTCATGCAAGAGAAGCTGTCTTAAACCTCCGGGCCACCACGACAATATTTTTTATTTATTTTACACAGTGTACACAAATCTTTATTTATAATTCGAACGGAGTCCTAGACTGGTTTTAGCGGGTCATAAGCATGAGACTGCCATACGCGGCGAATTGTATCATTCCAAAGGTTGATGTGCAATATTTACCGCCGGGTACTGTAAGTGCAATAGAGGACCAAACACGCAAAATAGATCCTACCGATCATATTGCCATTCCAAATTCCAATACCCTTTATGGGAGCCTATGGACGTACATTCTAGGTGGTTTGGCATGAGTGACCTGACATTCCCTATAATTATTATACTCTTTGTGAGTGACGTCACAGGCGTGGACGTCAAAGCTGTCCAGCTATTTTGAAAATAGAATCGTTGTAAAAATGTGTCCTATAAATGTTTTTTTTTAAGTTTATTGGGCAGCGATGAATGATGGATTGTGATAGTTTTGTGCCTAACTTTGTCTATTCGACCAGTGTTTTATGGCTGTCATGATACCTTTTTATTTTTATTCTATTTGAGTAGGTCTAACGTTTGGCCACAGATTATGAATTGAATAATTTCAGATTATAGAGTGTATGTGATATTGTATGTTTGTAAACGCACCCACGATACAGGAGAAAATCCTAGTGTAGGGCAACGTTTTTTTTAAAGAATATAAAGTAAAAACGAAATATTTTAATTATAATATTACATTCCGATGACATCTCTGTCCCTTTGTTTGCAAACAGATCACCTTTATTTAATAGAATCAAAAAGATTATTAAATGAGGTCAAGTCAGTTAGGTTTTCTGCAGCTCCGGAAAGGTTCAGTGTAGTTCTATTTAGCTTTATATTTAGTTAGCTAATGTATTATGCTATTTTATAATTACAAATTACGTAGGTACTTCTTTTGTCAATTGTCTTTATTCGAATGTCAACTTTACAGTTTTGATATAAAGTCGGCAATGCAATAAAAAATATTGACACTGATTTTGTATAGGCTGACGTGCGGTCGTTTATACTTTGGCATGAGTTGCGAAATTACTCTCGCAGCTCGTCCTGTGCTAATGAATAATGACGTATAGCCTCTAATTGGCCAATTACTTCGTGCAATAGGGCTATTAAATAAAATTTTCGAGTTAACATTCGTCAGATAGCAATTATCTTACTTACCTTTTGCGAATTGGCTTTCCTAATTTAAGATTATGTGTACGAATTTTTTTGTTTCTATCAAAAATATAGCAGTAGTCGAGTAAATAAGGCCTGTCAACCATTCTTTCAAGGTTTCAATTGTATATTATTAAGAGTATAAAATCATTAAAGGGTTTGAACAGTTGGTGATAGATTGATAAGGTTAAATGTAACTTTAAGTGTGGGAAAGCCCTGCTTTGGCACGAATGGGCCGGCCCGACAGGAGTGTTATCACGGTCTCACAAAAAACCGACGGGAATCAACACTTCGTCGTGTTAGTGAGGTTGCCGGAGGCCCAATTACGCGCCTCCCCAATATCCCGAATCCCTGAATCCCCAACAATCCTCAAATTCCTAAAAGGCCGGTAACGCACTTGTAACGCATCTGGTGTTCTGGGTGTCGGACGCCAATTGCTTACCATCAGGTATTCCGTCTGCTCGTTTACCGGCTTGTACCATACACAAAAACTGATTACCCCTAAACCGTCACTTAGCTAAAAGTTGCTTAGCACTTAAACTAACCCTTACTTGTAATGTTTGGTGTCACCTAAAAGCATGTTGATAAAACAAAAATGACGTTAAATGCCACCTATAATTGCTTAGGAATTTATTAAAAGAAGTTCCTTTAAGAGAGGTTAATGAAACCCGCCTTGAATGTTCCATACCATAACCTGTATTTGTAACAAATGTTGGAGTTTTCATACATCACCACATGTAATAGTTTGCTAACAGTAGAGTGCAGGTGCAATTTAACGTAATTTCACGCCATGAATTAACAAAAGAGTGACGATAGAAGCGTGACTCAGAATTTCCTATTGTTATTGATATACAGTTTCAGATTTATATGAAAATAAAATTGTAGATTGAGCATATGTCATTGTTATGTGTACAACAAATATTACCATTGCAAAGAAGAATAGTTTCATTTTTATTCATTGTTGAAGTTAGAATTGAAATGACTTTTGAATGGGATTGTAAATCGGGTGATGTATTCTTAAAAATATATACATAACCTCACGCCTGTCTCCCATGGGCGTAGGCAGAGACTATGGTACGCTAATTACTACGATTCTTACATACCTCTTTCGCTTCATCAACAGTTATTAATCATTTCATGCATGCTCGTCGGTTAAGGGTACTGTTTTGCCCTTCTTGAATATATCTATGTTACAAAATATACGTTACGGTGTGGTGTTTTGGGTGTCCACGACCTACGCCGATTGCTTACCATTAGGTGATTCGTCTGCTCGTTTATTGTTGTATCCCATAAAATATGTGTCCGTTTTAATCCCTAAACCATCTCTTTACTAAAACTTAAAACTAAACTTACCTGTACCTCACCTATAGGTTTGGTGAAACCAAAATCTCACCTATCTAAGTGTTTCATAAAATTTAAGAGAGCGTGTTGAAAACAGACATTAAATTCATCGATTACAAAATCAACGCGATGGATCTCGATTATAGGGTTACACAATTACGTCGCCTGTCCAATGCAATTTGGATGATGCATGTGTACATAATAAGATGTATGTTGATATATGAGTAATCGATATAACCACGTTGCCTTGTAGCTTTAGACTAGGGATGAGACTTGTACAATAGGGTAGATGCCTCATTTTTATTTTAATGTCCGTCTGGTAGATTATTTTAAATCATTAGATACGTATTTTTTATTTTCTTACAGGAACGAATACTTTTGACGATATATTGATTTCAAATGTCACGTGACGTCACTTCTATGTACATTTTATACGTAGAAATGTCGTTTTAGACCCCACTCCTAAACTTTGATTCGTTTTATCTAAGTAATGTTTTATTCTACGACAAAATAAAAAAAAACGTATCTAATATTATTTCATTACCTAACTTACGGAGTAATTATATTTCTAATTTTCATACCCTGTCATCATCCCAATTGGTCGATACATTTAGAGAGGTGATGTTTTATTGTTTTGAACTTTAACTAAACATACTAAGAACTATTATCGAATACCTACAGGATGTTTTGAGTAGACTAAGTAGTTAATGAGATAAATTCAATAACATTAACACCATATACGGTAGACACATTAAAACAAAGTATAATCAAATTAAAATAGACCTTAATACACTCGAAATAAAACATAAAATCCAAATAAGATAATCAATGCATATTTATATCTAATATAGACTTAGCTCATAAACATTAAAATACCAAGCAGAAGTTGAAGAAACATTTTACAGTAACATTCCTTTAACCATGTCTAAGTTTAATAAGCATTGGGTGGAAGTTTCGCTCAGACGAGGGACGAGTAACTGAGAAAATCGATGGAGCTGAGTTTCATCTCAGCCTTGCCTGGTAAGCTCGGTCGCCTGTATTGCATCTACCTACCTAGCTGATACCATTCAAAGACATTGCAAAGAGCCACTATGAAGGTAAGTTCAGTAAACTAATGGCTGTTTTCATCGATAATCACTAATCGTTTAAATTCCTTTTCCTGTCGCAGGTCTGCAGGAAGAAATCTCATAAGGGATATGCAGTACCTTTGTACCTCATGCTTGTAATGTGTTGTCCTTTGTAATATTGTCTGTGGTGTACGTACATGAAATGATAAATACCTAAATAAATAAACTTTTAGCGAAGTGAAAAGTCACTTGGCATGTACTGTACTGTAAAGTATCTTTAACCTGATTGAAAAAGAGTAACCAGTGGAGTTTCCTGCTTGAACTTCTCAATAAGAACTTACACCATGGAATGAGCAAATAGATTCACATTAAATTTTTTTTGTTGGCATTTAAAATTGCATTCTTAGTCTAATTGAAATAAATGATTTTGATTTTGACTTTGACATTGACTTTAAATTTTTTTGTTGACGATCAAAAGTGCCTTCCTGGTCTAATTGAAATAAATGATTTTGACTTCGACATTAACTTATAGGTAGGTTAAAACCAAAATGGCGTTAAAATTACACCTATCAGCTTAGCTGTTTGTTTAAATTTAATAGAGGTAGAAACAGGCGTAATTTTGATTAGACAACAATACTTTTTCCCGTTCCCGTTAAAAAAAGTATTGGATAAAAGGTATCCTATGTCCGTCTCCTGGTTGTTAGCTCCCCATCAAATTTTCATCCAAATCGATTAAGTCGTTCTTGAGTTATAAATAATGTAACTAGCACGACTTTCTTTTATATATATAAATATAAGATACATAGATTGTGAGAACATAAAAAGTTATCTTAATTGTAAATAAGTTGCATAAAAGCATTGATATTGATTTTTTACATTCGATTGACGAAACAACGTTATCAATAATTTTAAGAACACGCGGTGTGGATCTTCTTAATTTATTGTTATCGTGACTTTGTCTGACTTATGCTAATATTAGTTTTACGTGTATTCCATTTTACAGATTACTCGTAAGTACAGAGTTATTCAACAAATTGTTGCGTTTGCTACACGATATTGAAATATCGAATTACACTTACTACCAATGATTTAGCATAAAAATATTTCTATTGTATTGCATTTGTATCAGCCATTTTTTTATTGAAGTTTATTTAGTTTTGATTTGAAAAGAATGTACTATTGCAAGTCTTCATCATGTATTTTTATCCTCGTATTGGTAAGCAGAGCAATATAAGCCTACCTTACAGCAGTTATATTGTAAGTCCTATGTAATAGAGGGTGAGTCAATTGCCAGACACTGGGCACACAATTTAAAATTGTGATATTACTGAGACATTTTCAAAAAATTGATTAAAATTTTTGACACCGTTGAACGAACCGGCAAACAAATCTGGTACCTCTTGTTCGGCAGTTGGACTTGCTACCACTCCACCAACGAGGCAATGAGATCTACAATCTACATTTTATTATATATGTAGGTCCTTCTAATATTACGGTTTTGATAATATAATTGTTAAATAACAAACTACATAGTACTGCAATTGGAGTGGTACTTGATGCTACGACCACGTGTTCAGATCTGATGACGTAGCAGTTCCACCTGCAGTTGGAATTTATGCAATTATACAAGGAAAGAAAGAGGAAACTTTAACTGTTTACAACTTGTTTTTGCTTAATGGAATTAACTTGAAAACATAAAATAATCTGAGCAATAAAGTAACAGGGAATTACCTTACACGTGTTTTATTGGAGGAGTTTGACCTTTTATATCACATAACATTATGTCCGAAGGGGTAGGCAGAGAAGCGCATTACGGCACTTAATGCCACTGTACAATGTAACACCCACTTTTCACTATTTATGTTATGTAATAGGGGGGAGCCTATTACCATATACCGGATACAATTCCAGGCTCCGTGCTACTACTAAGATATTTTTAAAATCCCAGTACTACTTTGCCCGATCCATGGATCGAGCCCGAGACCCTTTGCCTAGTAGTCGCACTTGCGACCTCTCGGCCAACGAAGCAGTCTTTTATATAAGACAAAATTTTACCTTTCGTACGAATTAAACCATTACCAACGGACATTTGATGCTAATAATTTGTCTGTGCCCTGCGGTATGAACACACAACTGGATAAGAAAAGTTCGCACATGTCTGGTGCAATGGTGCCGGTATTAGTACCGTTAACCGACGAGCACGCATGAAAAGATTGATGACTGTTGATGAAGAATGAGGTATGTAGGAATCGTAACAATTGGCGTTCCATAGTAGAGACTATGGAACATCAACACAATGACTATCGACATTCAATAGGGGTAGGCAGAGGCCTACCCCTATTGAATGTCTAGCCTAACGGGTAACCGGGGCTCCGACTCGACGTGCAGGAGAAGGAACGGGATGGTTTTTAGTCAGTAAGAGTCTGACACTCCCTCCCGCCTCACCCAGGCGGGAGCAGTCATTCGATGATTTGCCCCCCTTAAAAAACCCCTATGGAATACAGGCGTGAAGTATATGTATGTATGTATGTCTGGTACCGGTATCAGTGCCACCTAACAACACTTACGAAAAGAGTAGGTGTAACTTAGGGACATAATATAATAGTCTACGTGATACCTCAAACTCCGTGGTGACAAATCTATTCTGCTAGGTCGGCCGTCATGTTACGGCTTATAGGAAAATGAATGTTAATTTTGGGACAAATATTAATAAGAATCAATTAAGCCGATCCTAATAAGAGGTCTAAGAACTCAAACATACATAGTATTTACAGTTTTGGCAACTCTGCCAATAAGACTTAAAATAATAATAACTTTAAAAATACTCGATAAATCCCAATTTTAATAGGTATGTTATGATTTTGGTACAACTGTACATCATAGATAGGACAATACATCAAACTACCCCAAATTTCTTCAATAAAATTTCAACTTTAATACAATAGATAACTGTTAAAGTTGAAAGTCTAAAGAAATTACCTGTCGAACAAAATGAATCCCGTTCATTTCCATTTTCAGACGAACAAAAGCGAGATTATAACATCTCGTTATGATTTCCAATATTTTGTTTCATACAACTGGACATACACACACATACACACACATGTACATGGTCCATCATGCAAATGAAATGATTCTTCGAAATTGTGAATACAGGTTCATTTATGAAAAAGTTTTTCATACAGATATTTTTTTATGTTTTTATCTGAAGCGAAACGTAATACTGTTATGTGAATTTTACAGTGCATTGTTGTCGTTGATATAATAGAATTCATGTGTAGAATTCATTTGCAACATAATATAATAGCGTTATTGTAATAATATATTTATGTGCAAGCGTCTGTCACGACTACCCTTTTTTTTTGAGGAGGAAAAATCATCCAATGCCTTCTCCCGCCTGGGTGAGGCGAGAGGGAGTGTCAGACTCTTACTGACTAAAAACCACCCCTACTCCTGCACTTCGAGCCGGAGCCCCGGCTACCCCCGTTAAGTCTTCCGCGCCGTTAAGTGGGTTGTTGATCTTAATGGACAATACCTATAAGAGGTAAATCTGTTGACAATTAATAAGCATATTTTCAGATTATGCTATTGAGAGTTCCAAAATCAAATTCCATAATTAGGCCGAATTACCTCCCCTCTCCAATCTCCCCAATAATCCTCGAATTCATAATCCCCAAAACGCAGTAGACCAAGAGCCCACGACGGCCAGACCTTCATTATTTTATAAAAGTTGCAATTTTCTCTGTACATGTCTCCTATATAGGTATGAACGACCAGCGACTATAGAGTTCCACCCAAACACTATAGAGAGAAAATTTCAACTAACTGAGAATAGAGAAAATTTCAACTTTAATAAAATAATGAAGGACTGGCCGTCTTGGGCTCTTGCTCTACAGTTAACGCACTTGTGATGCCTCTAGTGTTCCGGGTGTCCATGGGCGACGCCGATTGCGTACCATCAGGTGCTCCGCCTACTCGTTTATATTTTTATCCTATTAAAAAACACATACAACAACAATGAAAAACTTGTTCATTTAAAATATGTTTTTCTTTTTTAATCGAAACTCTCCAGCTTTATTCGCGTATTCATCCTATTGGAAATGGAATAAAGCTGGGTAAAGGACTACAATTTTTATAATTAATACCTGTCTGAATTATCAGTTATCAAGTTCGTTATTAAACCTGAGCGCTGTACGTAAGTCAGATATTTTATTATGGAAAAACTCTTTCTACATTGCAGACTCAATTATACTTTGCAATTATCCTTTATTAAAATTAATTGGATATTGATTTTCATGTTTTTTTTAGTACATTTGTATGAAGTATTGAGTTGCTTTAGTAGTTTTTAAAGCTTTATTACTTTGTTCATTATAATTGTTCTAAATAATAATGGACTATATGTTTCAGCGCTAATCTGTTATGTATAATCACCAGGGCACTTACTCTTGAAACTAATCTCAATGTCAATGCAATTTCATTCTAATAAAATCTTAATAATTATTGAATCTCCCCTATCGTAGATGTTAAAATAGCATTCAGATTACGGAATATAAAGCCAAACTCGATACCATTTAGTTCATTCAATATTCTAGGGATGCAATAGGCGCTAGTATTGTAACTCAAGAGTACGAAATTTCACGAAGTCAATGTCAATCGCAATTGAATTCAAGAGCAAGCCCCCAAGTCCTTTCTCTCCTTTATTGGATTTTCAATTTAATACTCTTGACATAAAATAGAAAATCGAATGAATATTTGCAGAGTTTTCTCGTTGAACTAGCGTGAGCGTTTATCTAAATAACATTTATCTTAAAGCGCAGGCGTCAAGAACTATTAAAAGTGACAACCAAATTGACTATTTGTCAATTAAAGAAAGGTCGTATAAACAATAAGATAAACCGTTTAGAACAAGACGTTTGAATGAGATAATCTACTTCTATTGTTTGTAGAGAAAACTCCACAAGAAATAGTAGATTGTAAAGTCAATGATATTGGCCTAGTAATTGTGACATAGTTCTCAAATAACTATGTCTATTAATAGGTGAACTATTGAATTGGTTGAACGATAACACTTAATAGTTCTATTGACGAGTGATTTCAAGTGCAATTGCCAAGCAAAAGATCTCTTGTATGATTGTCGAATTATTATATACTTTATTTGAATAGATAATGATGCTTCTACCTCTATACTTTACTACTATTTAAGCTGAAGAAGCTGAAGTTTATTTGTATATTTGAATGCACAAATCTCAGGAACTGCTACTTCGATATGAAAAATTGTTTTAGTCTAGGTTAACCCACTTATCGGGGAAGGCTGAAGATTATAAAACCTCACGCTGTGATCTATAGGAGCCGAGCAGCGGATGGAATTGCGCGGGAATAACTAGTATAGTATACTGTTTGATGTGAGCTTTCAAGCCAGATCTGAGTCTCATAGTCATGAGTAGTGTTATGTGATTAATGCCGTGTGAAACTAGTAGAGTTACTCCGTCAAAATAGCTTATATAACATTAGCATGATAATTAGATTGTAAGTATAACATCACTAGCTACTTCCGCGCGGTTTCACACGCTCTGCTCAGCTCCTAGCGTACATCACGCTCCTAGGTCGTAGCGTGATGTTTTATAGCCTATAACCATTCTCAATAAATGCACTATCCAACACAAAAAGAATTATTCAAATCAGACTTGTAATTACGGAGATTAGCGCGTTCAAACAAACAAACTCTTTCGCTTTATATAATAGTATAAGATTAATTAATGTTAACGACTAATATATAAGTGTGGAAGTCTGTGAGTTTGTGTGTGTTGTTACTCAATCTCTTCGAAACGGCTGAAGAGATCGAGATAAAATTTGAAACAGGGGTAGAAAGTACCATATGTGTTATTGCCATTCCATAATAGATTATATACCTCTATGTATTGTATGTATATGATTATATTTATATATATGCTACTTTAATACCACAGTACCGCGGGCTAAGCTGCGGACAGATGGTAGTTTCAGAATATGTCTCGTATCATGAAAGTTATAATACAAAAGTTGTGTTGCGTCTGAAATACAATGAGTAGGTAAGTATTATGATTGAAGTCTACTATATAATTCAATGCCTAATAGGCGTATAAAATTAAACAACACCATTCCTAAATCCCCGCACTATTTACTCACATTTTCAATCCCGAGCCGAAAAACGACATCTCTATTCGACGCAATAGGGATGATGACAAGGTATGAAAACTAAAAATATAATTAGTCCGTAAGTTAGGTAATGACAAAATATTAGATACGTATTTTTTAATTTTGTCGTATAATAAAACATTACTTAGATAAAACGAATCAAAGTTTAGGAGTGGGGGCTAAAACGTCATTTCTACATATAAAATGTAAGTACATAGGAGTGACGTCACGCGACATTTCAAGTCAATATATCGTTGACAGTATTCGTTTCTGTAAGAAAATAAAAAATACGTGTCTAATGATTTAAAATAATCTACCAGACGGACATAAAAATAAAAATTAGCCATCTACCCTATTCTTATTCGATGCAAGATTTCAATTTAAAATCGAGTTTTAACTTCAACAAGCATTAGGCAACCGGTTGAAAATCGAGTGACAAATATAGTATGGCTTCTAACGTATCTAGGTCAGACTAGCTTGAGAGGAAGCATCGATCGTGGACTGGGAGTCTTAAACTTTGTAATGACATAATGTTAAGGGACTTCATTGAGGTAATTTATTTTGTGTAAGTGATTTTTTATGTATTTTGACTAATCTCACTGTGTATTTCTTAACACGTTAAACGCCATCGAGGACAGCATGTGGACCACGATAGCAGAGGATTTGGCCTTAAAAATAATATGTCGGCAGTCAAAGGCTTAACTAATTGTAACTACAGTTCCAATGTTGAGTGGCCACCTTTTTGTAAAATGAGGCGAGATTTGGTAATAATTTACACCTTGTCCACGATGCGTCAGTCGACGAATGTATGCGTCCTACAAATGAGAACGAGACGGTTCCGTGGACAATGAGCATAAAATTGAGTAATAATAGGTTAGATGCCTAATTTTTATTTTTTTAGCCGTCTGGTAGATTATTTAAATCATTAGACACGTATTTTTTATTTTCTTACAGAAACTAATACTTTCGACGATATATTAATTTGAAATGTCGCGTGACGTCACTTCTATGTACATTTTATACATAGAAATGACGTTTTAGCCCCCACTCCTAGGCTTTGATTCGTTTTATCTAAGTATTGTTTTCTTATACAACAAAATAAAAAAAATACGTGTTTAATATTTTTTCAATAACTAACTGACGGACTAATTATATTTTTAATTTTCATACCCCGTCATCATCCCAATTCGAAGCTCCATGATAAAGAAGTCTGACATCCAGATCTACTTGATAGTCACACTTCCTTATCAACAAGGAGGTTCAATACCATCAAAACCTAATTATACCTTCATAGGAACTGTAATTACCCGTTGTCATATAATTTAAGACACAACATACATATGTACGTACATATTATATAGTATTGACGTCGATGTAATGATGTTGGAAGATATTACAAAGTGAACTGTGTAATTCGAGGTTATACCTTAGTATAAATATAGTGTATATGGTCGGTGTATGTGTGTGTGTATTGAAGGGAGAATATCTTAGATTTGATCTACGGTATATTCTGGAACATTCGAGCAAGGAACGCAATATTCTTGGTCATGTTATTGTATGGACATGCGTTGCGACGTACCTCTCCGAGATGTGGTCGACTTTGACGTCGGAAATTTTGGAGACGGCATCTTTTTGAGACGAAAACATATTGCAATCGAGAAGTATTGTGCCATATTCAATTTGTAATATGCAGCATAAGTCATGACATTCATAATTTGACTGCCATAATAGACAATAACGTAAACACAATTTAATTATACGTAGATTAGAAAATAGAACAACAAAAGTATTACGTAACAAACATGTCCTCAAATTACAGAGTATTTAAAAAAAAATCTAAAATAAAATATAGACCTGACGAATAAATTGTTAAGAGGTACTCACTAAATAAAAGAGTCAATCAATGTCTATTAACCTTTACTACGTCCAAAACGAGACCAATTAGCCCTTTAATAATTCCATCACAATGTCGTATCTATTTCGGCAGATAATTTAGCACTACGTCCTATGTAGATTATGTGTATGGTATCAAAGGAGTGGCTTTGACATCCTATCTGGTTGCCAGGCAACGGTAGGTGACGTCAGGTTGAAGAAGTGGGGTTCCCTCCCTACCACCCTCTATGTGCATTATTGCATCGACAGGCTTAACGGTTGGGTGAACTAAGAAATAGAATGCACGAGGAACGAAGGTGCTTTGTAAGATTATACTAGCATCTGCTGGTATTAAATTGAGAATATGATTAAGCTTCTGTGCACTACCTTCATATAAGTACCTGATAAATGTATGCGATAAATAGTTCAAACAAATTACATTCTTGATTTTTTTTACACCACGAAGGGCGCAAGAAAATGCACACGGCCCACCTGAGGGTTTTTATTTAAGGGGGGAAAATCATCGAATGACTGCTCCCGCCTGGGTGAGGCGGAAGGGAGTGTCAGACTCTTACTGACTAAAAACCACCCCGTTCCTTCTCCTGCACGACGAGCCGGAGCCCCGGTTACCCGTTAGGTTCTCCCTGAGGGTAAGCGGTTACCGTGACCTACGTACGCTTGCAACACATGGGGAATTACCAACACGACCCAAAACGTAATCCTTTATTTGGTACATAGAGGTTATTCAGACATTGTATAGTATTTGGAAAGCTCTCTTGTTTTCGGTTGTTTTTAGAAGTCATAGATGTCCACAGGAATTTTCGGACTATAAATGCCATGGCCAAAATACTACATGATTCGTTTACCTTTATTAAAAAATGTCTCCAATTACATTTAGCACTTTTGAATAACATTTCAATAACAAGAAAAGTGCTTCGTCTATACCTCTAGATACTATATTCATAAAAATAAATTCATTTTATTTTGTTTACAGCTTACTCGTACGTAACAAGCGTTGTTAATAATAAATTTATATTGAATTTAATTAAGTCATGGCATTTTAAATATAAAAATCTTGTTAACATATGACTGATAAACCTGTCTTATAATTAATTTATTATAATTTATATATTTGCAATTTGCATAGAGAGTTGCTCGCAATAAAAGCTGATATTATAAAGATGTTTTCACCAAGTTATGTAATATAAATATTATGGATTGATCAGTTTTAAATGCGTCATTGATGAACTGATCTTGAGATCAAGTTAAAGGTGAAATTTTAGTATATGGGCCTGTAGGCAGGTAAAGTCCACTCCTTTTGGGAACGTAAGCACTCATCAGAACAATAGCTTTGACAGTTTACTGTCAGAATTTGGGCCTCTTTTATAAAATAAATGTTGGGAACACTAACAAAATATCTATCATTAATTGTTATGGTAATACTACCTCTCTCTCGAATTTAAAGACCTAGACCAACTTCGTTTTTCTGTGTTTAGCTAAATACAAATTTGTTATATATTTAACTATGATTTTTATATCTGCCACAAACTTCCACCTCATATTCACCAGCAAGAAATAAAAGTGTAGTTCACGATTCCTGCAAAAGGACTTTGGTATTATCTCCAAGATTGGCAGGAGCGCTGGAGATGGCGGTTTAAAAAGGACAAGTTTATTAAAGAGCCTGTAATAGTCCTTTAATTGACTAGTCACCCGCGGGAAGACAAGAGGGGTTGATCACTGTCTTCTACTCCACACGGCAAACACAAGACAACCATAAGCAATGGTATATAATAATGATATATGACAAGAATTATTCTACAGGACGTTAGGGAACGTGTCCGCGACAGTAAGTGGGCAATGAATTCCTATGCAAATAGCTTTGGTGTGATTTATATATAGATCGCACTGTCAGTCTGTCTATCTTTACCTTCACATTAGACATGGAACTAAATGGATAGCTTTTGGTATTGTTCGAAGTAGTTTAGATGGATTAATCTGTAACCAAGGAGTTTAACTCGTCGAGTACCGGTTTTGCAGACACAATTATAGAACAATAGGTTGCGGTCACCGGTGACCGCTTGGTGTTTGACAGTTTAAGTTATAGTATAAGCTAGTATAGTATAGGTAGGAATATATGTGTCATGCTTTTTTATAGCATAAGCCGCTAAACGAGCAGACGGATCACCTGATGGTAAGCAATCGGCGCCGCCCATGGACACTCGAAACACCAAGACGTTACAAGTGCGTTACCGGCCTTTTTGAGGATTGTGGATGATTCGAGGATTCAGGAGATGTGGACTAGGGACTAGGGTAATTGGGCCTCCGGTAACCTCACTCACACGACGAAATACAACGCAAGCGTTGTTTCACGTCGGTTTTCTGAGAGGCCGTGGTATCACTCCGGCCCATTCGTGCCGAAGCATGGCTCTTGATTTTTCTTTTTATTTCCTTTTTTTCTTTTTCACAATGTAACGAACTATGTAATTAAATCGAAAGAAACTGGAATACAGTAGACATATCCTATAGTTGTATCATCTTCAAATTTGGTGATTGTATGTAGATTAGACGATCACATGATATTCTGGTACCATCGAGCTGGTTTTATAATGAATTTCGGAGATTATTAATGGAACCTTGGACTGTTTTTAATCGATTTCAAAAAACAAGGTTATGTGTTTGACCTGTTTGTATGGTTGTATATTTGTGCGCTATTATCTCTCGATTGGCTAAACCGATTTAGATGCGGTTTTCAGAAAAATGTTGGTACACATAGGAGAAGGTTTTAGTATATTATTTATTAACCGAAATAAAAAAAGAGGGGTTTGTAGTTGATTTTTTTAAACGTAGTTTAAACGTAGTTTACAAAAGAAATAGTCCAAACCGTTTATAACGTCATCTAAGGGACCGGTTAATTATGATCGTTATAACCAATAGTTGCTATAATCAATATCTTTATGCTTTATAAGACAATAGACTGGACCTCAAAATTTCGTCGTTGTATTCGATTCGTCGTTATAAACGATGTCGTTGTAAGCGGTTTTGACTATATTATGTCGGAATACTCAAACGCTACTCAATTTTAAGATGTACTTAAGTATAGTTCTGTCTCTACAAATTCATTGTAAAATGACAGAGATGGCACGATATTTAAGTACGACTTATATATAATTGAGTAACATTTCAGTATTAGTAAACTATTTCTTCTGATATGGAGGTTTGGTTAAAAGCGTGTCTTATTATATGAATTTATGTTATGTTAATAAAAATCCCTTAAGGATAATATGGAATATACAATAGGAATAATCACTACATAGTATGAAACAAGGTCGCTATCCGCTGTCTATCTGTCCCTATGTATGCTTAGATCTTTAAAACCACGCAACGGATTTTGATGCGTTTTTATTAATAGATAGAGTGATTCTTAAGAAAGGTTTATATGTATTATACATGCATATTGCACTCGTGAAGCGAAAGAGATGTAGGAATCGTAGTAATTGACGTTCCCTAGTCTCTGCCTACCCTCATGGCAGACAGGCGTGAAGTTATATATGTATGTATAAATGTATTGCACCCGTGCGAAGCCAGGACGGGTCGCTAGTAATAATATTAATTGTGTCCCATTGTATTTACATTAAAGTTGTCTAATGGGGCCTCTGCGCAGTTGGCCCGTGGTACCGTGATTGGTAAAACATACTTGTACTTGACCTGTAAGCGATGATGTGGTCTACGATGAAGCACGTCATCTTATAAATAACCTAATTTTTTTTTAAGGGGGAAAATCATCGAATGACTGCTCGCGCCTGGGTGAGGCGGGAGGGAGTGTCAGACTCTTACTGACTAAAAACCACCCCGTTCCTTCTCCTGCACATCGAGGTGGAGCCCCGGTAACCCGTAAATAATCTAATAATAATATGTGGCCATGCTACTAAATCAGTATAGAGACGCTATGACTTAAAAAAGTTACAGTTTTTACTGCCAAGTCGTGACACGTTTTTAGTATTTCTATGATGCGCGTTCTTTAGACCATGTCAATTTATGTACTTTGTATATATTAAAGGTTATTGCTTTTTTATTGCATTAATTATTAATATTAAACTAAAATAACATGTCTATTTTTGTATTGTACTTTCGTGAGACATACTAAATATATTATTATAGTCAGTAGCAGCGCGACAGTCGCCGCGCCGCGTCGCGGGTCGCGAAATGCTGCTCATGAATATGAGCCTCTAGTATGGCTTGAAACTAGTCGAGTTCCTCGTCAATAATTACGTGTGTAAGCCGAAAACATGTCTATTATAACACATTTCCACTTAGGTACATTCTATTATCAGTAATATCCATTATTTTAGGTTTGGTAAACAGTAACACAATCGAAAAACAATAGTTATTATTGAATTATTTACATATCTCATATTGCAAATGATCTGTGCCATATTGCCATACGAGTTTACACTCTAGTTACAAGTTAAAAAGATACATTTTGATCTGAAATATACTCTGGTTAGTAGTCTAGTGACTACTTAGCCCACGACTGCAGATAGTGAACTATAATAATAAAAATATTCTTAAGTATTTGCATATTGTTATATCAGCTGAGCAATTCAACTTCGTGAAAATATAAAAAAGTAAATTCACGAAGTCAATTTGTAATAATCTATTATCAACATGATTCGTGGAGAATCAATTGTTAACATTTTTTCTTGCGTACTATGTATACCTCTAGTATAGATAAAGGTACAAAGTTAGGTTAAAAAGATGCATAAGAGTCTTTATTTTCTTATCTCTTAAGAATCATTTTTGCAAATCAAACTTCTTAATAACTTGATCGTATTTAATCAATCTACGAAATCTCCTTCAAGATTGATCTTTGCTTGTTTTTTATCAATATCATTTGTGATTTGCACCGCTAATCTCATTGCTAGTGATCACGGTCGTTTACGAATAAAGAAGATCTGTGTGTAAAGCAAAAACGTGATTCCATAAAATTACTTGTTTGAATTAGTGTTCGCGATAAGCTTGGCACTTGTAACGATTTTAAAATGAATTGCAGTTCATAATTCTCGGTAACAGTTGAATCCGGGTGGACTGATTTGGCTAATCTTGGCCTTGAATTGTTTGTTGAAGTCCAGGGGAGGTCTGAACGGTGAGTAAGTATGATAAAGGCGGTCAGTTAGTAGGTACCTACTATATTTTTTTTTACATTTGTTTTACATTTGACTAATCTACTCAACCTCTGTTTTCAATCAATTTCCTTGGAATGACATATATACATACCTATTAATTAATAGTCGGGACTACAGAGAAGAACATAGGTGAAATGAGACGGGCAAAACTGTGAGTTTAAGTAAGTAATCCGTCATTACTGGATTGTGGTATCAATAGATTTATTTCGTAAGTTTCTTAAAAAACCTATCTTTAAAACTATTAAAAAATATTTATATTGGTTTGTTTTACTCGCGTGAGGAAGACCAGTAGCATAAAAAAGAAAAAGTATAACAAAAGGTAACGTGCTTTTGAACCAGTTTTCCCGCGCACGCCGACAAAAACAAGATGGCGCGCGTCCCCACTTGCGGACGTCGAAACCACGTGAATATGGGAATATCAGAATATAGCAACGTTGTAAACGATCTCCACGACGTGTAGGTTCTAACACATGCCGGTCATTTCATACCCAGGGCTTTAAATTGATATATGCATGAATGGACGACTTTGAGGGATTAAAAAAACAACTGGCAAACGTTCATAAATATTTGTGTAGCATTTTATTGTTAATTATCTATGGTTTTGTTACGCATGTCGCATGTAAACAGCTGTTATGCTAAATATTGTATTCTATTTTATTAAGGAGTAGAAAGAAATTCTTACTTTACCTCATTTGATACCAAAGAGTACTGATTAACCAAGGTAGCGTGCGTGCTGTAAAACTTCGAACCGATTATTTCCAATCGATTTAGTCTGAGTATCGAGTTCACTGAAGGTCGATTATAATCGATTTTAAGTGACGATGCTCAGGTGTCAGTCGGTTGCAGCGTCATGTTTAATGACAAAATATGATGACTGATGACGTTAGTGTGGGGTACAATGACGCTATGTATCATTTGAATTGATATTGATACATTGCTGTAATAAATTGTTTGATATATGCAAGCGCTGTGGTCAAGAATGGAAATATATTAACTGACCATGTTAATATTAGCCACTACGCGCCTTTTTACCTGTAGAGGTGCACTTTGCGGCATTTAATGCACTGTACAATGTAATACCCAGTTTTTCATTTTTTATGATGTGAGTGCCATGTAATAGGGGGTGAGCCTATTGCGCTATACCGGACAACTTCCAGACTCCGTACTACTACTGAGATTTTTTTAAATTCCGTAATAAAAAATAAAATAAATTTATTTCAGACATACTGGGTCCATACATTTACAGTTTAATATTATGAAATATATATAATTCTTAATCAATTTAATTTAATTTATTTAATTTAATTTATTACATTATAACACCGCACTATCAATCATTGTTTTTTTTTTTTTTTTTTTTTTTTTTTTTTTTTTTTTTTTTGTAATACCTACTCTATTTACTTCTAAAATATTGACGAACAGTTGAGGTATCCACACATCTATTTAATGGTATTTGGGTAAACACGTTGGGGTCACTATGTTAGGGATATTTTCCCAGGAAAAACGTATTCGCTTTGACATCTAGGTTAAAATCAATATCCATCCTTTTTTACACCTTTTAGAAGAGACGCGAGTTCGTTAAATACTTTTGTTTTATTGTCTATCCAAACCATTGTTTGAACAATTTTATTGTTCTAATTACTTATCAATAGATTTCTTTTATCGTTGTTTATATCGATAGCGAATGTAAGATTAGATGTATTGTGTAAAAAGTAATTGCAATTAAAAAAAATGAAGACTTTAATGTGACTTCTGTGGACATGTGATCATACAAAGAGAAATAGTCGTAACAACTTACGAGTTAAGCTTCATATTTGAATATTCAGTCAGCGAAATTGTTTCTTAATTATACTGGTAAGAAATATTGATTTAGTGAAGAGGCATACACAAGAATTATATGGTTGTTAATGATGCAATAAATTAAATTATTGGTCGTCTGAGTAGATAACTACTTCATGGTTACTATCTCTGTACTGAATTAAACTTTATTTTCTTACTTGCTTGCGGACTAGTAAACGTCTAATTATGGACAAATCCACAGCATTTGTTCATACAAAAGTAGTCTCTAAACATCGGAAATAAGGTCTATAATGGTTTTACTGGAGTGCGGTCACCGGGGACCGCTTGGATCAATAGAGTGTATTCTCATTTATCACCTATACTTCTCTTTCTAAGGGTAATTAAAGGACTTTTTTTTATGGGGCAAGCCCGTCACAACCTCTCAAAACCGCTGCAACTACCGTAAGCCGTAAGTAGATACAACCATGAAAACACCGGAACACTGAAGACCGGCCACGTCCCAGGGACATGGATTACTGTCTTGGTTCCCGCAACGAAGTGAATCAGAAGATAAGGAAAAACGATAGTTTCCACTTCCCTCGGTGAATTACTGCAGGAGACAGAATAAATTAAGCCTAAAGGCACAAAAAAGAGACTGTACAACTGGATAAAGCCAAAGCTAATTAAAGGACTGCAGCATTTAACGAAGATCGTGCAACAGCTAGTCATTGATTGTGAGAATAATAATCTTGACCAATGAAGGGCGGGAATGCGATCGAGCCCACATCGAAAGTTAAAATTGACAGTTACAGAATAGCCTAACAGATATCACTCTCGCGCCTCAAGGAGCCATCAGACCACCACAGATGGGGCCCAATAGGGCTGATCCGCTGAGCCGCGGAGGCCTTAACGGGTTGCCGGCGTTCCGGTTCATAGCACAGGAGTAGGAACGGGGTGGTTGTTAGTCAGTAAGAGTCTGTTCCTCTCGCCTCACCTCGCCTAGAGTGATGGGATGGACGATTTTCCCCCTCAAAAAAAACCTGTCACTCTATGGTAACCCTAAACCTGTAAAAAACTGCGATCTCTCATACTGACATGGGCAAGCACGTTAAATATAAGGCGAGCGTAATGCCACTTGGAAATGATAGAAGCAACAAAATGTCAGTGGTGTATTTATGTGTGCGTGTATTTGCATCATCGTAATGTATGAAGTGTAACGACGGGCCATGTCACGCGACAGATGTCCTTCGTGTCAATGTGTGAGTATTTTGCGTGTTAGCTATAGTAGCCAGGAGCCACAGTCGTTGTTTCAAGAGACTATGTCCGCCTTTTTTCAATGTCCTTGGACACGTGCTGGTGATGTGCCGTGACTTTGGGTGATTGCAAATTATTTTGCAAAAAAAAAATACAATCGTGATTAGATTAAGTCCCGTGATAAATGTTATTTGCGCTTTAAAGTAGCATTTTAAATATTTTGGACTTTTGTACATGTCCTTGAAAACATCGATTAACGAAAGATAATGAAGAATGCATTTTTTTATAAATTGATATTACTCTATAATTATGTAGTCAGCTTTACAACATTAACATATTTTTCGATACGAATTCTTATTCGTATTGAAATATATAGCATTTTTTTTTTTTTTTTTTTTAAGGGGGGAAAATCGTCGAATGACTTCTCCCGCCTGGGTGAGGCGGGAGGGAGTGTCAGACTCTTACTGACTAAAAACCACCCCGTTCCTTCTCCTGCACGTCGAGCCGGAGCCCCGGTTACCCGTTAGGTTCTCCGCGACTCCGAATCGGCATCGGCCGTATTGGGCCCCATCTGTGGAAATATATAGCATAGGATCTTTCCTATGCTATTTGACCAAAAAATACTACTTACACTTACTTAAAAATATTACTCACACCTCGCAAACAACAATAATAATATAATGTATTTAAAAACTGATAAAAAGAGCAGCCTTGGAGGTTTTTACTCATTTTTCTTCATACAATCTACACTTTGGAATGAGCAAAAAGCATCACGAGGGGACTGACCGACAGACTCACACTTTTAATCTGAAAAACATTTTTTTTGGCATTCAAAACTGCCTGATATTGGTTAATTTAAACAAATGATTTGATTTTTGTTCTAATAAATTCATAGAACACTGTCATTTTCAAAATAATTATTGTTTTTGACTAGTTGGAAAGTGTAATGGGCAGTAGATCAAACTATACTTTTCTATCAAATTTCTCTATTACATCTTTAACTTTATTGTTTGTACATAAAGTCGAAGGTAGGTTGATCAGCTGTACCCTAATCTATATATTAGTTTTTTTGACCAAATTATTACTGTGATAGTTTCTTATCCAAAAGTAAATGTAGACGTCCTGTTCTGTGGCCACCACGACTCGAACATTCAAGCTACCGAAGGTCAATATTTAATTCCTATTTTTAGACTATTTATCTTTTTTTGTGTCCATAAGGGTCAGGGTTGGTAGATGGCATTTATTTACTAAACCGGTTTATAATAGGGGGATATATACCTCTATACATATATTTATTAATCCCTTTAAGGTGGACACATGACAGGGTCATAAAGTTTTACTTGTTTCTTTTTAATGAAACCAGTATACTTTAGGCTGCATACATGTATTTTGCACACTGTCATTTGCCTTTTTGTCCGTATTATGAACAGTAGATCTGTATGCATTTAAACGCTTCGCTGAACTTCTTAATTTTGACTTTGGGCAAAAGTACAGGATAAAATAGTGGATGTGTAAGTATGTTATAGAAATATTAAAAAAGATTCTTCTTTAGTATATCTATGATTTGTAAGATTATTTCAGGATTTGTTTTACATGTAAACGATAAATTGATTGAAAACAATATCACAGAATGCAAAGCAAAGCTTGGAGCTTTGTTTTCTTTAAGGAGGGGAAATCATCTAATGACTTATCTTGCCCGGGTGAGAGGGAGTGTGATATGGAGACAGTTACAGAGATGGAGAGGTTAGTTTACAAAAGTAAAAAGAAAATGTAGTTCATAGTTAAAAGTAATTGTCATACAATCTTATTAAACTAGTACCAATGAAAAAGAAATAATGAAACTATGCTAAGGTTAAACGGTCAAATTGATAAGTTACGTGTTAACAAAATATAATAAAATTTAACAATGTCTGTTGGCGTTTGTAATATTTTTACCAAGGTACCAGCCTTTTGTTAGGACACTACTATTGCAAATAAGTGTATTATTTCTGTGGTATTATACGTATATGCTAGCTTAATTTAATTAAGCAGTTTAAGAGATAAAACAAGTCTAAATAATAATTAACCATAATTATTATTACTCGTGTGATTTAATATGAGTTTTAAATATATTGTTATCAACTTTTAATTTTTAAAATCAAAGATTTGACAATGTCTTAATAAGATTTTGTTAGTTTATCTGCTTGAATACCTGTATATAAGACACAATAGAAAATACATTGGGTCTCGCGTGGATCCACGTTTAGACAAATGACGGGTTAAACAAAAAAAATACAATATTTAGACACATTTACTTTTATCCTCGTTTCGGATCGATGAAGGCTTCTTACGTTTCTTTTAATGTATTTCGTACAATCGTACAAATTTTTAGCTGGTTGTAAACTTGTAAATTATTGTAACCTCGGATGTCTTGATTGCACTAATTGACGTGATTCCTGTTAATTAATACTTAAAACAAAGCGGCCTAATTGTCAATTGTTTTATTACGTCATTCTAGGCCCCAGCCACACCAAAGCTTGAAACCGCTAATCCATCAGCGATAATTTCAGCTTTAAGTCCGAAGCTAGTAAAGGGATATCTTAGATAAAATACTCATGTACGAATCAGATTTTAAGACTCTTAAAATGAAATAAAAAGTCATACAACATTCGCGTTACAATATAGTTTGTTAAAAATTGTAAGTACCTAACAAAGTATACGAAAAAATCTACGTTTGCCAATGAAATATTTTTTCATTTGATTACGTAATATTATTTTGATTTTAGGTATAGGTACTTAATAATGTTACCTCAATGAAATTAAACGAGGACTGAGCAGGAAAAAACTGTTTAAAAACTAGAATTTCAGCAACCTTGAGACTCGCAGGCATATTATATGTAGTTATGGCACCGGACTTGGTGATGATTTCATGTTTTTTTTAAACGCTCAGGGTGTCTGCTTACGACTCTGTGAGTCACTTATCTATACATTATGTAGACATAAATGTGCTTTTGAGTGTCTACAGAGATTGACAACTCTTTTTAAAAAATATACTTGCACGAACGAGATAGTGTGTTACACAGTTTAAAGTTGAATGCACCTAATTAGCATAGAAATATAAATAAATAAATAAATTAATAAACCAATACCTAAAAACTGTTAGTTTTATATCACAGCTAGCTGACCCGGCAAACTTCGTTTCGCCTAGAATTTCTTTTTTTTCGCCTTTTAAACCTTCGCTAGACTTCCACGAATATTTGAAGACCAGAGTTAGTTAAATCGGTTCAGCCGTTCTGGAGTTTTAGTGAGACTAATGAATTGAAATTCATTTTTATTTATATATAGAAATAAAAATGAATAATTTCAAGGATATTTTAAGAAATTTACATAAGCAATGACAAATTTTTGGAGTATATTTTTGGACATTGATGGTACATATTCAGTCAGTTATCAGTTAGCTATTTGACAAAAGATGAATAAATAAATAGTCAAGAATAGACCAATGACACAATAATAGGACTCATTGTAGTACAATCCATTTTTAATATTGGACTTGTGTGCTCCAATAAGGACCTAAAAAAGTATTGTACTGACAATTTGAAACATAGACACTATAGACATTTTTAACTTACGTTTTGTCACTGTAATTATTTAAACTTGGTCACTTTTTCAAATTTCGCACTTTGGACCAAATGTTGGTAATTCGGGTATATTATTGTGAAATATGTACTAAGTACAAGATGTTGTTCTAAGAGAATTGTAAGGTATTTTGTTTAATTAAGACACTAATGAGATTTTATTTAATAAAATAAAGGTTTTCGTTTGTTTTGATTATTAACTCTGAGGTTCACACACTTTGCAGAAAATAAATCAGTTTATTTTTATTTAGTTATACTTATTTAAAATGAATTTATTAGTTATTTTTTTAATATCTTCCATAAACCGTCACCGTAGGTAATAAAAACGATTAGTAACTTTTATATTTTAATATTTTTTATTTAAATAACACGTGCACAAATAGTCGCATTTCATTTTTTATAACAAAATATTTAGCATTGCAGTTTCAGATTATATAGTTAAAACGTATGTCACGATTGCTTGAATATTACACGACATAGTAAAATAAGGAACTCACCATAATTTCGAACACGCGCGCTATCCACGTTGTCACAGCAGCGCGGAGACGCGTGTGTCTCTGACAGCGTCTAATACACGACTGGCTGAACTGCTGAAGTGAGCTTGAGATAGCGTCAGACGTGCGCTAGCGCAGTGTTACTCAAAGTTGTCTGTCGCGGAGAACCTAACGGGTAACCGGGGCTCCGACTCGACGTTAAGGAGAAGGAACGGGGTGGTTTTTAGTCAGTAAGAGTCTGACACTCCCTCCCGCCTCACCCAGGCGGGAGCAGTCATTCGATGATTTTCCCCCCTTAAAAAAAAACTCAAAGCTCCAACTCGTCTCATACAAGTTCCCAAACAAGGGACTCGCCTTTAGGAATTTCAATTGTTACCAACTGTGGTTACCAAAATATCTAAATAAAGGATGGTTACCAAAATATCTATTATATGTATACATGTATTATATAGAGGTACAAATAATTAGCAAAGTGTAAGTACAATTTTTATTGCGTAATTATATTAATAACTGCATTAAAAGTAATCGCCATTATAGTTTTAACATCAACTTCGATACGTCGTAGTACGTCGTTCGTTTGATACGTCGATTGTAGACCCACCACTGGTTCACGCCCCAAAGTTTAAGAAACCCTACGCTAGCGCATTTCCATTGACAATAATGATTACTTACCTGTCACAACGTTTTACGAACAATTACCGGCATGAAAAGGTGTTTTTGTTTCAAGGGGGGAAAATCATCGAATGACTTCTCCCGCCTGGGTGAGGCGAGGGGGAGTGTCAGACTCTTACTGACTAAAAACCACCCCGTTCCTACTCCTGCACTTCGAATCGGAGCCCCGGCAACACGTTAAGTCCTGCGCAGCTCCGTATCAGCATCAGCGCTATTGGGCATTAAAAGGTGTACCTTTTATTTTGTCTGCATCAGCAAAAGTTTCACTGATAGGGAACATTCCCTTCATGACGTGGACGTTATAGATATGTATCTATAATGTCCACAAATAAAGTTCACATGAATAACGTTTAATCATGAACCGTGCACATTAAAACTATAAACTATTAAAATTAATCGCAGACTCAGTTCCGAAGTTTGTATAATGTAAAATAATCCACATAGGATTTTTTTTAATGTGCGAAAATCATCGAATGACTGCTCCCGCCTGGGTGAGGCGGAAGGGAGTGTCAGACTCTTACTGGCTAAAAACCACCCCGTTCCTTCTCCTGCACGTCGAGCCGGAGCCCCGGTAACCCGTTAGGTTCTCCGCGACTCCGAATCGGCATCGGCCCTGTTGGGCCCCATCTCTGGTGGTCTGATGGCTCTTTGAGGCGCACGCGGAACGCGACTCGCCGTACGCTCGGGTCTGTTTCTGGTCGGACGGGGAGCCACCCATGGTCGCCGTCCGCAGGCCCAATCCACATAGGATAGCTGCCATAATGCTTTAGTTTGGGAGGGCAACAACCAAAAAATAATGACGTAATCTTACTAGTATTATAAAGACGCAAGTTTGTAAGTTTTTGAGTATTTGAGTGTATGTTTGTCTTGTTATCACCAAGACCATGCCTATATACCATCACAGGCCATAGTCTGGAAGTCTCAATCTCTCCTAAACTAAGGAACCCCTACGTCACGCTAAACCACTTTTAGATAAAAGATAGATAGAAAAAAAATATTATTATACTAGGAATTCCCCTCAATTTTACATAGGTATTCCAAAACAGGTTCATAATGTGGTCTGGTTTCAGGTCACGTTAGTTCTGATAGCTTATCTGTAGGGAACCTTAAATAAGGAAAAAATTTAGACTTTGTGCGTTTTTATACGTCAATGCAATGTTTACCGTATTGTTGCTCACCAGGAGGCCTTAGTACGAGTTTGTTTTACATTTAAAGTAATCGAAACGAGTACGCGTTCCTACATTCCTTCCTACATTTGCGCCTGGTGACCAAAAATAGGGTAATGGCATTCGGTAGTCACATTTGCGTCCACTGAGCAATGAATCAAGGAAGTAGTCAATGATCATTTATGTAATAGAAACGAAATTGTGTAGGTATAATTAGATTAATGTATATTTTAATAGAAATAAAGTAAAACGTTAAAATTCTGGATTACCCTGAACCTTAATCGACAGAGTGGAAATGACTTCAGGGTAGGCGGTGGTAGGTATATGATATACATACATTGGTCGGAGGTTGGCGCACAGCAAGGCTCCAGATTGACGCAAGTCTCACTAGGGATGTGTTATAACTGGCGTCGCACCGTGAGAATTCCAGAGCAGATCTATAGGAGGACCCGGTTACCCTCGATTACCTGTAGGGGGCTACTGGGCTAGATCAGTGACCCTAGAAGCCTAGGTGGCTTTGCATGGACGCAATTATCCCACATTATGACTCAATTTTTAAGATTTTTTTAGACTCAATTTTGATTAGCATGAATGAACTCACCTTGTGTCAATCGAACCCGCTTTAAGTGATAATTTTTATGAAAGCAGTTTATTTTTTCTTCTCAAAAATGCTACTACGTCAACAGTACTAATTTTAACCAACTTTAAGAATAAAAGTAGGAGCCTCACCTACATTAAATAATTGCATTAGACAACTCTCAATAATGTTCTCAACAGGGGATTTGGATTTACCCATCTGTGTCATTAGACATCTACCAAAAGACATTTAGGTGTCTTGAATGCACATATACTGTTAGAAATTATTTAAATATCTGCACAACACAACCGTAATACTTAGTTTTTATTACCTACACCAGAATTAGAATAAAGAAAACTATCCGAACAAGGCAATATTTTAAACATCAGTCGTACACAGTACGGCTTTTCTAGTAACTATTTTTAGTTTTCAAAACTGTCACCTAGCTCTAGCGTACGTCTATACATGTAGAGGTAGCGTATAGACGCGGGATTTATTTCTGTCATGTCAATCCTCAGAGTGGCGGGTGAATGATCGTTGCGATCGCAAAAAAAAACTAGCAGGCACGTGATTTTCCGACCATACGTCGGTTTTATCTGGTATATTATTGCAAATCTTTTTATTTAGGCTTTATTGTTTTCTACAAGATCTAAATCAAAATTATGGGTCAATGTGGCTTAAGTGTGGACAAGCCATGCTTCAGCACGGATAGGCCGGCTCAACCGGATTGATACCACGGGCTCACCGAAAACTGACATGAAACAACACTTGTGTTGTGTTTCGTCATGTCAGTGAGGTTACTGGAGGCCCAGATACCCCCCTCCCCATTTCTCCAATCCCTAAATCCCCAACAATCCTCAAATGGGGATTAGGACCCCAAAAGGCCAGTAACGCATTTGTAACACCTCAAGTGTTTCGAGTGACCACGGGCGACGGCGTTTGCTTATCATCAGGTGATCAGTAGGCTCGCTTACCGGGTTATTCCATGAAAAAAATTGGAAGCTCTATTCAATTCTATATTCAAGTATTGTATATATTTCCAGGAGCGTCACGTTCCTCGCGTGCCTCACAGAGCCATTAGACTACGACAGATGAAGTACAGTAGGTCCGATGCCCGATCCGGAGCAGACGACCTAACGGGTTACCGGAGCTTCGGCTCTTAGCAGGAGTAGCAATGGGGTGGTTTTTAGTCAGCGAGACTCTCACTAACACGTAATTTCCCCACGTAAAAAACCTCGCCACCATCTCTAATCCCCAAAAGGCAGAACACAGACTCAAAACTCCTGTGGTAATGTTCCGTCTATGAGTATATTCGCCTGCTCATTTTCTGGTCTATCTCATAAAATAGATTTTCTTCTATAAAATACAAATATAATAATTGGTGATGGTTTTCTTAGTTTATAATTTGATTACCCGTCTTTTCTATTATTGTTTTCGTGCAATGTTTTTTTTTTCACGGATGATACATTTATAATTGAGATCAAGGCCATTCACTGTAGACGCGTCTGAACGGGCGATGCGACAATAAAATAAATCTCGTCACCTATTTGTTTGTAATTGTGAATATTTTTGATGACCTTGTTAAATTTACATGAAAAATGAGACGTGTGTTTGATTGCACGGATGGTGCAGAGGCTGGGCGAGGTCGAGTTCGTTTAAGTTTAAAGTTACGATAACTTAAGGCAGTTTAAGAACAGTATATTGGATTATGTATCAGAGACATTGGAGAACATACTTTTTTAAAAAGAGTAACGAATGTAGTTTCTTGCTCGCTCTTCTCCATTCGAATCTATATTTTGGAATGAGCACCTAGCTTCACCTAGCTTCACTGACGGACTGACTGACAGACTATTATTCATTTTGTATTTGTTGACGTTTCAAAATACCAAATTATGGTTTAATTGAAATAAATGCTCTGTACAATATAACATCCACTTTTCACTGTTTATGTTATGACTCCCATGTAATAGGAGGTGAGCCTATTGCCATATACCGGGCACAATTCCAGACTCCTTGCTACTACTGAGATTTTTTTTTAAAACCCATTTATAGGTATTTTGCCCAACCCGGGAATTGAACCCGATACCCCTTGCCCAGCAGTCGCTACTTAGCCACCGAGCCAGTCCACAAAACAAAAAATAAAGTAGGTAATTATAAAGTATATACATTATAAAGTACAAATAATAAAGAACTTATTGACGCGGTTTGTTAAAGCATTCTTATCGTTCTACAATATTAAACATTTGAAATCGAACGCCTGATACAATTTAATAGCAAATTGACGATATGTTGTAATGAAACAGAGTTAATAAGAGATTCTCAAAAACTTTTATTTTGTTGATAACTTAAAACGCTGTCTATTATTTTGCCTTACTTATTGAAGCAACTCTTTTTTTTATGGCAATAAGCCGGTAAACGAGAGATTGCTTACCATCAGGTGATTTTGATGGTAAGCAATCGGCGTCGCCCATCGACACCTGGAACATCAGAGGCGTTACAAATGCGTTACCGGCCTTTTGGGGATTAGTAGTTTGAGGATCGTTGGGGATTCAGGAATTGGGGAGATTGGGGAAGGGGAGGGTAATTGGGCCTCCGGTAACCTCACTCACACGACGAAACACAACGCAAGCGTTACTTCAGGTTGGTTTTCTGTGTGGCCGTGGTACTCCGGTTGAGCCGGCCCATTCGTGCCGAAGTATGGATTTAACAAAAGCTAAGTGTTGGAACACTTAGCTTTTGTTAAATCTTTGGTTTATATTAGTTATAAGTGTGAGTTATTTTTTGTGCACGAGGTTCCTGAATGTTGCCTTTGGGCTGTGTTGCTCATACCTAGATATGTTGGTAAGAGGATAAAGTGAAGAAAGGTATTTAGCAAACATAACTAAAATACACCTAAATGCCAAATAGTGATAATAATATTACTAGAGATAATAATTTTGACCGTACGTCAAGGTCAAAAGTCCACTGCTACATAAGACTACTATCGGTTGCGCTGCAGCGCTTATACACACACGCACACGCATATTTTTATCCGTGTGCGTACGCGTGCGTGTGTTTATGCGTACGCACTCGTTTTTATCCACATTAATATGAAATTACTTACGCATTGCCGTGTGAACATCACTCACGGTGGCAGTGGACTTTTGACCGTTGGCAGTACCTATTTATTAAATACGTTTGTTTGTACAGGTATTTTATAGGAGGGAGGTTTATGGCGCCCGCTTCTCATGCATGAGAGTGCGGGTCCGAAACGTACCAAGACAAGTACCAATGTGACTTTTAATTTTTTGTTGACCTTCAAAAGTGGCTTTCTGGTCTAATTGAAATAAATGATTTGGACTTTTACTTTTTCCAAGTCATATAGACTTTCTAAGATTATTTAAACACCACTGACAACGGCGAAGGAAAAGTTCATGAGGGAACTTGTTCCTATAATTATGAAAGAAATAAAGAAAAATACATTTATTCAGCACCAGGCACGATTATGAGTTTATTAATTTCTAATTATGAGTTTGAAATCGCCAACCCGCATTGAGCGAGCGTGGTGATTTATGCTCTAACCTTCTCCGTCCGAAAAGAGGCCGTATGTCAGCAGTGGCCACTTATAGGCTGATGATTCTGATGATATTCAACATACTGTTCTAGATTATTTTTATTAGGGTTGTACCTCTACAAAATGAAGTTGGAATGCTCTGCAGTATCTATCTGCAGTATATCTACGCGAGTGAACGTCTAAAGTAAGTAATCCCAGTAATTTACTCTGAAGGAATGTTTACAAGTACATAGCTACATATCAAGCATATACCAGTATAAACTGACCGTTGAATGTGCGCAAAGGTCGTACGAAGTCAGTCCACGATAAACTGGATCACTATAGCCGCACGGACTTCGCCGGACAGCATTTCTTTCAATACACTTTTATATATCTTTTTTCTTTTTCCCATCCACACATAACAAGACTGTGTTTTCTTTTATTTTTCCTTTTGTGTAAATACACAATCAACCCGCATTTCCGACAGGAATACTTGAGATTTGTACGACATCATATTGTATTTTGCAATGTGTACTTTTATTTGTTCACTGTTTATTTGGTAGAGTAGAATTTCTGTGTTGACTGTTGCGAGTAGGAGACAATGCTAAAGTCGCGGTACATGTAAAATACAGACATTACATCGAAGTACTCAGTAGTAGCACGGAGTCTGGAATTGTGCCCCGTATATGGCAATAGGTTCACCCCCTACTACATCGAACTTATAACATAAATAGTGAAAAGTGGGTGTCACATTGTACAGCATTAAATGTCGAAATGTGTACCTCTGCCTACCCCTTCGGGGATGAAAAGGGGTGACATGTAAAAGAGAAACAATTTCAACTCATATCAGTTTAACGATTAGCAAAGAATATAAAAATGTCGTGTTGCTACAAATAACCTAATAGGCGCTATACCGCACCGGGATATAATGCAAGATTAAATAAAACCATTATAGGTACGTACATTAAGTATTATGTCCTCGTCTATTCCTTTCATCTATAAGCTCTAGCGACCCGCCCCGGCTTCGCACGGGTGCAATATGCATGTATTATACATACCTTACAAACCTACCCTAAGAATCCCTCTATCTATTAAAAAAACCGCACCAAAATCCGTTTCGTAGTTTTAAAGATCTAAGCATACATAGGGACAGACGGCGGATAGCGCCTTTGTTTTATACTATATAGTGGTAAGTTTCATTAAAATAAATGAACCAACCATCACTAGATCTTCCTTCCAGATTCTGTCGAATTAACCATAAGAAAAGTTTCACAGATATTTGAATACCAACTCTGCCGGTAAAAAACTATGCAGCATAAGTTACAGCTAGCATATTTCCCAGGTATGGCAGCCAGTTTCTGAACACGATGACATCCAAGTAAAGTTTGAAACTGGCTAAAATAACCAGCCCAACCTCGAACGCTATTCCAGTAACTGGCATCGTCTGAAAGTTTCTGTATTAGAGTTTGCTGGCTTTTAGAACTCCATCGGGTTGTTAGGATTTGCAGGAAATTTTGAAAACTAGCGAACGAGCTTGAGTGCTGGGATGCATTTGGTATAATGTAGAGGTAGATGGTACCTAAATTCATTATATTGGAAAAATCTTTCTGCTCTTTAGAGGTGGATTAGTAAAAAATGAGTGTAAATAAAAAAAAAATCTTTTATCACTGCCTCGTTACCCGAGTGGTCGCAAGTGCGACTGCGGGCAAGGGGTCTTGGGTTCAATCCCCGAGTTGGGCAAAATATTATTGGGCTCTAAAAAAGAATCTCAGATGTAGTACGTAGTCTGGAATTGTGCCCGGTATATGGTAATAGGCTCTCCCTCAATTACATAGGACTCATAATGCATAACGCAATATGCACGTCTGCTTACCCCTTCGGAGATAAAAGGCGTGATGTCATGTGTTGTTAACAATTCTTTGGCTTTTCAGAAGACTGGAAAGAAATACCATCAAACGATTATAATTATTATGGGTATATAATTATTAGGACGACAATAATTTTCGTTTATCTTAGTACCTACCTATGCTATGAGTTACATAGTAATTCCCGAGAGTCACGCTGTTGAGCCCTTAGTAACTAAATCAATGTTCTATCAAAGTTATATACTCATCCGTATTTTTCTCTCTCTCAATACGGTTCTGTTCTATAAACAATTGTGTATCGCATATTGTGGCAAACCTGTCGATTTTTATTTGACCTCTAGTCCACGTGTAAAGCCTTGTAGAATTTTGAATAAGCACTTACAAAACAATAGGATTTACGCATTTCACATCGTTTCTCTGTGGGACATCGTTTTTGATAAACTACATATTTACATATGCCTTTGTTTCGTAAACATTTTTTTGATGACCAAGAATAAAGAAGCAATCGGCGTCGTCCAAAGACACCTTAACACCAGAGGCGTTACAAGTACGTTACCGGCCTTTTGTTATTACAAATTTGAGGATTGCTGGGGATTCAGGGATTGGGAAAGGGGAGGAGGGGTGATTGGGCCTCTGGTAACCTCACTCACACGACAAAACACAACGCAAGCGTTGTTTCACGTCGGTCTTTAGTAAGGCCGTAGTGCCACTCCTATCGAGCCGGCCCATTCGTGACGAAGCATGGCTCTCCCACACTTAAAAACACACACAGTACGTACACGTACTGTAGTTGTTGTTAAAATTTATCGGAGTTTTATAAAATTGGCCCTTAGTCGTTATTATCATCAGTAGGAAGACATCTAGTGCTGAACAAAGGTCAGGAACAAATGTCTTCCACATTGTAGGTGGGGTGGCGCTGTATCACAGTTAGGTCTCTGGAGAGGACGAGGTCAGTTTTAGCATATGACATAGTTACATGTTGCAACTATTCATACAACTGTATTGATACTTAAGTGATGTCTTTACCATTCACAGGACCACAGGGTCCCAGTCATTTGGGAGGCGTACGAGGGGCCGAAGCCAACTGTGCAGAGGCCCTTTAGACAACTTTAATATAGAGGTAGAGGTAAATGTAGTGGACACACAAACCGGCGACTATCCCTATATGCACTATGGAAATGCACCCAAGGACAGTCCCCAGTTAGTGTAAAACTATTGTGGATAATGGAAAAAAAAGGTAGGGCTATGGATGGGTTGCTGTGGACTGGGAAATTGGGAACTATGGATGACTATGGCACCTGCCGAAACAATGTAATTATTACACGTAAAAATGGCAGGCGGAGACTCGCCAACTCACTGACCGGACCCCGGGAATGGTTGCTAGATATAGCAACAAAGGGGCAACGAGAATGTGAGTGGCTGAAGGGTTAAGAAACTACCACCGCTTTCTACTCAGATCATCTGCTCCAGCCGAAGCCTCCTGCATCCCTGGCCCACTCGCGACTTACGAATAGTTTCTTACCCTCCGAGCAGGATCACTGCTCTCGCGACTCCACTCTGGACGGCCAATGAAGGCAAGCCAGAGGTGGGAGACCTGTTCCTTGTCATCGTTCACTCCAGCCAGCCAATTAAGGCAAGCCGGAGAAGAAGGAACGGTGACTTCTCCCTGGAGCACTCGGGATGATGGTAGCCCGCGGGATCGCTAATGCCCGCCACCTCGCCTCAAGGTGCCCTGCGGGCTTTATAATGTTTCTGGGAATAACAGATCGATACGTATGTGTGTAACTTCACGCCTGTCTCCCATGGGGGTAGGCCAAGACTATAGAACGCCAATTGCTACGATTCTTACATACCCTTTCGCTTCCTCAACAGTCATTAGTCTTTTCATGCATCTTCGTCGGTTAAGGGTACTATTAATTTGGCCAATATTTTCAAATCGATACAGCTTGTTAATAATAACTTAATCGTTTCAATACCTAGTATCGATTAAAGGTAAGGGTAGAAAGTTCTCGGTTGGCTGTGGTTTATAAAAATAGTTTCCATTAGCCTAGTCGATCGTTTCTAGTGGCATCTGACCAATGAGTTGGATCGAAAATGTAGGACATAACTGACGATAAAGGTTGTTAGTTTAATGAGGGATACTATTAAACTTACGATAGGTCACATGAAGCTTAGTTTTTTTTTTAAGGGGGGAAAATCATCGAATGACTGCTCCCGCCTGGGTGAGGCGGGAGGGAGTGTCAGACTTTTACTGACTAAAAACCACCCCATTCCTTCTCCTGCACGTCGAGTCGGAGCCCCGGTTACCCGTTAGGTTCTCCGCGACATGAAAATTAGCTTATTTGAAAGTAAAAAAATGTAGGTATTGATTAGTAACAGAGCTCCAAATACCATGCTTTTGTATGTAACAAAATAAGAGGTCTGCAAAAAAGGTTATTTTTTTTGAGATTGACAAAAATGTTTCATGAAGCTAAAACACCTATGCAGATATTGACCGCTCCATTAAGGAGTGATTTGAAGTAGATTGTTTTTTTTTATTGGATAAGCTGGTTAACGAGTATACGGTTCACCTGATGGTAAGCAATATTGGCGATGCTATTCGACATACGTATCCCAAGAGAACTTACAATTGTATTGGCCTTTTAGGGATTGGGGATTGGATTTAGGCATTGGGAATTTAGTCAGTGGAATGATAATTAAAAGAACTGTACTGTTGACTAGTAATTAAAAGATTTAAAATGTATAAAACAAAGCAAATCCCTACTGAAACTCTCTCAAAGGAAAATAATTAAAACGAAGAGCAAGTTCCAGTAAAACAAAGTATTTCTACAAAGCTTAGATGTGACTGTTTCAAGTATTACTTCAACATTTACAGTGCAACAGACGGTAGCACTTCGGTCTTATTTTCTCTCAATTTTATTTGTAACTTACACAAAGTTGCCAGCTTGGAAAAATAAGTAGCTTCACTGTTTACGGAAAAATATGCTTCTTAATAATGTTAGTTCTCTTTGTTTGAACTAGTTTTATTTAGCTTTACTCTTTGTTTCTGAAAGATATGTACATAATAGAGGTGGTATCATATACTTATATAATTTGTTAGTTATGAAATGGTGTCATATTCTTTTTTTTTATGGCGGTAAACGAGCAAACGGATCACCTGATGGTAGGCAATCGGCATCGCCCATGGACACCTGGAACACCAGAGGCGTTACAAGTGTGTTGCCGGCCTTTTGGGGATTAGGAGTTTGAGGATCGTTGGGGATTCAGGAATTGGGGAGATTGGGGAAAGGGAGAGTAATTGGGCCTCCGGTATCCTCACTCACACGACGAAATACAACGCAAGTGTTGCTTCACGTCGGTTTTCTGTGAGGCCGTGGTATTACTCCGGTCGAGCCGGCCCATTCGTGCCGAAGCATGGCTCTCCCACACTTTTATTTAGGGTCAAGTTAGCTTTCATTAGATTTATATCTAATGACAGACAATTTTCATACTATAGTATGCCTGAGTATATATATAATAATATATATATATATATCTGAGTATATAAAAAAATCGGAAGTGTGATGGACCGTCGAATAGATTTCGATATTCCTGCAGAGCTTTGCTCTTGACTCTTGTCCCCTTACAAGACTCAAGAGTAAAGCTCCCCACGAACGAATTTTCGGTTAGTTTTCACAAATGCAGTTGAGCATAAACTTCGAAAATGCTGCAACTAACGACCATCACACGAAACTAGTTTTAAAACTAACTCCGGCCGTTTCCGACAACTGTCCCGATTTCTGGTAGGAAACTCGGAAGTTGGATGGAGGTGGGAGACAGATGTTGACAGAATCGGTCACCGACCAACCAACCTACAAACGACATGATTGCGGCGTGTCGATTGCTAAATAACTTCATTGACTTTAGCTACATCGCATCGTCCAATTTGTGGTTTGATTTGACATAAGTTTCTTGATTTATCTTTATTAAAGTTGTTGTTTTAGTGAAATTTTTTGGGTCGGCATTATTAATGTTAGGATAATATTATATAAATTGTATTAGCATTCAGTAAATAAATCAATCTTAATATTGTAATCTAAATAGTATAACAACTATGACCTACAAAAGCTGTGAAAATAACACCTACCTCGAAAACAATAATAAACGAGTTCAAAGACAAAATTTCTGGTGATAATTATCACAAGAACTTTCACAACACCGATTGATTTCGTAACTAGGTAGTTCCAAACAAGATAAGAATGTAATTAGAAGTTATTTTTAGAGTCATCACGAAAATGATTAAGCTCTTGGTGGTGATCTGAAATTGTAAACACGTAGGAAGTAAATAAGTAAACATTGAGATCAACGATCGGTCTCTCTGTAAGATATCGCAAACAAACCAGAAAATATAAACCCAAGAACCCATTGAAGGACGTCGCGAAGCAATAAAATCAATACTTTTGTAGCCATGGTAATTTTTCTTGAAGGTCCGTTAAAATCTTCTTATAAAGGTTGTAACGTAAGTCTTATCGTCACTAGAGGTTATGTTTAGGTACCATCATTACCAAAGAGCAAAGCATCTTCTCACACGGAAAAGGTTTGAGGCATTAATCACCACGCTTGCTCATTGCGGGATGGTAATTTAAAACTTATAATGAGAAATGATAAGCTCAGGTTTCCTCACGATGTTTTCCTTCACCGTTTGTCAGTGGTATCTAAATAATCTTAGACAATACATATAACTCGGAAAATAAGCATTGGTACTTGCCATTGGTGCGCATCCTCATGCATGAGAAGCGGGCGTCTTAACCTTCAGGCTACCAGGACCACACCACGACACGACCACGATATTTAGGTATATTGTGATACAGTAACTTGCAGATGTCAAGCAATCTTCTGTCGTCTTTTAATACAACATATTGACGTTACAAGCCTTTTTTCTCGCTAACGCCATCGGATTGGAGCAAAACAGCACCTTTTTTATCTCTGGTGTCTGATTGTTGTACTTGGGACCTGTTTCGCCTGTTTCACATACTCTGGATAGTCACAATATATTAGATAAATTCAAATTTAGAACGTAATTTGTATTATGAACTATTTGCAACATAAAATCGGGTACCTACTTGAGGGTGCTGAAACAGGCTTTAACTATTTTAGTTTTCGAAATAATTTTTGTTAATTCCGTTGTTGTGTGCGGGCCTTAAATTGCCTGTCCCACGTGTTATCAGTATCTCTAGGCCGAGTCATTGACCGGGCATCGTACTATATGTATTATAAATAAAAACAATTACCGTATTATCTTTTAATTATAATAAATGTTTGATTTCAATGTATGTATTTGTAGTAAGAGGTATGTAGTTTTTTTATTTATTGTTTTAGGATATAAACTTAATTTTATTACTATCTATATCTATATAAAGTAATATTGCATTCAGTTTTTCAGTTGCAATTTTTCCTTTTCTGCGTATTCTGTAAAATCTCGCATAATCTCGAGAAATCAAAATAAAACTGTAGTTTTTAACATTTTTATTACTATGTAGCATATCAATCCAGTATAAAAACAAAGTATTACATTGTTATTCTCCAGCACAAATAATCCAGCACAAATGTTGCAAATAATAGTATCTTACTGTACTAGCTGGAGTTCACAAAGCTGATTCAGGGGCCAGTCTGGCAGTTTCTCCAATTTATGTGGTAAATGTACTGTCTAGAACATATCGCTTGCTTGCCAACGGCTACTACAGTCTTGCTATGCAAGATTGTCTGATATGTAGGGAAATTATTACCTGAACCCAAAATTTATTTATTACTAGCTTTGGCCCCCGACTTCGTACGCGCAATCCCGTTTTCTCCCGTTCACGTATTTTTTCTGTTATAAAAACCTTCTTCTGATCAGAACAATCGCAAAAACGAAAAAAAATCAGCAAAATCGGTCTAGCCGTTCACAAGTTATGGCGTGACAACGGGAAACGGGTTTCATTTTTTATATAAGTTATCAAATATAAGATAACTGTTTGACGAGGAACGTGACTAGTTTAGGATTATTAGCAGTGCGACAGTCACCACAGCGTGTGTCGCGAAATGCTGCCTATAAACATGAGCCTCAGGCATGAAACATTAAATTAATTTATCAAAATAACCTTTATAACCTTCAATCTATACCAACCAAAATATTTTCGGGCAATACCCTTAATAATTCAGAGTCGCGGAGGACCTAACGGGTTATCGAAGCTCCGGCTCGAAGTGCAGGTGTAGGAACGGAATGGTTTTTAGTCAGTAAGAGTCTGATACTCCCGGGCCTCACCCAGGTGGGAGAAGCCATTCGATGATTCTCCCCCCTTAAAAAAACCCTTAATAATGATAGTTGTTTATTACGTATTTGTATACAATTTATAATTTACGATTGAATTTATAATCGTCTATGTTGTCCAATCTCAACTAGACAAGTTGCACTATGCCCAACTTCGTTCCACACTCATCTAAGATACTAAAGCCAAAGTTGGAGTTGAAGTTGGTCCAATGTTTCCGAAGTTGGATACAGCTGTTTGATTGCGTAACTCTTCCAGCTTAGGAGGTGTTTCATAGTTTCTCGAACTTTGTGTACTGAGGCCTTAGTACGAGTTTCATTTACGTTTAAAGTATTCGTAACGAGTTCGCGTTCGGCACTCTGATTGGCCGGCGCCAATGAACCAACCAATCAGAGCGCCGAACGCGAACTCGTTACGATTACTTTAAACGTAAAACAAACTCGTACTAAGGCCTCTGGTCAGGGTTCCAATATTTCAACCGCATTGCCACTTATAAACTTCTTAGAGAACAGTCTAAAGCGTAATGTACAAAGCATGGTTTACATAGGTTATGTTTTTACATTCATAATTAAAAACTCCATGCTACCGAGAAACAAGAATTTTATATCTCTATACATGTATCTAATAAAATCGTTGAAAAGTCAAAATTGTACATTGAATATTTTTTTAAACGAATGCTTGGGGCGTGATCTGCAATTGATACCGAAGCCAAAAATATGATTTCGGAATTTTTGTCTGTTTGTCTGTATGTAAATATGGGATGATCTCAAAAAGAACTGTACTGCTCTCATCTTTGGGACGGCTCGGCAAAATATCAGCTGGATGCGTTAGAGCACATTGAGAGGCGTGCCAAGAGGCTCATCGACGATGATGCGCTTGTGAAGCCTCGGCTTCAAAGCCTCGAGCACAGGCGTAAGGTTGCAAGCCTTTCGGTTTTCTACCGGATACATTTCGGTGAGTGTGCAGGGGAATTGCACAACTTGATTCCTCCTAGTCCTTTCCATCATCGTACCACAAGACAATCGGCGAAGCGTCACCGATTCATGGTAGATGTTCCGCCCACACGCACGAAGCGCTTCGCTTCAAGCTTCCTTGTGCGTACTGCTAAAGAGTGGAATTCTTTGCCAAAGTCTGTATTTCCTGAAGGGTACAACCTGGGAGTCTTCAAGGCCCGAGTGAATAGGTTGCTTATGGGACGACGTGCTACATCGTAGACCGCATCATCGCTTACCACCAGGCGAGATAGTGGTCAAACGTTGCCCCATCAAATATATATAAAAAAAAAGAACTTCATGGATTTACTTCAAATTTTGCATGAATATAACTAACAGGTCGGGTCAACATATAGGCTACATATTCTCACGCTATCATCTACGGGGGAGGAGCCCTATACTAGGTACTTAATAAATTCTTCCTTCTTGATAAAGACTAATTCAAAAACATAAATTCTGCCAGAAGTCAACAGCTAGTAGAAAATGAAAATGCGTGGCAACAAGACAGCGACAGAAAATTATAGATAATAGTATTAGATAGTGCGTTTAAAGGGAGGCTAATAGGCTATAAAACATCTACACTATGATCCATAGGAGCAGAGCAGAGCGGGTGAAGGCGCGGGAGCAGCTAGTTTTGTGATAATACATGATCTGTTTTTATAATAACTATCGTAAGACATACCAAATTAACTAAAAATCGCAAGTTACTCACGTTAATATACTGAGAAAAGCTCTACTACTTCCGGACCACAGAGGGGTTCTTCCTCATGAGCAGCGTGCGCGGTTGAGGCGATGTCAGTAGGCTGCGCGACCCCTCTGTGGTTCGAAAATACATGATCTGCCCTTCACCAATCACCTAACATTTCTGCTCTCATTTATTGCCAAAAATATTTTCGCATTAGTCATATTTTATCACAATATAAGCAAATATGTGTCACAGGTGATAGACAAAAGTATATTTGGTTTATAACAAAGATAATATTGTTAACGTCTTCTGTTGAAAGAGTTACTTACTTCGAGAATATTTTGTGACGTCATGGAACAAATACTTTGATATGTTTTTCATGACACATTAATGGTTCTTTGTTAGTTTTATGGTGTATTATATTGGTAAGTATTATAAAAACAACAATACCTCTTTGATTTGAAAATCACCCTTAAATCTATTCGTTTTGAGATATAAATTGATTGTACCTTCCACGTTGTTCATTCACACACTTTGTAACGTCTTTTAAAATTATTGTACTAATTAGGAACATATTTTTTTTCTTTTCATTCATATGTGGTAAACACGATTTGGTTGTCATGTAGGTTTTTGTATCCTCTCATTGTGGTAATTTCTGGGCTTATTCTGTGAGCCTGTGCTACCACTCTGGTTGAACCGGCACATTTCGGGGGTACCTAGCATATATTATATGGCTCTCCCAGATAATGAAAGTGACGGTGACAATTAAAGATGGTCTTATATCACCGTCTTCAATTGGGTACTTTCCTTAATCAAAAATAAATTATTTCGACTGTCCAATACAATAAAATATTAAAAAATTGTAACACTTTTATCAATTGATTTTGCAACCAACTTAATTTTAGTATTTTTCCAGCATTATTTTAAGAAATGAGTATGCGGTTTGACGCTAAAAGAACGTGACGTCACAATACACAATCTCCTACAAAATTCATAGAAAACTGTCGTTTTTGACAGTTCGAAATAGTATTGAATTTGACTAGTTGGCATGTACATAATTCCCTTTTTCAGTATTATCTACTAGCTTGTACACACGGCTACACATCAGGCTTTACATAACCAGTATAATCTGAACGATAAATGTGCGGAAAGATGATGCGACGCGACACCAGGATAAACTGGTTTTGTATAGATTGATGTGTGGCCGTGTGTATATACCAGCAGCTTCGCACGTGTTCCTGTGAGTTAAATGTAGCCTATGTGTTACTTCAGACCACAATGTAGGTAGCCCAGTTCCAATATCTCGATCAGCCGTTTTGACGTGAAGAAGTCACAAACAAGCGTATAAACTTTCGAATTTATAATATAAGTAGGATTTATTGTGTTTTGTTTATTGTTATTTTATTGTATTGTAAAATATGTTACGTTTCTGAAAATGTATCTCTCTCATTGTTATTTCATTACTTCACATAACATCACGCCTTTTATCCCCGAAAGGGTACGTAGTACGCACATAAGTGTGGGAGAACCATGCTTCGGCACGAATGGGCCGGCTCGACCGGAGTGATACCACGGCTTCACAGAAAACCGACGTGAAACAACGCTTGCGTTGTATTTCGTCGAGTGAGTGAGGTTAACGGAGGCCCAATTACCCCCTTCCCTAGTCTCCCTAATCCCCGAATCCTCCACTATACTCAAATACCCAACTTTCAAAAGGCCGTAACGGTCTAGTAACGCCTTGGTGTTCCAGGTATTTAGGGGCGACGTCGATTGCTTACCATCAAGTGATCCGTCTGCTCGTTTACCGGTTTATGCCATATAAAACATTACGACACTTAATACCACTGTAAAATGTAACACCCATTTTTCACTATCTATGTTATGAGTCCCATGTATGAAGATAAACCCATTGCCATAATAGGCATGGCGACTATTTTTTAATTTTTTGTCCGTCTTTTAGATATTTTAAAAATCTTCGTTACGTATTTTTTCTTTTTTCTCGTATCCAAAAATACATGTAGATATTTTGAGTTAAAATGACGCGTGACGTCACAATTAGGTACGATTTCTCCGTAAGTGTGACGTCACACCCCCCACTCCCTAACTTTAATGCGGAATAACTACGTATTCTTCTGTTAATTTGATAAAACAAAAAATACGTGTCTGATATTTTCGTGCGATCTTAATGACGGACTAATTACTTTTTTGATTTTTTTACCCCGTCCACACGCCTAACCGGGCACAATTCCAGACTCCGTGCTACTACAGATAATTCTTTTCAAAAATCCAGTAACAGTGCCCGACCCGGGACTCGAAACCGAGACCCTTAGCGACCACTCGACCAACGAAACGGCATTCGTTTACATAACACCCTATTACATAACATACCACAATGACAATAAAGACGGCTTTTCAGTCCACTTAATCAAAAGCTTGTAAGCTATGAAAAACAAAACCGGAGATTGGTTTTGAGGGAAAAGGGTCTTCATGAGCAGTCTGTTGATCACACAAATGTCTGTTAACGTCTGTTTTGTGTTTTACGTATTACTGGAGTAGATAGATGGTCGGCCATGTTGTCTTTGACAAGTAAAGCGTTATTAATTCTGGGGAATTGATTATGGCAGTTCTTTCTAAGTTAAAACGTTTGGTAATAATAAAAATCCTTATTGATATAAGCACTGTAAATATACTATGTGTGGCTGGTGCAGTTTTTCGAAATAGGAAAGGCGGTTTAACATAACATAACATAACATCACGCCTTTTATCCCCGAAGGGACAGGCAGAGGTGCACATTATACCAATGTACAATGTAACACCCACTTTTCACTATTTATGTTATGAGTCCCATGTAATAGGCTCACCCCTATTGCCATATACCGGGCACAATTCCAGACTTCGAGCTACTACTGAGATTTTTTTTAAAAACCCGGTAATGCATTGCCCGACCCGTGAATCGAATCCGAAACCCCTTGTCCGGCAATCGCAACTTTCGATCACTCGGCCAACGAGGCAGTCTTTTGTATTGGCTTGGAAAAGCTGTTTGTATTGGTATAAAATTGATGACTCAATATGTTTGTCCCTCTATCTAGAGTCTTATTTTCTCTCTTTCTCTTTGTCTTACCTCTAGATAGTGCAGACCTGACACAAAAGTATTGAGTCATGAGACAAAAGATATCAGATGATAGAATATTAAAAAATATTGGTTACAGATTTTCTTTTTTTATGGAATCAATAAACTGGCGATGATAAACTGATTCGTCGGACAAAACGAAAATTACCTGGTAACTACGTGATATTTCTCCTTTGGTAACTGATAGGGATATAATATTTAGAGGTCAATTTCTTTAAATCATTAAAGACTCTTCACAATCATTTTCTTTGACTTGACTTATGTCCATGTTATGATTTCTATTGGCTATACGGAGCCGCGGAAGACGTAACAGGTTCGTCTTGTATTAAATTTGCACTTATCATCTACCTAATTTAAGGTGACTTAATTAAGGTCGTAGGAGTCACTAGATATGAAGTCGCGGAGGACTTAAAGGGTTTTTGGGGCTTTGGCTCGAGGAGCAGGAGTAGGAACGGGGTGGTTTTTAGTCAGTAAGAGTCTGACACTACCTCTCGCCTCACCCAGGGCGGGAGAAGTCATTGGATGGTTTTACCCCCTAAAAATTCTTTTTAAGTTTAGACACATTCTATTATGTATTATGTTATGTTATTATGTTCGACAAATAGTAAGAAACATCTTATTTCAACTATATATCTAAACCCTAATTTGCATAAATATTTTTGTTTAATTGCGTTTCAAGGCCATTCTGTCTCGTTAGTCTAGTCATTGTGTCACTCATTGTTTGAATATTCTGTTTAGTCATTTGTAGAATTAATGATGAAATCTTAAAATTAAAGCAAGCAGAGGTAAGTTCAAACAACTAGGTACCTAGGTAGTACTAGGTAGGTAGGTGCTTTTTCCATTGGACTTTCTACTTACTTTCTTTACGATAACAAAATGATAAAGATAAAATTAACAGAAAAAATGAACAGAAAGGCGCAGTTTGAACACATACATAAGTACATCTATACTAATCTTTATATATATATAATTCTTCTGTGACATACACACGTATGTTACTGAAGTTCTCTCAAACGACTGGTCCGATTTTGATGAAATTTTTTGTGTGTGTTCAAGGGTATCTGGGAATATATTTTTTTTTTAAGGGGAGAAATCTTCGAATGACTGCTCCCGCCTGGGTGAGGCGGAAGGGAGTGTCAGACTCTTACTGACTAAAAACCACCTCGTTCCTTCTCCAGCACGTCGAGCCGGAGCCCCGGTTACCCGTTAGGTTCTCCGCGACATCTGGGAATGGTTTAGATTCACAAATCAGCAGGTGGCGCTGCAGTCGTGTCTAGGTTAGTTATCCTAAACTAATTTGAACGAATTTTTGTTTATACATTCAAGTGGATATGCAGGACAACGCCTGTCGGGTCCGCTATCTTTATATATATAATTTTACTGTACGTGTGTATGTCAGTGAACTCCTCCTAAACGGCTAGACCGATTTAAATGATTTTTTTCTGTATGCGTTTGTGTGGCGCCCTGGATGGTTTAGATTCACAAATCAGCCGGACAGATGGGGCTGCAGTCGATATCTAGGTTATTTATCGATACCCATCATTATATTATTATTATTATATTATATGCAGGACAACGTCTGTCGGGTCCGCTACCGCTAGTAATATTATAAAGGCGAAGAGTTTGTTTTTTTTGTTTGTTTGTTTGTTTGAACTCGCTAATCACCTAAACTACTGGTCCGATTTGAAAAATTCTTCTGTGTTGGATAGACCATTTATCGAGGAAGGTTATAGGCTATAAAATATCACGCTACGAATAATAGGCGAGTACGAGCAGAGCGAGTGAAACCGCGCGGAAGTAGCTAGTAAGTTATAATTTTGTTAGCAGATAACATGATCGATCATTGTGTATCCAACCTAATCTAGATAATTCATAGCTAGGAGTTATTTTAGTGTGAAGAATATTTATTTAACCTTAATTATATTGACACTAATTATGGTAAAATATGTTCTGACCGATTTATAATGGGTAAAAGTGTGTCGTTCGTCGTAACTATTTTTTTTTTAATAAACCTGTATATTGACAATTTTCTATTTTCGAATCTTTAATGACAAGGAGTCAGTCGTCAATCGTGTTATACATAAATACTATCTAATCAGGCGTTTTACATAAGATCCAATAATATCTGGACAAAAATGAGGAATGATTTTACCATAGCCAGACAACAAAAACAAACGAACTTATAGTAGAAGCTCCGATTTCACAAATTACCCTGGAAACTGACCACATGATTGTGGTGTATCAAAATAAACCGATGCAGCGACAATCATGATGTGAAACTATTAAAATTGTACTGTGGCGTGTAGATTAACCTACAATCCGTCATTGTTTTCATTGGATTTTCGACATTATAGCAAAATGTTAGAGTCGATAATCAAATAAATGAATTTGATATAAAAGTGTAACTTGACCTGCAACCGTCTGTACCACAACCAGCCTCCCAAACGACACTTGACCACAAAACATATTGCTAATATTGGCTGTGGCTATTTTTTGCTAATAGACATTAGTATTTAATTTTGTGATATAGGAATGTGAACCTTAAGTTATACGATTGAGTGTTTTGTTTAAGTTTATTAGGATTCTTTGATTTAATGCGCTTAAACAGCAGCTTTGTTCGTGTGGTCCAAGAGAACAAAGTAGCTTATATCTCTCCAGCCAGCCTCTAAAAACCGCCCCATTCCTTCTCCTGCACATCGAGCCGGAGCCCCGGTAACCCGTTAGGTTCCCTGCGACATGATGGAGGATAGCAAGGTTTATGGTGATAGGAAACGTCAAATTCAAACTCGACTAATATAGTTTATTATCCAGTAACTTTTAAATTAGAATACAAGTAATTGAAATACTTCATTCATTGTATAATAATTATTTAACATCATCGAGATCATACATTATTTCTATTTAAGTTTATATGTATAATTGGTAGTTTAATATCAATCGATTATGATTTCTGTTTCATTTTTTTTTCTTCTAAAAAAACGTTGCCCCACACTAGGATTATCTCCTGTGTCGTGGGTGCATATACAAACATACAAGTTCACATACACATGACACCCAGACCCGAAACAACAATTTGTGGATCACACAAAGTGTTTTTCCGTGCGGGAATCGAACCCGCGACACGTGGAACGGCAGCTGGTTGCCCAGGCACCGCACCAACCGTGCAGTCATTACAGATAAGCTAAATATTTAAATGCCATATTTATATGCGACGCACATACCTAAATCAAAATTGACTTGTTGATTGTAGAGGTAAATAAATAACTCTTCCATAAAATTGTATATAAAGTGAAAATGATAGTTACGAATCTAAGTTCTAATAATATATAAAGAGGATAAAGTTGGTATTATTTCATACACAAATAAATCACTGGTTACAACAAACATTCTCATCTATTGTCAACAAACTTTCGATTTTTCATAAACAAACTATGAACCGATTATATAGTTATAATTGTTTTTTATATAAAAATAGGTAATTTAATAAGTAGACACATCACCTGATGGTAAGGAATCGGCGCTGCCCAAGGACACCCACAAACATCATAGGAGTCACAAGTGCGATGCCGGTTTTTTAAAAACGCGTCATCAAATATTTTGAGTAAACACAATATTCCATTTTATAACTAAATCAAGGACGTTGAAAATGATCCGGACGTAATGTCACTTGCAAATGATTCAAGCACTAAAATGTCTGTGGTTTGTTTATGTGTGCGTGTATTTGCATCACCGTAATGTATGAATAATGACGGGCCATGTCACGCGACAGATGCCCTACGTGTCAATGTGTGTGTTTCTGCATGTAAGTCTATAGTAGGCAGGTGGCACAGTCGTTGTTTCAAGAGACTATGTCCGCCTTTTTTTAACGTCCTTGAACTAAATCACGTTATTATGTTTTATCAATATAAAAGTTTACATAATCTACATCTACACGTATCTTATACAGTGCTATGAGTAAAATGGTAAAAAAATGTAGTCCTTTGGTACTCCACGTCAATTCTATATAATTTGGTTTTCTATTCTACATAAGACAGTAGACAAGCGCCAAATGGCATTTGGCTACAGCTGCTGGACAGAATAACAGCCAATCCGACATGACATCAGTCAACAACTTACAAACTAAATTATCACATACTGACGCAAGTTCAGTCTTCATTTTAATACTGACACTGACACTAACTTTCAGCTAGAGTGCCAGCTAGTTTCCCAGCATTAGTTACTGTCGTGTATAAATGGAAGAACAAGTATAGGAGTAGTCCAACACATAGTATGAAGAATACTATACAGAAGCATACTACACACTCTGAGAGGTAGATCTTGATTCGATCTGTCCTGCTGACATGTTGCCCTGGTATGTCCACGCTTGAGTAGGTCCACATTTGTGCGATTGGGAAGGTGCCTGAAAATATAGAAAGATATAATTACAATGTTATATTTATGCCGCTGGATAGTAGGCTGAGATTGCTATTATCGTCGAATGGCTAAAGGAATTTAAGTGTCTTTATTCAATATCGAAATCTTAAACTAAGCTATCTGAGAAAATAAACCCGGTAAACGAGTAGACGGATCAACTAATGGTAAGCAATCAGCGCCACCTATGGACATCTGAAATACCAGAGGCGTTAAAACCGCATTACCGGCCTTTTGGGGATTAAGAATTTGAGGATTGTTGGGGATTCGGATAGATAGGACCTACGGTAACCTCACTCAGATGACGAGACACAACGCACGTGTTGTTTCACGTCGGTTTTCTGTGAGGCCGTGGTATTACTTCGGTCGACCTGGCCGTTCATGCCAAAAGCATGACTCTCCCTAATTTAAAACGTTAAGGTAACTAATTGATATTAAGAGCCTATCGACTCTTATATAGGAAGGTGAATTTTATGCAAGTAAAACTTACTTTTTAGTAGTTATGTTTTAAAGAATTAGGATTTTATCCACAGTCTCAAGTAAGTGTACCAAACAGAAACATGGAAAATGATACCGCAACATTTCGCCCTACCAGTCATACCAGGGAATAAGAAACTTAGAGCAGTCATATCAAATCAACACATCGACACCCCGTGATCGTCCTTTGATATGGGCTTCTTTACTTAAGAGTATCCATAATCACCAACCACGCTTAACGAGTTTGAGATAATTTAAACACGGTTGGCGCGGTGGCTGCCATGCAATGTGCCGTGGGTACGATTCCCGCATGAAACAACTCTTTGTGTGATCCACGAATTGTTATTTCGGGTCTGGGTGTCATGTGTATGAGAACTTGTATGTTTGTAAATGCACCCACGACACAGGAGAAAATCCTAGTCTTGGTTAAAAAAAAGACTTTTAAAAGGTTTATGTTTATCACCATAAAACATTGAAAACATATTTCACAGATACACTGCAGCCGTCAGTAATGAGAGAACATAATAATTGATCAATTAATAACGTTTCGTTCATATAATGCTATATTAATAAGCCAACGCGGTTATTGGTTTTAGACGATGACATACAAGCTTCGCGTCTGCGTTCGACAGTACATTATGTATCATGACTACCTCTGTACTGGTACCAGTTTTATAATGGGCGCTAATGGGACTAGCGACAAAGGGGAGCCTATATTAAATTATTTCCAAAAATGTTGACTGCATCGTTGGCCGAGTGGTCGCAAGTGCGACCGGCTGGGGTCTCGGGTTCGATTCCCGGGTCGGGCAAAGTATTACTGGGTTTTTCAGTAGTAGCACGGAGTCTGGAAATGTGCCCAGTATAATTATGGCAATAGGCTTACCCCCTATTACATGGAACTCGTAACAATAAATATTCAAAAGTGGGTGTTATATTCTACAGTGGCGTTAAGTGCCATAACGTGCACCTCTGCCTACCCCTTCGGGGCTAAAGGCGTGATTTTATGTTATGTTATGAAGTTTGATTAATTTACTGTTGGTCTAATTGATGGATAATTCGAAATATTTTTGTTTGATGTTCGAAAGTGCCTTCCTGATCTAATTAAAACAATTTTTTTTTTATTTTAACTTTGACTTATTTTTTAAAAGAAATGTAGCGGAAATATATGTATTTTCAATCAGACATCATGTGGAACAGGTCCAGAACAGTAATTTAGTCTAAGTTATCAATACAAGCAAATCTTACTTTCTTTTTTTATTTAAGAACTGCGCTAATGATTAAAACTTTTTCAGGGAAAGCCATTATCTTTTTTTAGAACTATATACGTCCAAGTCTTTCGAAGCAGATATTTAGTTACGAACGAGTTTTAATTAGCAAAGAGTTTCTACTCGTACTATGAACGTCGCAGTTTTCAAGAAATAGGAGCAGCGATTATCTCCACCGATGGTTGCCATGGCAACGGGAGGTCCGTTTAGCGTATTAGTCTTCCTACTTACCTGACTAGTTCTTTTTTTAAACCTTCATGTGGAGATTCAGTATAGATTCGACTTTATTACGGAATGATAGAGTTCAAAATCTGTTGGTGTTTGAGGTGCTGACGTCTTACACCGGTGGTTTCTTGTGGTACTTTTTCAAACCCCTCTAGGGTCAGTGCTGAAGCACTGAGATAGTGTTAGTATTAGTATTTTATGTTAGAATTACTATTTTACTAAACGCTTGTAAGATTATAGAGGTATTACACAAAAAAACTATTTTATAAAAAGTTTAATTTAGAACGAAAGCGAGACAATGATAATGATGTTTTATGATCTCTCAATACGACTATGCATACAATACGACTATTTGGTGAAAAGTGGGTGTACTATGAAAGGGTTCTTAGTAGCTACACTTCTGTTTACTCCATTTTGGAATAATATGGGCACCATTAAAAATAATCGCTATCGAAAACGGTTGTAAAATGAGATAGTAATTATAATGTAAGTATGGATTTGATGAAAACTGTGGGCGGGGCGTAGGGTGGACTGGACATCTATTAATATATCTCTTTCTCTCACGTTGGAAATACTATCTCCTTCTCGCTCGACGACAAACCGATATTCTGCATCCCTTTTCAGCTAATTGATAGTTTCCCTAACTATGTGTTTTTAGAGGTAAATTTTGTACTGTTAAGACTTTCATGTCATTTTTTACAACATAACATCACGCCTTTTATCCCCGAAGGGGTAGGCAGAGGTGCACACAGAAGTAACACCCACTTTTCACTATTTATGTTATGAGTCCCATGTAATAGGGGGTGAGCCTATTGCCATATACCGGGCACATTTCCAGACTCCGTGCTACTACTGAGATTATTAAAAACCCAGTAATACTTTGCCCGACCCGGGAATCGAACCCGAGACCCCTTGCCCGGTAGTCGCACTTGCGACCGCTCGGCCAACGAGGCAGTCATTTTTTATGAAATGAAAAGTTAATTAATGCACATGAATTATCCATGATTATTAAACTGTCAAACACCAAGCAGTCACCGGTGACCTCAACCTATTGTTCTATAATTGTGTCTACAAAACCGGTACTCGACGAGTTGAGGTAGTACTTATACAAACAAAATTAAGTATTATTTTTAAGAATACCATTCATTTTGAACATTCTATTACTTTTTAATATTAAATACTTACGTTAAAGCGCAAACTTAGTATCGTACCTTTTTGGAAATTCTATTTTTTTTTTCGTATTTCCTAATACTTAGTATCGTACCTTTTTGGAAATTCTATTTTTTTTTTGGTATTTCCTAATACTTAGTATCGTACCTTTTTGGAAATTCTATTTTTTTTTGGTATTTCCTAATACGTATTTATGAAATAAGTACCGTATTGGCAGAAAAAATGACGTTTATTAAATAAATTAAAATGGATAAGTCACTTATTACTTGTCTTACCAAGATACATAGCTACATATAATAATGTAGTTACACACTAGATATCTAAAGAGTTACAGACATAGACTCACGTACGTTTATTATTAGATACTTATTTTTTTGTGTACTCACGTAATTTCATTAAGATTAACATATTTATTTTACCTACTGTTGTCTTTTTTGTAAAATTACGGGAGTTTTAAATTAGACATAACACACAACATAACATAACATAACGTTTTTTATCACCGAAGGTGTAGGCAGAGGTGCACATTACGGCACTTAATGCCACTGCAATGTAACACCCACCTTTCACTATTTATGTTATGAGTCCCATGTAATAGGGGGTGAGCCTATTGTCATATATCCGGACACATTTCCAAAGTCCGTGAACCAACTACCGAGAGTTAAAAAATATACACAAAGAATTGTTCCGTGCAAGAATCGAACTGTGAAAACTTTAGATCAGTTCAGTTTTTATATTAAGATCGCTTATTAATTTGGGCTGCTAACCGATATAAAAACATCAGATAAGTGGTGCCCTAAATGTAAACAATAAAAACAATATTATAGTCATTGCCCTCATTTGTGGATCATTAACCTCGAAATGTCTTAAATACCGGGGAATCTCGTGCCAATCACATTTAATTAATTATGTATGTTTATTTTTTGTTTATTTTTATCCTCTATCACCCTATTTATTTCACAAAGGAGTAGGTAGAAGTTTTTAGTGTGGGAGAGCCATGCATCGGTACGAATGGGCTGGTTAGACCGGAGTGATACCACGGCCGAGCAGAAAACCGACACAGGAAAAAATCCTAGTGTGGGGTAACGTTTACAAAACAAACAAAAACATGTCAGGTGAGCTATGAAGAAGAAGAAGTACTAAGAAGTTTATAATACCAAAAATATTTCTCAATGTAATGTCGATCTATTATAATGTTGAACTCGGCTATCACACCTTAGACCCGTACTCATTAATTGTAAGCACCCAATTAAGCCAGTCATAAAAAGGCGTCCATTTGAGCAGGCTCAAAATTTTTCAAAAATCGAACGCCTCATGATTCGCAAACATGGCTGAATTTATGAGCAACATTTAGACAAACATGCTGCTAAGTGACAAGTGCTCAATAGGGATGATGACAGGGTATGAAAATTAAAAATCGAATTAGTCCGTCAGATAGATACTTAATGAAAAAATATTAGACACATATTTTTTTATTTTGTCGTATAATAATACAATACTTAGATAAAACGAATCAAAGTTTAGGAGTGGGGGCTAAAACGTCATTACTACGTATAAAATGTACATAGAAGTGACGTCACGCGACATTTCAAATCAATATCGTCGAAAGTATTAGTTTCTGTAAGAAAATAAAAAATACGTGTCTAATGATTTAAAATAATCTACCAGACGGATATAAAAATAAAAATTAGGCATCTACCCTATTGAAGCATGTTTTCGTTCTTGGAATTAGCATGTGTTAAGGATAAATAAGTCTGTGACTTGAAATTAATTAACTGTACTACTATTAATAGTAGTATGTATTACGTATCTATTGCCATGTTGAGTTACAATATTATAATTATCATAGTGTTACACTATAACTAATATATCATTGCTATGTATTCTTTAGTACCTACATCGTTTGCCAATTAGTAATTGTTATGTTAGGAGAAATGAATAGTTTATTAATCAGTATGTGTTACTGGAAAATGTCATGAAATATTCTGTCTTTTACTTTGTGGAACTAATTCTAGATTGAAGTTATTATTTTACTATATTATGATGTGAATTTAAAATACTTAGTAATAATTTATATAATTTATAATACATAATGGGAGTACGCAATAAATTTCCCTATTAGTCGATATTTAATAGGAACTAAAATAATATAAGAATATACTTAAAATAATGCAATGTTCATTTAGTTTTATACATTCTGAACACACCGCCACATAAGCATAAGGAAAAACAAACACCATACCAGCGAAAATGAACCATATCACACACACATTAGAGTTTTAAATAATGTAACTACCAACCGGTAAAACCTTACATTTATGTAATCCAAAATACAACCACTAAAGATTTTCCATAACACAAATTTTCCTTCAAAATTGTTCTCATATTACAATCATAAGTTTTCCACACTACACTGTCTCTTTTCACACGATTTTCTTTCCACGACGATGCGCATACGACTGTCTTTAGTCTTAGTTTGTAAACCTGTGTCTCACAGCGAGCGGCCATTGTCATATACACGCACACCACACCAACAAAGTTAACACACCTTATCAAAACAACTCTCGCCATTATCGTCCTTACTACAAGGTCATACCGCATTATATCGCTTACACAACTGTTTAATTTGTACAGTTTATTTCCTCACGTATTTTAGGAAGCTAGTGTATTGTGGGATTTTATGTTCTTTATGCTATTTTAGTGTTTTCGTCTTGGGTGTAAGGTTTAAAATCGTTTGATTGAATTGTAGCTGTAAATATTTATTGTCGTTGATAAGACGTTTATTATATTTTATTGTTTTACTGTGTGTTAAATAATTTAAATGTGTATGAAGATTATATTCGCTAGAACTAAACAAATAATGTTCTCGAGTTGAATAAATATAATTTATTTATCATTTTCTAAATAAAACTTCACATTGTCAGTCAAGGTGTAGGTATTGTTGAACGTGAAAAATAATTAAGATAACGTATGATGATCATGATGATGACAAAATTATTGTTTTCTATAACTATTTGCATGTATTTACTTGAAATCCTCTATAAATTACATTTTTTATTACTACTTTTTTTTAGGTTATAGTGCGTCATTTTTAATTAATGAGTACCAGTATCAAACTTAAATAACTTAATTATACATAAATATGCAAAACTTAAAATACAAATAAATAAAAACTAAAATATTTACAGCTTAAAAAAAACTACATTAAGGCATCAAAAAATTAGACTTGTAGCAGTGCCACGTTGAATGGCAATGCTTAACCTTTGCCCATGGTAATGAGCCAGTCCTTCAATCTGTTTAAGTGTCAACCATGCTCCCTACAATATCTTTGTAAAGAAGATGTGCACTTGGGCTCCACGGCCTTAAAGACTAATACTACTTAATACAAAGAAAAAATTAATAAATATGCATATAAAAAAAGAGTGGGAGCATGGACCAAGCTACCGATGGTTAGGACTCCAGAGACAAAAACCTCCTCACGATACGTGCCGTTTCTAGGAGAACTGCCTTCTGTAACAGGCCCTTGATCCATCTGCCTAACGCCAGCCTCCTAAGATGGATGTCGAGGCTCTAACTATTTTATTAATATTATCTTCTAACTACATAAACAATACAGACACAACAAAATGTGACGGCATAAGTTTAAATCCTCTTTGCCCGTTATTTTATGATTACCATACACCGTGTCAGTACCCTAATAATAATAAATATGTAGTAAATACGGTGACAAAACCATAATTATCATGTGTACAATACCTTCATAATTTTTATCAAAGATTATCGATTAAAAGATTTAATCCTAAAATATATATGGTCAATCACATTTACATACAATCCAATCATAGTCGTGCTTACGACCGCTAAACTAACAAGGCAAGAACGAAAAACTTATTATCTTAAATATTTATATACTAGAGGTATAAGTCCGAAGACTAAATTCAAGGCGAAGTAAATGTTCAGACTTCACACAATAAAACAAGACAAAATGATATATCCTTCTTCTTCTATTTAATTTCCATTATGCCAGCGCCAGACATGTGCGCTCTTGTTTGTTCACTCTTGTATTCCCACCGTGTACCACGGACAAAAAAGGTCTTAAATGACCGCACCACATAATGTGACCACTAAAGCCAAGGATACTCTAAGGTACAAATGTCCCAAGACCTGTATCGGCGACATGTCGAGCCAAGCCGGCTGATGTCCCCAGACATATACGCTGACAACGCGCGACTTATGTCTACAGTAACGTTGATGTTGCCAGACATGTTGATGTTGCATGACATCGACCAAAGTGCGGCAACGTCGCGCTACTTCACCCGACGTCGCTGGCGACCCAAGTCGTAGGAAATTTGTCCTTGGCTGTATGTGAATAAACAAATGCGCACATGTCTGGCGTTAGCTTTAAAAAAATTATAATTTCTTAAAACATTGATTACCATGATAATTATAATCCTGAGATAATAATCTAGTATTGTATTGGTATTGCATTGGTGTTGTATGCACTGGGAAGCCCCAGAGCCCACATGCGGGCAACCACTTAAGATACAATCAATCTCTACACAATACACTATTCAGGATTACGTAATTTCCCCTTCTCTAAGCCTTTACCCGACTTGCTTGGATACGCGATTATGACTTATAACAAGCTTATAACTGAAATAATCACTAGCCGATTTCAATCCAAAACATTCGATTAACATCGATTCTCGACAATAGTGCAAAATAGAGGTCCTGTCAAAAACTTATATCGATCCAGAAATGTATTTGTATTTCAGACGTTAATGTATCATCTGTATTTGTTAAGAACTAACATTATGTACTCTGAGAATGCTAACAAAGGTTACCATGGTAACCCATAAAAATAAAACAATTGTGTTTTGGGCTCGATTCACGCCACTTGGATTGAGTCTGTTAAAAAAGACTACAAACAATTTTAGACCTAAAAGATTGCAATTATGAATTGATACGCTATCACCAAAGATAACCTAGCTTCACCTAGCTGCACATGACTGATGCTGACTGACTGACAGACTATTATTTATTTTGTATTTGTTGACGTTTCAAAAGTACCAAATTATGGTTTAAATAAATGCTTTGACTTTGACCAAATTGATTCATATTTTTATTTCTTTTTTTGTTGAACTGAATTTGTCACCTTACATGGGACTCATAACATAAATAGTGAAAAGTGGGTGTCACTTCTGTGTGCATCTCTGCCTACCCCTTCGGGGATAAAAGGCGTGATGTTATGTTATGTAAATTTGTCACCAGCTGTATGAATGTAGTTTCATTATTACCCTCATAAAAATGAACTGTAGTTTATTCAACTCTATTCTATAGTTTAACATTTTACAACCCTAATTTTACAAAGGGTACCAATAGTACACCCTAAGCTACAGTTCTATGGGTTTGTTATGTAAATCCAACAAAATGCCGGTCGATTGTCAGAATCCTTTCACGCGTATTCCAGCCACGTGTTTATTGATATTTTTATCCAAAGTTCGTGACTATTGGCGTGTTCCATTTTTAAAATGTCTTTTTATATGGTTTGATAAACGGTATTTTTTTAAAACACGTTCCATTTTAGAATTTGAATAGAGAGGATTGAATATTTGTATATTTTTTCTTTTCACTCCACGTTTTGTTTTCGGCCAGAAATCATAGGTTATGTTTTGATTTTTACCGTATTCAACAGAACCTAAAAATACAAAGTCAAATCTTTCAATTACCTTTTCCATTAACGAGCAGCAACCAACATTAGAGCAACTCCACTAGACTAGTAATTCAGGAAATATAGGCACTCGAAAAAAATACGAATCTGTTTTGTGATTCGATGCGATATCATTCATTTTTGAAGCTCGAGTACGCTTCATTCTCGTTTATAGCAGATCCGGCGAGCTCGCCACATGCCGGGGTAAATCATACAAATGGGGCCAGCCGGCCAGATGCACCCCTAAATAACGAGCACCAAACGAAAACCAACTTTAACAATGATAAGTTAAGGTGGTTTTTTGTGATGGGCGGATGGATCGAGGGCTTGTTGTAAAAAAAGTGGTCTTGAATGACTCTGACGGTCTTTCCCCGGCATTTTGTCGACAGTTCGGGTGCGATTGGAAGCTCCGTGTGGCGTGTGTGTTTTTTCTTATTACTTTAAAGGTGTAATAGTAAGGTTTGCGTAAGATACCGGCAGTCGAGGGGCGCCACAGACAAGGTGCCTTTTTTTCTTCTTTGGAACACCCGGCAAGGACAAGTGAGTCATTCAGTACCATATGTTCTAGTTAGCAGGTTTCGTTTGACGTTATTATGTTTGCTAAATTGTTCGTTCCAATTTCGAAGCTCTGTTTTTAAAGGACTTTTCATTTGTGCGTTCCCTTTGTGAATTATTGGAATTTCTGTTACAAGTGCACTTATTACCAATGACATATCCGCGTTTTCAGTGCTCATATTTTGCGTTGGAATTAAGCGTTTCGTGAAATGGAACCTTGTTTCGTTGGTTTTATAGTTGAGTTTTGCTGGCGTGTGATATGAAAGTAGGAATATGCATTTTGAACATTTCTACATTGCCGACAGTGTGCGTTCAGTCATGAGCGAAAAATTATCTTTTGATACAAACGTATGGAACTGCAAGGGTGTGTTTATATTTGATCGCTAATGTTTACTGTTGCCTCGCTGGATGAAAATTACTAGGAATTTCGCTCCATAATAACAGAGAATTTTCTTTGTCAGAGATGGACGTAGATTTTTATATCACTGTTACATACTCGTTGCTAGTAGTAACTGTTTTGTGTGTTTTTTGATGAAGAGACAGTTAAAGGACTTTAACGTATGTACGTACTCTTTATCTGTTGTGTGTTTAATTATTTGTATACTAATTGTACTACGGAGTACTATGAAACAGAATATTCGAAAAGTAGGTAGAAATGTATATTATGTACTTACTTATGTAGTTAGCATTTTCGATTGAATTAAGGAAAGTTATAAGAGGCCAAAGGCTGTATATAGGTATGTAAGTCATAATATTAGTAAATTGATCGACTTTTTTTAAGATGGGATAATCATGAATGACTGCTCCCGTCTGGGTGAGGCAGGAGGGAGTGTCAGACTCATACTGACTACAAACCACCCCGTTCCAAATTGATCGACTTGAAAGCAAATCTTATTGACTATTCTTTTTCTTCGTACATTCTACACAGAGTAATCATAGTTCTTATGCATGTCTAAGATATTTATATCTCATCTTAATACCTGTAATCCCCATTTCGACCCGTTTGGCTGTCTTATCACTTATCTTGGCAAGTTAATGCGACTGCCTGCGATTGCCAATAAGATAGCAGTTGTTTATTGAATTAAAAATGTCAGTAGTAGCACGGAGTCTGGAAATGTGCCTGGTATAGGTATGGCAATAGGCTCACCCCCTATTACATGGGACTCGTAACATAAATAGTGAAAAGTGGGTGTTACATTGTACAGTGGCAATAAGTGCCGTAATGTGCACCTCTGCCTACCCCTTCGGGGATAAAAAGGCGTGATGTTATGTTATGTTATCGAATGGTACTCACGGCCACACATCAATCTATACAAAACCAGTTTATCCTGGTATCGCGTCGCATCACCTTTCCGCACGTTTAAGGTTCAGTTTATACTGGTTATGCAAAGCTCGATGTGTGTACACAAATTCACTATCTGATTGTAATGTTACCGTGTGGTAATGATAGAACAGTATACATTCATGTAGTACCACTGCTAGTCTTACCGTGGGTATCGTTATTTCGTAAGAAGGGACTAAGGGGTTACACATTTGACAGAGCTTCAGCAGCAGTGCTTTCGAAAATAGTTGTTTTTTTTTAAATGGTTACGTCTGACAAATAGCTTCCCTTTTAAATTTTTTTATTGACGTTTAAAAGTGTCTTCGTTGTCAAATTTATTTATTTCATTAATTGATTAATTTGTTTAGTAAATATTTTTTTGATTCATGGAAATAAACGATTTTGACATTGACTTTGACTGACATGCCTGTCAGGCCAGGAGGTTGTGGCGAACACCCCTACATTAAGGTCGTCCACAGTCTAGTAGTGTACTATAATTTCATGAATAATAATAAAATTGAAGTTTTTTATGCACTATTTGACCAATGAAGAATAAAAGCATACCTACTTAAGAGCAAAAGGTTGCTGTGAGTAGTTAGCAGGCACTCTAACATTAATTCGTGCTTTGTAATTTGTTTCAGTGAAACAGGAATTGTTACCTACTATAATTCAGTAGATTACCCAAACTATGTACTATATATACATTTACATCAAATAATTAAATTAATTAATGTTTATATATCTTACATACGTTAGCCATTTTAAGGTTTTTTACGGGATAAGCCGGTGATGGTAAGCAATCGGCATCGTCCATGGAGGTGTCCAGGAACACCAGAGGCGTTACAAGTGCGTTACCGGCCTTTTAGGATTAGGAATATTAGGATGATTGTTGGGGATTCAGGGATTGAGGAAAGGGGGGGGGCGTAATTGGGCCTCCGGTAACCTCACTCACACGACGAAACACAACGCAAGCGTTGTTTTACATCGGTCTTCTGTGAGGCCGCAGTATCACTCCGTTCGAGCCGGCCCATTCATATCGAAGCATGGCTCTCCCACACTTAAAAAGGTATGCCGTTCAATATCAAGCTACAGGGGTCCGTACCTTAATCATTTAACTTCCATTGACCGCCAATAAACCAAATTCTTAACCGAAAATAAAATAATTAATAAAAAAAGAACCATTTTGTCATCCATTGTGACACATATCACGAAGCGGCGAATCGGAGTTCGCCGGGACAGCTAATTTAAATTGAACTTGTCAATAAAAGGTTGGTAATGGCGTAAATTATTCGTTTGTATTAATTACTGGATCGTTCAATGAGTGCACTTGCAACCACTCGACCGATGATGTAGTCTCATTGACAGCAATAATAATGATTTTTGTAGATATTTATTGCTTCGCGCGATATTGCGGGAGAGCGAAAATAATGGTGAAAGTACATGAAGGACGTTGCGAGAACGGCGGACGTAATGTCACGTAGAAATACTTGAAGCATAAAAATGTCAGTGGTGTATTTATGTGTGCGTGTACTTGTAACACTGTAATGTATGAAGTGTAATGACGGACCATGTCACGCGACTGATGTCCTCCGTGTCAATGTGTGTGTATTCTGCGTGTAAGTGTATACTAGCCGAATGCCACAGTCGTTGTTTCAAGAAACAATATCCGCCTGTTTTCAATGTCCTTATTTAATTTATTCTTTTTCAAACGTTGCCCCACACTAGGATTTTCGTTTGCGGAGCGTTTACAAACTAACAAGTTCCCATACACATGATACCGAGACTCGGAACAACAATCTGTAGATCACACAAATAGTTGCTCCGTGTGGAAATTGAACCCGCGCCACGTCGCATGGCAGCCGGTTACCCAGACACCGCACCAACCGTGTTGCCAATGTCCTTGGATGTGACTATTGCGAATTTTATAAATTAGAGATCACAATAATCCTTCACCCGTCCCAAAAATCGAAATCCCTTCCTGAGTAGTGATTTGTCATATTTACGCTCACTTTTACAATCAAGCAACCAATTAACCTAAAAGAAAGATCATCACAAACGGATAGTTACCAAGACAGTAGCATCACTTATTGTTTCCATTTACATGAAAACGTAAAAATGGTAAAAGAATAACGTGCACCCGAGCACAAGTAAGCCAGAGAAAACACAAATACCCACTGCAAAAACTTGATTGTGTAACAAATTCGCTTCGAAAATTCTTTTTAAACGGACGGCATTTGTTCGGTCGGAGTTCGAGGCTGTGTAAATAATAGGACTTACACAGAACACGGGGTGCGGTCCCATGGTTGGTCTTTGATCAATCATGGTTGCCTGCCGTTAAATAAGTAACTTTGATATGTCGCAATTTTGAGTTTGTGACGCTTGTTTTGAGTAAACATACACAAATTGTAGCAGTTATGTATTTTCCGTTTTGTGCGAATAATTTTGAAATTGGGACAGACTCCAATATATACATAGGTGTGGCGGAGAACCTAACGGGTTACCGGGGCTCGAAGCGCAGGATAAGGAACGGGGTGGTTTTTAGTTAGTAAGAGTCTGACCTGACCCTCCTACCTCACCCAGGTTGGAACAGTCATTCGATGATTTCCCCCCTTAAAAAACAATAAACACACAAATACTACACATGTTTATATAATTATATAGATATAATACTTGTATTATATCTATATATATAATACTTGTATTATATCTATATATATAAACATGTGTAGGCAAACATAGAAGAATACGATTTTCAGATTGCTCTGTGCCTCAAAGTCAGACCCAAACTTCAAATATGCTTAACACCTTGAAATGCCATGGGAGACAACGTATGGGCCACGCTAGCGGAGGATTTACCTTCAACAGTTTTCTATCGGCAGTCAAAGCCTTAAACGACGTAGCATGATGGTCAGCTAAGTTTTTTTAAAGAACCTACTTCTTTGCTTCATATTTAATATCCACTTTCAAAAAGACACAAATACAGAATGTCAGTTTAAATCCATAAATACTTATTAGAGGTACAAAACGGATTTCTTTAATACCCTTGAGAGACAACATAAGTCGTACTAAGTTACATTCCAATATTGAGATTGCTGCCGTCAGTTAGGGAGCCATAAGTCTGAAGTAGAATTAAGCTTGTCACCTCGGATGTCGTGCAAATTGTAAGCAAAATGTAGCTTCGAATTGTGCCCGTGTGTGTTACATAAGCTGACGTTATCTCAGTCACTGAAGAGATAAAGATGTATCTATTTATATGTCTGCTGTCATTTAGCTTTAAGTCAAATTGTTTGCTAGCGGATTGCAAATAAATCAATGTATAATTTTAGACTCCACGTTAATACAATGGGTTTGTAAATACTCAAAAAGTTCAATAGCTATGTTGAACAAATTATGAAATATTAAACTGTAACCTAATGCTCGTCTATTGCTAGAAACGAACAGAACTAATTTGTGCATAAAAATATCTATCAGGAGTTCTTTGTTGGTGGTAAAATTCTATCTCGCAGAAAAAGTGAACGGACTGAACCAATGAAAAATAGGTGAACAAAAATTCGAAATAGAAAACAATCTGCTTCGTAAACCAACCTTTGTCATCAATTTCCCCCAGCAAAGCAGAGCTCTTACCAAATAGAGTTTATTTTCGATGAAATTCTGTTGCTAAAACCCACACAAAGTATCCCGTACGTTAGATTCGACCGCGTGGCGAGAGACCGAGGAAAACGTAGTCACTGCAGGCGACAGGCGGTTACCTGCATAGTACTTATGTGCTCCTGGTACCTCGACGACGTGTTTTTATTGTAAATACCGAAGCTTTAGTTTTTATTTACCTTCGGCATATTTAAGAGCATTTGTTGAAAATTTCCTGCTCATAAAAGGGGTAGGAAGTAATTAAGTACATCAATTCAAACTATTTAATCGTTTTTAATATATATTTGATGGGCCGACGTTTGACCACTATCTCGCCTGGTGGTAAGCAATGATGCGGTCTACAACGGAGCACGTCGTCCCATAAACAACCTATTCACTCGGGCCTTGAAGACACCCCGGTATACCCTTCAGGAAAGTACAGACTCTGGCAAAGAATTCCACTTCTTAGCAGTACCTACACACAAGGAAGCTTGATGCGAATGTAAAATTAGTCTAGATAAATAAATATTCTAACATAATATAATATTACGCGTTTTATCCTCGAAGGGGTAGGCAGAGGTGCACATTATCCCATGTAATAGGGGGTGAGCCTATTGCCATATACCGGGCACAGTTCCAGACTCCGTACTACTACTGAGAATTTTTAAAAACCCAGTAATGCTTTGCCCGACCCAGGCATCGAACCCGAGACCCCTTGCCCGGCAGTCGCACTTGCGACCACTCGTCCAACGAGGCAGTCATTATAGCTACAAATTTTACTTCATTCTGCATTCAAAACTATGTGAGAAATCGTTCAGTATCATTGAAGATATAAGGTCTAAATGCAAATAAACTAAAGAACCGACAGTCAATTCTGTTAATTGTACCAATGAAGAGACTAGAAATTATACTGAAACAAAGAAAATATCGATTTCCTGTGTGAACGTAACAAAACCGTTAACAAACATGTAACGTATAACTTCTCTTATTAATTACCTGCATCCCTTAATTAGTTGGCTATGAAATTTGTTCTTTCCAGTGTTTGTATTTCTTCGTAGACAAGGTAATTTTATTATTTACGTAGATTTTCTTTCGCTTGTGGAAGAGTGGATTCAACAGTAATTGCATTAAACTATGAGCCGTGGGCTGGAAGTTTTCTATCGACTGGTATAAAGTAACGTGGGTTGGAGAGTTAGAGAATGTATGCATTGCAACAATGTATTTAAGCAAGGGGTCTCGGGTTCGATTCCCGGGTCGGGCAAAGTATTATTGGGTTTTTAAAAATCTCATAGTAGTCTCAGAGTCTGGAAATGTGCCCGGTATATGGCAATAGGCTCACCACCTATTACATGGGACTCGTAACATAAATACTGAAAAGTGGGTGTTACATTGTACAGTGGCATTAAGTGCCGTAATGTGCACCTCTGCCTACCCCTTCGGGGATAAAAAGGCGTGATGTTATGTATTTAAGTTTGCAGTGTTATTGAGGTCTTTCACTAAAGTCGGTGTCTCATGTCGAAATAATCAAACGTTACTCAGTTTTAAGCCCCGCTTAAGTATAGTTCTGTCTCAACAAATTCTTTGTAAAATGACAGAGATGGCACGATATTCAAGTACAATTTAAAATTGAGTAGCCTTTTGAATTCGAGCGTCAGTCAACGAAACAAAGTAGACGTCACTTAGGTTTTATGCCGCCGTAAGTAATTTAGTTAAAGCCTTCAATTTATGAGAACATAGTTGATTGAAGTGTGTGCGGGCAATGGGCATGCATGCATACCACGGCCTCACAGAAAACTGACGTAAAACAACGCTTGCGTTGTGTTTTATGATGTGAGTGAGGTTTCCGGAGCCCCAATTACCCCCTCCCCAATCTCTCAAACCCCCGAATCCCCAATAATCCTTAAATTCCTAATCCCCAAAAGGCCGGTAACGTACTTGTAACGCCTCTGGTGTTCCGTGTGTCCATGGGCGATGCCGATTGTTTAACATCGTTTGTTCCTTTACTGGCTTATTCCATTAAAAACAAATATATTTATATAGTATGCTTTTTTTTAAGGGGGGAAAATCATCGAATGACTGCTCCCGCCTGGGTGAGGTGGGAGGGAGTGTCAGACTCTTACTGACTAAAAACCACTCCATTCCTTCGCCTGCACGTCGAGCGTGCTTAAAGTGCTTAAAGTAATAAAACACGATACATTTTCCTCGAAGGAAAACTCGTTACTTGTCTTCCCAATCTCCCCAACAATCATCAAATTCATAATCCTCATTAATTGCCTACCATCAGGTGATCCGTCAGCTAGTTTACCGGATTGTCTTATCAAAAAAATCGAAGGACTTGAGCCTTATAAATTGGTTTTATGCATTGCATATCCTAGTTTGAAAGACTATTAGTTTATGAAAACTGTTAAAGAATTTCTAATTTTCTATTTTTAGTGTGAAGGATAAAATATATAATATTACCAGAGATTTTAACGGTCTAGCCATTTTACAAGATCTTGTGTTTGGTCTAGTGTTAGTTTTAAAGCTAAACTGTTTATTGCAATATATCTTTTCAACATATATGAGACAATATAATATACCCTCGTTCAATACTTCCTGATATATACTAATCTATGTACTGATGAAGGAATTTACAGTAATCGATGTGAGGATTACGTCTGTACTCGATCACTTAATGCCATTAATCTAACAAAGGAGCTTTGTAGAACCGAACAGCCACCTACGTATAAACCAATATACTATGTATAAGGTGATATAGAGGTACACACTAAGGTACTATGATTGCTTAGCTATTGCTTAGTTTATTTTGGTACCTCAGATTTTTCATAATCAGTTTGTGCTTATTTCTTTTCGGTTCTAATCGAAGGTGAACACTTTCGCGAATGAGGGAGATGTTTTGTTGCTTTCCAGAAGTTGTGTCCCGTAAGCATTTCGATACATTTTCAATAATTTTTGTTTAAGCGATTCGTTAGTTGTCGTGGTAGTCCGGTAAATATAACTGTGATTATAACTGTGTAAATATAACTATTACACACATGTCATGATACGGGTTCGAAACCTACCAACAGCAAGCAAAGTAATTTTTTCCGAGTTATATGTACTTTCTAAGATTATTTAGACACCACTGACAAATGGTGAAGGAAAAACATCGTGAGGAAACCTGGGGTTATTCTAATTATAGGTTTGAAATCGCCAACCCGATTATTGATCAAACTTTTTCCGTGTTAGAAGCTGGCTTTGGTCAGCAGTGGCCTGACTAATAGGCTGTTGATGTGATGTTAGCGATTGATCAACAGCATAAGCCAAGACATCTATAAGTTCTTTACTTGCTCAATTTCATTTGGTTTTGTCCGAGCGTCTGCCTCGTTGGTCGAGTGGTCGCAAGTGTGACTGCCGGGCAAGGGGTCTTGGGTTCGATTCCCGGGTCGGGCAAAGTATTTCAGGGTTTTAAAAAAAATCTCAGTAGTAGCACGGAGTCTGGAATTGTGCCCGATATATGGCAATAGCCTCACCCCCTATTACATGGGACTCATAAAATAAATAGTGAAAAATGGGTGTTATATTGCACAGTGGCATAATGTGTACCTACCCCTTCGGGAATAAAAGGCGTGATGTTATGTTATGTTATGTTGTCCGTGCGATTGTGAGTTGTCTGCCTCACGATTTCGTATAAAATGAGTTTTAGTTTAAGTTTATGCGTTAGCAAAGAAAGAAAACATCTTTGTTAATCATTACCTAGGTACTTAATATCTTTAAATATAAAATGTTATGTAATATTCAAAATGTTTTTCGTTTATTCATATTTTTTGTCATTCGTTTAACAAGTTTTAGTCTGTTTAAGCGGATACCTACGTACATTCTTTAACGTCCAGGTTCTATAACCTATCTATCTGTAGATTTGCTTACTAGAGATAGAATTTTGACACATTTTGTATGGAGCTCATGTCAAAATAAAAAACTGAACGTAAGAGAACTTTGGTAAAAGTAAAAATTTCCATTTTTTTTAACACGAAGTTTCATTGAATTGGCTTTGAAAATGTATCTTTCCGTATTTTTCCGTAAAATGTTCGATAGCAACGTGATCCTTTTATTGTTAAAATTTAGCGTTATACCTATAAGGAAACGCTTGCGTAAAGCTTCCTTGTTGTGTAAAGGGATTTTGATTATACGATGATTTTCCTTCTTTGAATGTTGAAAGAATTTTAATTAGAAAATGTGAGTACCTACGTACTTGGCATAACAATTTCTGTTTTGATTTTCAGCACCTGATTGTTAATCTTTGTGCACCTGATTTATTTTCATATACATATGTATTTTACTAGCTGTGCCCGCGAATTCATCTGAGTATTGAGTTACGTCTCCTCGATCGTAGGTGATAGGGTGATCATAATATGTAGCCTTTGTGTTGAACCGACCTGTTAGTAATATTCATGCAAAATTTGAAGTAAATCCATGCAGTTCCCTTTGAGTTCACCTCTGTCATATATACAGACAAGCAAACAAAAGTTTTTAAATCTATATTTTTAGCTTCGATATACTGTAGATCACGCTCCAAGCATTATTTAAAAAAAAATATTCAATGTACAATTTTTGTATTACAATGTAATTGTAGGATAATGAAAACAGATGTATCTATAGATTTCATCATGTAAATATAACTGTGATTCATCTTAAACTATTTTTCTGTATTTTCAGAATGATCCCAGAGCCAGACAGCAGTGTATACAAGGGCCAAATCTTACCGAAACCAAAGATGGCCGCCAAGGAACTACACAAGGCTTTACGTAATATGCTTGTGGGTAAAGATAAATTCCCTGAGTCAATGACAGAGGAAGAAATAAACAGAATGATGCTTGAATTTGCGTATAGAGGTTGTGATTTAAGATATTATAAGAGTGAGAGTGAATAGTATTGTTCAATTATGCATTAGGTAGTATTTACACTAAGTGAGACATATTAATTAATTATTATGTTAGCGGCTTATGTACGTAATTGTTTGACGAGGAATTCGACTAGTTTCAAGCCATGCTAGCCTCATATTCATGGCAGCATTCGCTAGCATGGCAGCAGCATGGCTTGAAATTAGTCGAGTTCCTCGTCAAACAGCTACTTGGGTAAGTCGAAAACATAATAATTAATTAGTATTTACACATTCAGTTCTCATTACGACTGTACACCAATGCATAGTGGATAATGGTACAAACGTCTAGAGAAAACGGATCGGTGATGATTAATCTTCAATCTTTCATCAGTGTATGTTATTCCATTAGTCAATAATATTATAATATGCAATAATAATGTATTAAGTAATCGAATGTCCGTCATATAAGGCCTAAACTTTTAGAACGCGGTAACGCGGCGCCGCATATCGCAGCGACGCGCGACTGCGGTGACCGCGCGGTTTTACGATTTTACTGCTCTGTCGGCCAGTGCTTGCAATGGTTGTTACATTTGAGATACAAAGCTTAACATATTAGCTTCATGTAACGTAGTCATGTTGACGAATTACCTACAGAGAGGTACATTGTTTTTAACCACTCAACCGCATGTTATCGCGTCGAGCGGTGCCATCACTTCGTTGGGTGATGACCTTATAATATGATATTACCTATTTATTGATTAGAATTAGAATAAAAATAATTTTATATAGCAAAATACCTATTTTATAGTAACTATCGTGAGACGTACTAATTTAACTAAAATCTCGGGTTACACACGTCAATATACGGTCGCCGCGACCGCGCACGCTGCTCATGAGGTAGAACCCCTCTGTGGTTCGAAACTAGTAGAGCTTTTTTCAGTATATTCACGTGAGTTACCTGCGATTTTAGTTAAAATACCTATTATTTAACCAATTGTGTTATTGCATACATAGAAATTACAATCACAATTGCAAGGTAGACCAAAAATACATAGTTCATAATGCATATATACAAAAGTTAACATCAGCAGTGGCATTTCTGTAGTGCCTAGATAGGTAAATCTAAATAAAAACAATAAAATCATATAACACACCTTGCAAACAACAGTAATTTAAATCAGTAATTCGTAAGACATTACGTTGGATACCAAAAGTGTAATAAATATCCACAGACGGTATACGTAGATTTTTTACTTTACCTCCCGTGCTAGTCAAAGACTGTGTTACGGCAAGGTAAGATTCTCGTTCAAACGATTTATTTTCAATCATGTCACGTAGAACTATGATAGTTATAAAATGGAACACCTTTATGGGATACCTCTATGTTTCATTAAAGTTTGTAATTCATAAAAATAAATTATATACATAGAATTAAGATTATTTACACACTATTTTATTTAATTTTAATTTGTTTTTAAATATGCCAATAGTAAAGTGCAATGTTAAAATCTGTAACGATACCAAATATTAATTTATTAGTTTTAATTACAATACTCGTTTTTAAAAATACTTTTATGTTATTTTTATTTAAATTTAATATATAGGTATAAGCATCACAATATTTTATTTTTATAATTAGTGAGCACAATAATAAATATACTTATTTAAATCTATGTCATGAATTAAATTATTTAAATCCATTCCTAAATTTATAACAAAGAACTCCTTATTTGAAGATGGAGCTAGATTAAAATAGAAATCAAAATAATAATCACTTAGCTTTTCACCCGCGGCTTTGCTCGTGTGGTATAAGGAAAAAAATAAGCATTTTGCAGCTTCCTAACTACCTCAAGCAAAAAACATATTACGGTTGCGATGTGAAGAAAAGAGAAACAAACAAACAGGAGAAGGAAAATGTATCTACATAATTTGTGTACAAATATTTGTAGCACATAAGTCAACGTAGCCAATATAGGTTGTCTCGACACGAGACTGTCAGTTTCCTATACTATATCGGTAAATATACTGTCAGTAATTAATTACCAATCAACTTCACCTCATTAAAGACTATATGGAACTGAAGTTACTGGTTGAATTAATAGCTAAATTAAGCAGAAAAATCAATATCACAATTCATTTCATAGAAAAACTCCAGCAATTTTCAATGAACGCCAAACTGCTTAATATCATACCGATTCACGAGAGAGAATTCTCAATTAATCAAAATTCGAAAGCAGCATTTCGACTAAAACTAATAAATCCCGTTTGAAATAATCCCAGAAAACAAATCCTCTCAACTGAGCCAGTGTAGGAAACTAGAAATATAATTATCGCTATTTGCTGGGAGTGCTCCGTAAGCTCAATTTTCGTTGCTAAGCAACCAACCTTCGCAACCTGGAAAATTCCCTCGAGTTTTTCTAGGAATAGGGTACACTAAATACTCGCAGATAAGCTATGTTTGAAATCAATTTAAAAGGTCAGTCGAATGTTTTCGTTTGCTTCCATTTTGTTCTTGTAACTGAGCCTTATTTCGAATCTTTTGAGTCAATTTCGCCGGTATTTTTGTCGATTCTCTCGTGTAGTCTGCGCCTCTTGTTTCGATATGTTTTTGTATTGGAATCGAAATGTAACAATAAATCTGTTGGTGCTTTGAAGCGATCTTTGTTTGCTTGTTTGTTGGGCTGTTAGTAAATTTGTTGAGTGACTTTGACTGTTGGTAGATAAATTGTAACTTCAGAGAACTTCATCGTTTGTGTAGTAATCGTATTACATTGTCTTCACCTTCTATTTCAAAATATAGCAACGTATATATTGCTAACTGTCATTAGACGAGTAAGTGGTTTTTGGATTCTTATGTATGTGTTAAGCTAAGTATAATTAAGTTATGTTTACAGAACCTTGAATCGAGCCCTATGCGCTTCGATGTATTTGCCCTTTATTACATTAGACTAGACATCATACTAAGTTAAAAGAAGTCCGTTTAGGTATAAATTCTTACTTAAAAGAAGACTAAGACTGCCTCATTGGCCGAGTGATCGCAAGTGCAACTGCCGGGCAAGGGGTCTCGGGTTCGATTATTACTGGGTAAAGTATTACTGGGTTTTTCAAAAAATTCACAGTAGTAGCACGGAGTCTGGAATTGTGCCCGGTATATTACAAAAGGCTCACCCCCTATTACACGGGACTCATAACATAAATAGAGAAAAGCGGGTGTTACATTGTACAGTGACATAATGTACACTTCTGCCTACCACTTCGGGGAAAAAGCCGTGATGTTATGTTCTCACTTAAAATAATACTTTATCCTTCTTTACTCCAAAAAACTTTAGCCATAGTATCATTCCCAATACAAAAGTACGCAGTATAACAAGTCATTTTAAAATGTATATTCAATGTAACTCCGATTAAATCACTGCTGCCAGGCTTCATCTGTACAAAGTATTGATTTTAACGTCCAGTCCCCGGCTACCTATAAATAAAATCAGCTATAGCATTTTATCTACTAATGTCTGATGAACAATGTAATAAAACTAGTTTTTGATTTTCATTCTGTGGTACGCGAAATTTGACGTTGTGCTCCTCTATTTTAGAGTTGCTTTTGTTTCGTACCAATTTGACGTAATTAGGGTAGTTTTAGCATAATGGGGAAAACATAATTTATTAGTATAGTAACATAACATAACAGATCATCACGCCTTTTATCCCCGAAGGGGTAGGCAGAGGTGCACACAGAAGTGACACCCATTTTTCACTATTTATGAGTCCCATGTAATAGGGGGCGAGCCTATTGCCATATACCGGGCACATTTCCAGACCCCGTGCTGCTACTGAGATTTTTTTTTATAACCCAGTAATTTGTTAGTATAGTATTTTTTTTATAGTTGTTAGCGATCCGCACGAAGCTGCGGGCAGTAGGTCAATAAGTAGAAAAACATTCTTACATTAATCTGTCAATAGCTTATCGATGAGTCTACCAATATGAAAACCGGGTCGATGTACTCCAGTAGAAAGTACTCACAATCTTCAGCAGAAGGCACGTGTAGACTGTAGGTATAATTAGGTTAAGTTACATTATGGTACAAGCGAACATACTTAGGAGACAGGAGAAATCTCTTTAGTGGAGAAACATTTCAATAAAAAATATATTTATTGACATCATACCCTATTTTGAAATATAGGGGGAAATAGCATCGAATCCCATCCCCAATCTCTCCAATCCCCGAATCCCCAACAATACTCAAATTGTAACTCTGGTGTTCCGTCTGTCCATGGGTGAGGCCAATTGCTTACCATCAGGTGATCCGTCTGTTCGTTTATCGGCTTATCCCGATAAAAAAATCCTAGGTTAGGTGAAACTAAGTTTTAGACTCTTTCAGACTAAAATCTTCAGCCGCGGATCGTCATTTCGGTTAGCCCGCAACACTCGAACAACGACATCATACCCTGTAATTCTTGTCGCGGAGAACCTAACGGGTTACCGGGGCTCCGGCTCGACGTGCAGGAGAAGGAACGGGGTGGTTTTTAATCAGTAAGAGTCTGACACTCCCTCCCGCCTCACCCAAGCGGGAGCAGTCATTCGATGATTTTCCCCCCTTAAAAAAACCCTGTAACTCTTAACATGACCCTACTTTCTTATATTATTTCGTCAACTGGACTACACTACTCTTCTTTCGACCTACATTATCTCTGGAATCTTGTTACATGCTAAAAATAAATTGATATTGCGTCGTTTGATACTCTTACGTCCCACCCTCAAATGGTGTACCTAGCGACAAGCTGAAAGTTTCCAGAATAATATTGAGTCTAAAAATATCTGACGGCAGGTTTTTCAGGTAGAGGTAGAAATATTAAGAAATTGTATTAAAAAGGTAATTCAAAGTCAAAGTCGAAGCCAAAGCATTTATTTTAATTAAACCATAATTTGGTATGTACTTTTGAAACGTGTAAAATACAATATAATTAATAGTCTGTCAGTCAGTCCGTCAGTGAAGCTAGGTGAAGCTAGGTACTCATTCCAAAATGTAGATTCGAATGGAGAAGAACGAGCAAGAAACTCCATTCGTTACTCTTTTTAAAAAAAAGTATGTTCTTCATTGTCTAATAGGAGACCACATGGGTAGATGGAATCACCTGATGGTAAGTGATTACGAATCTATATAAAACAAGTATGTTGCCAATTTTTCTAGGGCGGTATAATTTTCTTTAGGATGTTCCTTAACATGCTAAAAATAAAATGTTTTTGAGTATTTTGATACTCTTACCGCCCACCCTTGAATGGCGCAGCGACAAATAGGTTGCCAACCGAGTTATGTTGAGTCTATAAATATCTTACGGTAGGTTTCTATGGTAGAAATGTTAAGTACCGGTGTTATAATGAAGAAAATTGTATTAAGAAGGTAATTTTAATAGGAGACCAAAGAAGTAGATGGGATCACCTGATGGTATTGGTAAGTGATCATGGACATTTGCAAAATAAGTACATTGCCAGCTTTTCTTGGGAAGGAGATTGGATGTCCTTTGTCCATCCCTCCAGGAATCTACTCAAGGATCTAGAAGTCAAAGTCAAAGCATTTATTCCAATTTAACCATAATTTGGTTCTTCTGAAACGTAAATAAATACGAAATTAATAATAGTCTGAAAGTTTGTCCGTCAGTGAATCTAGGTGCTCGTCCCAAAATGTAGATTCGAATGGAGAAGAACGAGGAAGAAACTCCATTCGTTACTCTTTAAAAAATGTTGTCTATATTGTACGCATAAATGAGAACAATGTAAAGACACCTAAAATTGTGTATACCAAAATAGGAACTAATATGAATCATCATCATACTTAGAAAGTATTATATAGTCTAACAACCAATTATATTAAAAAGTCCACACGTACACACATACAAACACGCGTAATTATCAACGTAAGTAATGTCCATTAACTGGGTAGCCAATTTGTTTCTTTAATTCTCAGAAATCTGGTCGTTTCAATTTCACTCGTGTTGTGTTTCGCTAGGGACACGGGCTGACGGGTTGTCATGTTCAATATGGACGTTGCCGGTCGCCTGTGTTACCATTATTGTACTGTTTTCTTTGTTGTATGGGGATTAATCACTTTTATGTTCTAGATGTTTGTGTGACATGATAACATTGTCAGGTTTTGAAAATGTGTAAGGATGGGGTGGGAAAGAGATTTGTCAGACTGGTCTGTAATGAATATGAAGTTCGATTTTGACTTTATCGTTTTTCTTTTCAAACGATCTTCGTTCTACGATTTTCTCTTGTACCTTGAGTGCGTTTACAAACATATAATTCACATACATATGACACCCAGACCCGGAACCACAATTCGCGGATCATATAATTAATTATTCTGTGCCTCGGACCTATAATACGTTGCGCAGTAGCCAACACCAGGCAGTAGAAAAGAGATTTCCCTCATTTCAATAAGAATAATAACAAAAGTAAATATCATTAAAGGTCACATCACGCCTTTTATCCCCGAAGGTGTAGGCACAATATGCCACTGTACAATGTAACATCCACTTTTCACTATCCATGTAATGTGTCCCATGTAATAGGGGGTGAGCCTATTGCCATATACCGGGCACTATTCCAGACTCCATGCTACTAATGAGAATTTTTAAAAAACCCAGTAATACTTTGCCCGACGGGCGAGACCCCTTGCCCGGTAGTGGCACTTGCGATCACTAGACCAACGAGGCAGTCATAAAAGATACGTAGGTCATTTATACCATCACCTAACCTTTTCAAAGAGCCAGAACTTTAAATATATTACACAAGTTCTAAGGAAATTGTATGTTACTGATACTGACATATACTAGGACCGAAATAAAATGTCTTAAGTCTTTGAAAAACTTAGTAGCACCTACCTTGACCGAATCAATCGATCGATCGAAGCGGCCATTAGAAAGAAGGCAATCGATACTTTTGCATTTAAAATGTAACTGAAATGTACCTGTATTTCATGTCACGAAGGTGTCAGACAAAGGAATATTATGAAACATGACGACATTTTTTGTTTGAGATAGGAAAATCGATTAATATAGCTCATAACAGATGTTATGAGTTCTCCCTTATGTAGAGAAAATCATAATTATAAAAATAGCATAACATCATGTCTTTTTCTCCCCGAAGTGGTAGGCAGAGGTGCAAATTATGGCACTTAATGCCACTGAACAATGTAGCACACATTTTTCACTATTGATGTTATGATGTATACCGGGCACTATTTCAGATTCTATGCTACCACTGAGATTTTTTTAAACATTTTTTTTAAATTTAATACTTTGCCTGACCCGAGAATCGAACCCGAGACCCTTGCTGGGCAGTCGCACTTGCGACCACTCAGCCAACGAGGCAGTCATGATTATAAACTCCTTGATATTTATGGAAAAGTTTTAAAAATCCGAAAAATCTCACTCCAATCCTTGAGTCCTTGATCGATTGCCGCTGTTATGGCCACACAAACCCGTAGAAACCGATAACAAAGACGTATCTAATATAATTGATATCTACCATCTAAGAATCGATTCTCGAATATTCCAGAAAATAATCGTCGAATCGAGTAAGATACTCGAGTAAGATACTCGACTCCTATATCTCGTGTTTTCTACGAAGTTATCGATATTAGGACAAACATCATTAACAAACTTGTTTTCTCTTGACCATAATAAGAAATACAATACTTATTATCTGGACTAATTAACTACATATCATATTCTTTGTTGTAGATATTTTTGTTCAGAAAAACAAAATGGTACTGTCTTACTATATTACAATTAGAAGATGTTAGAACAAATTTAGTTTTTAGGGAATTATCTCCTATTTACTATTTACTATGTCTTGTAAGCAAATATTGTTTATTATTTGCTTATTTTATTATATTATTTAAAATTATGATTAGTCAGCTTTTAGCAGCTTTACAACGAAACTAAGAATTATGTATCATTTTCTTTGCTGGAATCGATTAATTTCAAGCCATAATAAAGACCTATAATCATGAGCAGCATGCTCGAGAACCAACGTAGTGAGCGCAATGCAATTTAATTTTTTTCAAGAATCATTAAACAACATTTTAATCTTGCTCTCTGGGCCTTCATTTATTTATTACTTACTAGCAGCCCGTCGCGGCTTCGCACAGGGAAGACAATTATTTACTTTTGGAAATTTGTATTGTTGTAGTGACATAACTATAATAGTTGGACATATGCTACCGCGGAGATTATTGTAGACATAATGATGTTTTTCGTTATTGTTGTACATTATTTTGTTCTATCGCTAATCGTGTCATTCGACGAACGACATTTTAAGACTCATTTTTCTAACACTTATGGTTATATTGTTCAAATTATTACCAAGGATCCCTAATTTTTATCAAAATGAAATGTAGCCTATGTCAAATTGGAAGAATGTAGCATTCTATTGGTGAAAGAATTTTTTAAATCGGCCCAGTACTTTATGAGCCTATTCAAACATACAAACATACAAAAATAGGTACAAATCTTTCCTCCTCTTTATAATATTAGTATAGATCAAGCACTGATACGAATTGGTACAGAGTTATTTTCAATGCCGGGCCGTAGGAATTTTCTACCAATCGATCCATATACACCTTAATTTCCACATTTTACGGAGTGTAAGAACGTATCCATAATCAGATTGGACTGAATGTCAGTGCCTATTAACGCCACTGACATTTGCCCTTTACACCCCACTAGCTGTGATGTGAGCATATTGATTGGATCTGTTTTAAGCTTATTCAGGCTCCACTGATTATTATCAGAGATCTAACAAGTACTATGTAGAGGTATGGTAGGTGATGTTTTCAAATAAAAGGTGATATATGCTAACCTAGCTACCCTTTTTTTGAGGGGGGAAAAGCATCCAATGGCTTCTCCATGGCGGCCTTTCTGCCCAACAGTGGTTCGTTAGTATTTACTATCCATGTTTATTTGCATGTAAACTTCATTTGTGCGATGTTAACTTGTTGAATATTGGCACCGATGCAGTTTCGAGACATGGAGAATTTTCGAGAAGCTGGAGATAACTTTCCTTGATGTACATTATCGATATTAAACTTAGTTCAAGCCTTAACAGCGATCGATGCGCGTTATTAACTTGGCTACGAGTTTTCCTTCAAGGAAAATTCATCAGGTTTATTACTTTAAGCATACCAATCTCAAAAGTGTTGGTTCTTATTAAATATTTAGAAAATGTGATGGTAAGCAATCAGTACCGCCCGTGGACACACGGAACACCAGAGATGTTACAAGTAGGTTACCAGCCTTTTGGGGATTAGAAATTTGAGGGTTATTGGGGATTCGTGGATTGAAAAGGGGAGGAAAGTAATTGAGCCTCCAGTAACCATACTCACACGATGAAACACAACACAAGTATTGTTTCACGTCGGTTTGCTGTAAGGCCGTGGTATCACTCCGGTCGAGCCGGCCCATTCGTGCCGAAGCATTGCTCTTCCACACTTGACCTGTTTGTTTAACCGATTCTTTTTGTTTAAATCATCAATGACTTAATAATATATTTTACACTATCGAGAATCTGGAGTTTCTTGCTCATTCTTCTCCATTCGATCTACATTTTGAAACGAGCACCTAGCTTCACTGACGGACATATTGACAAACTATTATTTATTTTGTATTTGTTGGAGTATCAAAAGTACAAAATTATGGATTAATTGAAATTAATGCTTTGACTTTGAAAGCGGTACGAAGCCAGATATCTAGTTAAGAACAAAAACAAAATAAAACAAACAAAGAAAAATATTTCAGTTGATAAACCGTAAAACAAACACCGATACAGTAACAAACAAAAAACAAAAATAGCACATTATAGGTACTCGTTAACAAGGATATTTTCCTACGTTTTCAAAAGAAATGGAATAAAGACGTAGGCGCGTTGTTAAGCAACGGAGAAGTATTGGGAAAATCCTTACAAATGCGGGCTTCGATCCGAAGACAGTCCATTGTTCAGTGTTAGACGACTAAGGGCCACGTCGTACTTGCGATTTATAGTCGAATGAGTTTTGAAGACTTTCTAGACGGCGTATTTTTGTCTGAAAGGGGCTTTTATGTTTGTGAAGAGGCTGTAATTGGATGAGTGCTTGACGTTAGATTTAATTGTAATAAGTCAGGGATAGGTAAAATAGATTCAGTGTATGCTTTATGGGTACTTATTTTATAGATAGGTTATGGAAATGGGTGAATATACAATATTAAAATTGTCTATGAGTCAACATTCAACATAATTTTACACAAAACATTCTAAGATTATTTAGATACTACTGACAAACGCTGAAGGTAAATATCGTGAGGAATCATTATAAGTTTGAAATCACCAACTTGCATTGAGCAAGCGTGATTAATAGTCTTTTTATGGGATAAGTCGGTAACCTAGTAGATGTATCACCTGATGTTAATTAATCGTCGTTGCCCTGAACACCTGGAACACCAGAGGCGTTATAAGTGCGTGATAATGATAACACAAAACGACTGTTCTTGCAACGGTCTAGAGTCTTTAGTTTGTATTACTAACGAAAATTTCATAATCATCAACATCATCAGCCGAATAACATTTGCCATTGAAAACTTACACAACTACGAATAACACAACTCGACCAAACATATCTAGTATTTCATCAAAAAGTTCTAAAAAAAGAACTGGCTTGTTATTTGGAAAAATCAATAGGTACGCCTGTTTGAAGCTTAGAGCTTTGTTTGTAGTTTTTATTTGTCCCCTAACTGTAGATCAACTGAAAATATATTTTCTATTTTATTTGGAACATTTTTCTACTCGAATAGTTCTCTAAAAATAGTTCTAAAAATGGTACAGTTGATTGGAGTGTGCCAGTTGTAGCTTTTGTTTCTCAAGAGGCAGATTTTTGAATTAGAAATACATGCGACAAAGGGCGTGGTTGTGAATCATTTGTGTAGTTCTTTTTACTATTGAAAGGATTATGCCCGAATACTGAAACGTTACTCAATTTTAAGTCGTGCTCAAATATCGTGCCATCTCTGTCATTTCATAAAGAATTTGTAGAGACAGAACTATACTTAAGCGCGACTTAAAATTGAGTAACGTTTCAATATTCCGACATTAGACTGCCTCATTGGCTCAGTGGTCGCAAGTGCTAAAATGGCTGGTGCTGATGTACTAAGGAGTAATATAGCCAAAATTTATTTTTAAAATTGACACAAATAAACTTGTGTTCTAAAATTCATATTTTACGGGGACCAAGTCGCGGGCAACAGCTGGTCAAGAATATTATACTTCTTTTGTATTACATATTGCCCTATGGTACAGACTGTCACTTTTTTCCACAACAAAAACAAATTAACTAAATTCATTAACATAAGGCCGCCCTTGTACCCTCCTCATTCTTTATAATTTCCGAATATGTGTAATTACTTGCTTGGTGTACAATAAAGCTTATTTATTATTATTATTATTATAACATTATAAAACTACCGATAAAAAAGTAATTTGTAACTACTTTGTAAGCGGTACTTTGTTTACTACATCTACACCTACCTAAAAATCTTGTTATACCTTTCAACCTAAAATTCAATAAATCGTTAAAGTCGACGATACCCAAGTACCAAGTACCCAATATAAAAATAAAAACATTTTTCCACGAAGTAGGTACCCACCTACGAAGGTTTAATCTCTTCAAGTTGCTAAGCAACCAGTCAGTCTCTCGCTCCTACTAAGCTGGATATTTTCCAAGAACTTCATACCAAGAATATTGGAATACGGATTCCTTTTATAAAGAACGTAGGTGTACTGAAATAAGAGCGATAAAAGTAGGAGGAAAAGCACTGGAGAAACTGCTTGATGTCCTAAAGTATAAATATAATAGAAGAATAAAAGTGGGGTTTTAGTAAACTACTTTTACCCTAGATTTTGTAACATATGAAGGTTTCTTAGTCCCAATTTAATGCCTTCTTTGTAGTTGTGATGTGAAGTGTGTATAGGGTGATTCTCCAAAAAAAAAACCCGGCAACCCGTTAAGTCATCCACGGCTCCGTATTGGCGTCAGCCCTGGGCCCCATTATCTTGTTTGGCTATCACTGGACCACACGACCGACGAAGCATTCATAGAAAAGTTAATCCCTAGTACAATATAATATCTACTAGACAGTAACTAATTATCAATAGTTAAAAAAAAAACAAACAAAATAAACCTTAACCGCATTTTCAAATTACAGAGAAATATGATCAAAATCTACAACCCTCTGAATTCGAGTTTGTATTAAAACAGATTTAATTCAGGCTACAAAATGTCTGCCTAGATTTTCAGACTAATTTGGGGCTTATGTGGTTGGGGATCGGCCGCCGAGTCTGGATTTAGTTACCTCCCTATTTCTCTACTTATTGTTTGAAATGGAATGAAGCTTGTAGGATTATTTGCTTTGCTTTAAATATAAACCTTGTTTCGTTAGCTGTGTTTGTTTCTAATTGGTTTATTTGATATTTGTAGCATTAGTGTGGTGTTTTATTGCCATTTGTTGATAATAACCACTGCATTTTGTATAAACAAATAGAATCATATTAACAATCATTGTTATCATCATCTAAAGACTCAACAGCTGGTGAAATTTCATTGCCATCATGGCTTCCTGTAAGAAAGCTTGCCATGTTCTCAGCGCTTAGCAGGCAGTTCACAAATTGCAGTTTCAAAGTCAAAGTGAAAGCATTTATTTCAATTGGTGTTTGACAGTTTAAACCATTATTTGGTACTTTTGAAACGTCAACAAAATACAAAATAAACAAAGGTCTGTCATTATGTCTGTCAGTGAAGCTAGGTGCTCATTCCAAAATGTAGATTCAAAATGGAGAAGAACGAGTAAGAAACTCCATTCGATTCGTTACTCTTTTAAAAAAAGTATGTTCTACAATCTCTCTGATACATATTCCAATATTGTACGTAAGAACAATGCAAAGACATGTTTGACGCATTATACAAATTACAAAATTTACTAAACTAAAAAATCGCTTTTATGTTTAACCGCTTGAATGAACTGATATGAGACAATAGAAAATCCATTGTGTCTCGCGCAGATCCGCGTTACACACACAAAATGTTAAAAGGTTCAGGTTGAGCAAAGAAGGTTACAGTTCTGTATTTATCTATCAATTTCATAGTCCCTTAACCTGTGAAGCGTCGGAACAAGGAAACAATTCAAGGGAAACAATATATTTTCTATTGTGTTTCATATATCGACAGACAAGATGTCAATCGGCTTTTACAATACTCTCCCGAAGAGTAGCGGTATCACAAATGTATTCGACTTTACCGTCAAAACACGATTTATCTCCTACTTAGTACAACTAGTGCCTGTCAGTAAATTAGCAATTATAACCTTTATATGTGCGATGTTAATGATATTACATAACTGCTAGGCTCAATGATCTATTCAGCAATTCATTTGGCTGCTAGATAGAAATTTGAAAGATATATGTCTAAATTCTAACAATGGTAACCAAATCTAGGTTATTAAGATATAGGCTCGCCTCCTATGACTTGAGACTCATAACACAAATAGTGAAAAGTGGGTGTTACATTGAACAATGGGATTAAGTGCCGTAATGTGCACCTCTGAGGAGATCCGCTCCCTTCGGGGAAAAAAGGCGTGATGTTATGTTATGTTATTGAGACTAGCCATTAAACATTAGCATTGTTTACTTATCTCAAAGTTAGGTTTCTGTATTGCTTCACTATTCTGAGAAGACACAATCAAAGCTAAAGAATCGGAAATTATTTAACAATCTTTTAAATAATAAGGTAAGTATTGCCTAAGTAAACAATATATACCCAACTCTAGTTAAATAGATTACGCATCACTTATTTTAGAATAGATCGGAAAAGCTTTAAGGAGTCAATTGCAATGAGAAGAATCTAGGGACTTGAACCCAGAATTTAATTCACTGTCATAAAACTAACAAGTTACTTCAAAACTTTGAAATGAATCAAACATTCCATTTAGTACTCAATACAAAGAAGACTGATATTACCTTTTCCCATAGCCATGCCCGTTCGCCAAATTATTTTCCCAAGAACTTATACTTACCATAACAGTCCCTAAATTATACTTACAACTTTTTATACTTACTCATCTCTTTCATCACTGACAAAATTCTCGAACAGATAATTACAGCCTTTATAAGTTGTTCAGCATTCGCTTAATCTTATAGTACGCTTGTACTGTGTTAGGGTAGGCAGGTGCACCCTTACGACCTTGATATTCTAAAAAAAGTAAAGGTAGGTCAGGGTAGAATGGATGGAAAGAGAAAGTTATGTGTATTACTTTATATTATTGTTTTTGTGAAATTTGTTCTCTTGTTGTTAGATTGTTTTCCAGTGATTGGTTTGTTTGAGTATTAGTTAAGGCAATAATAACAGTGATGCCAGTGATTTTGTTAACTTTTAAAAGTAATTGTGTTTGTTAAATTATTCTGTTGTTTCTCTATTTATTATCGTTTAGTACGAGTGTGTGAGCAACAAGTATTATTAGAATAAGTTGGAATTTAAATTCGTATAATCAATATGTTTATCACTGGCATATTTAAAAATAGATTTAAATTAGTAATTTTGACACTTTGATAATTGTTTTTAGGTAATCAAATATAGTTCACTTTCACCATAAAAATAAAAAGGGAGATAAATAATTTAACACCAATTTGTATACGACGATTTAATTCAATCGTTAGACATCAATAGAATACATTTCTTAACATAAAATTTGACTAGATAGTGACTAGAATTCCCGAGCGGGACACCTGTTGCTTTTAGACGTCACAATATATGTATAGAGTCTTTATTTTGACTGGCTTTTGCCGCATCCCGAACAGGAAGATTGAAACAACACTGAAGAAGAATCGTCACGGGGTCACAGGGTTAAAGAAACACACGAGGAAGTGATCCGAAACGAAGTGGTCCGAAACGAAGAGATCCATTGTGGTGAGATTTACTTGCGGGTGGGCTCGGGGCCCAGCAATACTCAGGCAACACCTATCTCGCCTATCCCCTGGAGCAGGCGGGTGCGGAGATTGTTGAACACCGGGTGCTGGCAAGAGATGCCCAGCCCGTTCAAGAAGCGAAGCGTCTCCTGCGCGCACACCAGGAATCCAAGCTGCTCCGGATCCATGTCAGGTGGCACCCAGCCAATGAGATCTTCGTCGTCCAGCATGTCCTCGCGTTCAGCACGCTGCAGATTTTCGTCTATCTCAGCGGAGCAGATTCTTCCAAAGAGACGACGCAAGGCTTCCCTTTTCTCAGCATTCACTGAAGATCCTCCCCTCAGCGGCTCACTGCGAGAGCGCTTACGAATTCCCTTGCGCTTAGGACGGCGCTCGGGGTTTTCGTCGCGTTTACGTTTGTTCATCATTATCAGTTTGCCCGACGGCATCGAAACACAAACTGCGAATGGGCTATGCACTGGGAATTGAAGGGCCCCGCGATTACACCGATACTTGCTGTCCTTGTCTAGGGGTGGGGCGAAGCGCGCGTTAGAGCGAGACAACAAGGTCAGCTGCAGTGAGAACAGCTGGGCGAGCAGATGCAGGGCGCGGGGCACGCACGCTTTGTTTGATAAAGTTTATTCGGGGAAATAAAACTGTTAGCCGCGATTGCGCGGCCCGGCGGGAGTGGGGGGCGCGCGGGGCGAGAGGACTAGCCCGGCCGGCAGCTGCGACGCATCTGCCGCTCAGGTGAACCTACGTGGCTCGTCTCAAGGTGCCGACGTTGTGTAATTAAGCTACAGATCGGCTCGAATGTAAACAAAGCAATAGATAGCTATGTCTAACGCGCGTAATCAATGTCCTGTAGTCCTTTGTCCCTGGAATTCATGTTCAATACACGAACAGCCGCGCAGACAACTTAGTTTCTAAGCAGTAATTATGTTAACGTGACCTATATAATATTAGGTAGGACCGGTAAGTTAAACAAAGGGCTTGCAACAATGAGATTGCGAACAACAGGATAAAATGGGAATGTGAAACAAAGATAGTTTTAATAAAGGAGAATTTCAGTAACATTCACGACTTAAGCTTCCGACAAGCGTAATAGGAGAGGTTTCATTCGAACAAAAACTCAAATATGGACAGTGGCTGTTTCGTTTTTCACTTCCATTTACGGGACTGAAAAATGAAACAGTTTCGAGGTTCATCGTTTTACGGACAGTTCATGCTCGATGGTAAATACATAGGCATCTATGTAAAATGTAAAAATCAATACTCAGGTTTATGTACTACCGGGAAACGAGCTGTCGACGGTCGTATGTATCAACTAGCGACTGATGTATGTGTATATATCAGGTGGCTGAGTGGTGGTGGTGTACGAAATTTCCGATAATCCGCTTCAAAGTCAGGTTCCATCATCTCAAAATAAGGGCGAGATCCCATTGTGTGTTGCAAGAAGCATTGGCAGGTTACACAATGGTCTTGAGTGGATGCCGGGCGTGTGTACTTACTCATAGTTCACTTGTCGCCTCCAAAACTATTCTATTTACAAGACGAGCCCGAGGCAGTGTCTGTAGTTTATTGGAGCTTTGTGTTGCTAAATGAATTCTTACTCTTTATTAGTTTTTACTTGAAAGAATTTTAAAATAAAACCTCTCAAGATTAGTTCTTTAATAACATTTTTGTCTGCCTAATTGGTTTTTGTAGTTATAGGAGGTACATACAATATATTATAGAGGTATATATATATATATTTTATTCTAATCCGTGTTCAAACAAATGACTCTTTCGACTAACTTTGTATTTTTTTTTTATTATTTTAAACGCCCCACTTTGTAGAAGAAACTAAGAAAGAAGTACGATATACTACGGATCTTATAATTCAATTTTAATTAGAAAGCTACTTCAGAACCTTGGCAGCGTCTACCGATATTTCCTTGGGTGGTTAATCAAGATAATTCTATCAAGTGTCTCAATAATTGACAACTTTAAGTAGCTGTTTTGTACTTGGAACCTCTTATCTTCAGAAGATTGGAAGATAACATCTGTTTGTCAGTATATCGCAATAGGCTCACCCCCTATTACATGGGACGCATAACATAAATAGTGAAAAGTGGGTGTTACATTGTACAGTGAAATTAAGTAATGTAATGTGCACTTCTGCTTACCCCTTCGGGGATAAAAGGCGTGATGTTATGTATGATATTATTATAAGAACAATTTTTTTCTGTTTTTGTTCGGCTTACTCACGTAATTGGTATTAAGGTCTCAGAATACAGTTTTGAGACTTCGTATTATGAAGTATTTAGAAAAAAGTAACGGTCAACCAAGTAGGTGACTTAGCTCGCAGTACCTACATATCTACAAGTATCACATCATCACATCAACGGCCTATAAGTGCCCATTGCTGAACCAAAGGCCTCGACTCACACGGACAAGTTTTGTGCATTAATCACCACGCTTGCTCAATGCGGGTTGGCGACTTGAAACTTTTAATTAGAAATTGTAAGTCCAGGTTTCCTTTACCGTCTGTCAGTGATGTCTACATAATCTTACACAATCCTATAGCTTTACTCTTAGCTATCCATACCAACAAACATATACACATACATACATGCTGTAACGAGTCATCAGATTAGTGTCATAGTGCTACCCAAGGCCGTAGGTACTTACATAATGGTAATATTATCAGAATGTTACCGAGAAATCATCGATCGATTACTTAGCAAGGGTAGACGGAACTAATAATGGAACGTCAGCTTCAGTGACAGGGTACGGAAACTGTAGTTAGAGGGAAATAGGTTTAATAAGGACCTTCCTGGATGAAATTCGCTCCTGCAGATACTTTGTTCATGAGTATTGGAAGAAATTAGAATTGCTTTTTGAGTAGCTTTTAGTTATTGGGTACCTACTTGCCAACTAGTCAAATTCAATACTTTTTCGAACTGTCAAAAGCGGCAGTTTCCTATAAATTTATGAGTTTTATACGAGTTTGTATATTGTGACGTCACGTTCTTTTTTAGCGTCAAACCGCATACTTACTTCTTAAAAAATTGCTGGAAGAATACTAAAATTAAGTTGGTCATAAAATCAATTAATGAAAGTCTGTTTATTTTTTTAATTTTATTGTATTGAACAGTCAAAATGATTCATTTTTGATTATAGAAAGTATCCAATTGTGTCTTGATTCAATTATTGTATTCAAAAATCTAATTAATAACTTTATATGAATATTTTATGCTAAGCAATATGAAGTTCTAGAAATTATTGCCTGGAAACCTCTCAAATGCCTTCAAAAAATCTCTTTAGCAACTAATTAGTCTATTCAATCTTTCCGTTCCAAGTAAACGACGATCCTCTTACAGATTCCATGATATTATGTTCACAGAAATTCTTATTAAAAGTTTCACTGGAAAATGTACAGGGAAACACACATAAAGGTATACAAAACTTATAATAGACTTTCATCTTTATTTCATATTACATATGATTGAAAATCAATTGAAGAATGTTGGGTAGTTTATTGTGCTGTATGTATATCTCTCTGCTAAAGACTTGTAGAGTTTCTTTAGTAAGGTTTCTCGATTCGTGCAAGATTTGTTCTCGAGATTTTAGAGTTATTTGCGAACGTGCAACTTTATGGAATTGCGTTGCAATTATGAAGCTTCGTTAATGAGTTTTGGTGGACTGTGGTGTTTAAATTGAATACATAGTTGTGAATGTGTGTACTACGGAATGTTGTTTCTTTGAATATATGATCTAGTTTGTGTTTCAAAATAATATTCTCTATGATAATAATATTGTTCGAATAGTACTAAATATCGATAGAATTCACATTCAAAATTATTAGTGACTGCCTCGTTGACCGAGTGGACGCAATTGCGACTGCCGGGCAAGGGGTTCGATTCCTGGGTCAGGCAAAGTATTACTGGGTTTTAAAAAAAATCTCAGTAGTAGCACGGAGTCTGGAACCATGCCCGGTATATGGCAATAGGCTCACCCCCTATTACATGGGTCTCATAACATAAATAGTGAAAAGTGGGTGTTACGTTGTAGAGTGGTATAATGTGCTTACACCTCTGCCTACCCCTTCGAGGATAAAAGGCGTGATGTTATGATATGTTAATTATTAGTGTAAAATTGAGGTACGATGTATGTATATCACTATGTGAATCTGGGAAAGGAATACCTCCGTTATATTAAAACTTATAGCTATTTAATCTTCAAGCGGGCGCGCGGTATTTTGTAACAAGAGCAGGCGCGCGTAACCGAATAGACCTATGGGATGAATAAGATGAAGAAAGCATTAATTATGGGATAATCATTTTTTAATTTGTACTAAGATACATTATCATTGTCTTTATAGTTTAATTTGTCACAACAAGTAATTAAAATTATGAAAAAGAAGCAATTATTGAGTCACCTAACGTAACTCATATATTCTTCGGATCAAAATAAAAATTAAGACCCGTTTACATATGTTAGGTTGGTTTATATACGTAGACCAGAAAATTAATAAAAATTAATGATAAAAACCCTTTAATTTTGATTTTATTTTCGTCAGAGTCAGTATTCTTGTAATTTTTCAGATTTTTGCTACTTCGTAACTTTATCGCGTCCTGTAAAACAGCTATTTATTTCCGAAAGCTACAAATTATTCTGATCTAAGTCCGACAAGGATGATATCACATCAGATAGATGTTCTTCTAAAACTATGTGATGAGAAGTTTCAGAGCCTTGGTTGCTAAGGTCTGATTCACTCTCTTCTTCGTCTTCTCTTTGTAATTCCTCGATTACTGCACTTTGCGATAACCAATAACGACTTGTTTAAAAAAACGCTTTAAAACACCAAAACTCCAAGCTGAATTAGATAATATTGACATGTGTACCTATATCGCGTTGAGCGTCGCGCGTAATCTATTCGACGACAGGCGCGTGTAGTCTTTTCAATGACTGCGCCGGAGCCTAAACAATTGTAATTTGTGGAGTGGATAGAGCGCTTCAAGCAACGGAATAGTTTTTATTTTACTCCTAAAAAGATAGTGACAGGCTACTTAAAATTAAAAATGCATGTGGCAACTAACAATAAAAATACGAACGAAAATGTATTAACCGCGGTCGATTCGACTACGCGCGCCCGCTTGATGGTTAAGACAGATAATTTTATGTCCATATTCTCCATATAACTCCGTTCTATTAATAAATAATTTATCAAACCAGTATTTATCAAATCATAATCATTTTGAACCCCGAAGAAAGCCGTATGGCTTTCTTCGGGGTATGGCCGAGAAGGAACAGAGACCTCATTTCATCAGTGACGTTGTCTCGTATTATAAGGGGCGTGTATGTCATATACAGAGTATACGGCCAAACTCCAGTGCACGTAATTAGGATTCCGCTTCGCTCAATACGTTCTTGGAAATTCTTAACTTATGGTAAGGATATTCATGATTTTTGTTTGATATCTTCGTAAGTAGTCTATTAATAGAACTTTAATATGATAATTGTTGTTTTTATGGCAACATGGACTTTTTTATATGGATAAGCCCGTAAACGAGCATCGATCATCTGATGGCAAGCAATCGGCGTCGCCCATGGACACCCAGAACACGAATTTGAGGATTGTTGGAGATTCAGGGATTGGGAAGATTTTGGAATTGGCAAGCGTTGTTTCACGACGGTTTTCTGTTGTTGTAGTTGGTGAAAGTATATTTATTTAGTTAAGATATTAACCTCATTGTCAAACATTACTTATGTGTTATTTTATCCGTATACTTAAAATAGAATCTGGAGCAGGTCTATTAGAAAACCCAGTGCCCTTTACAGGTGCTAAGGGTGGCCGCCGGGGTAAAAATCTCACACTCCCTTGTGTGTCTCCTGAAATATCTAGGCGCCTAAAATAGAAAGGAATATTTATTATTATATTATCTACTTGGTCAAATAGAAAATCATATCAGCGAATAGTAATCAATAAACTAATAAATAAATGTTGATATGATAAACTATCATGAAACATACTAAATTACAAAACTATCGCGGTTCATTCACATGAATATACTGAGAAAAGCTTTACTAGTTTTGCACCACAGAGCGGCTCTTCCTCATGAGCAGCGTGTGCGGTCATCGCAATGTCGCGCAGCCTACTGATACTGATGCTACTAACATAGAAATCGCACAACTTAAACAAAACAACTTATAAACTTACAAAAGCATTCATTTACGGACTTCGTAACAAAATTCCTTCCTAGCCGCCTAGCCTAAACCGGTCTCCATCATTGATTTTAATCCCTTTTTTGCAGCAGACAATGAGAAATCCAAACCTATCCATCGCTTTTATGAATTCACTGAAATAATGAAACCTAAAAGACTGAAAAAGGATTGGACAGTCATTTCGAAATGAGAGGTAAAAGGATTGTTCATATATCCCAGCATTTTCATCAGTGAATGCTCAATCAAATAAATGGATCGATATGGAAATTGACCTTATGTATGTACAGCGATTGTATGGAGTACATAAAACTGGAAAATCATGACTCTTTTGTAGTGCAAAGAGGCCTTAGTACAAGGTCTTTTATATTTTTTTTAACGTTTTTTTTACGTTTAAAATAATCGCAACGAAACCGTGTTCGGCGTTCTGATTGGTTGGTTTCTTGGAGCCGGCCAATAGGAGCAGCGAACGTGGTCTCGTTTCGATTATGTTTTAAAATAAAATCGTACTAAGCCCTCAAAACACTCACTGCCTGTCTATTAGGACTGATACTTTGCTAGTTACATAACGTAACATCACGCCTTTTATACCCGAAGGGTTATGTAGGCAGAGGTGCACATTGCGGCACTTTGTGTCACTGTACAATGTAACACCCACTTTTCACTGTTTATGTTATGAGTCCCGTGTAATAGGGAGTGAGCCTATTGCCATATATTGGGCACAATTCCAGGCTCCGTGCTACTACTGAGCATTTTTTAAAAAACCCAGTAATACTTTGCCCGACTCGGGAATCGAAACCGAGACCCCTTTCCTGACAGTCGCACTTGCGACTAACGAGGCAGTCATTTGCTAGTTACCTATGTTTGCATTATTAGCATTGTGGTAAATATAGGCTTTATATGACATATAATTTAAATAACATGGTATTAAGAGGACAGATATTCACTGGATACACAACGCATACCACTTTACGGGTTTTTACGCCTTTTGTTCTGAAATACAAGACTGCGTGAGCCGAACTGTATATTCAGGTCGATATTGTCCGACCAAAACCAAATTTCAACCTAACCATATGAAAAACTTTGTTATACATAAGCTTAATTACAATAATTACAATTTTTCAATTTTAATTCATACATAACATACATAACATCACGCCTTTTATCCCCGAAGGGGTAGGCAGAGGTGCACATTCTACCACAGTACAATGTAACACCCAATTTTCACTAGTTGTTATGAGTCCCATGTAATAGGGGGTGAGCCTATTGCCATATACTGGGCACATTTCCAGACTCCGTGCTACTACTGAGAATTTTTAAAAAACCCAGTAATACTTTATTAATTCATACAATAACCAAAATTCATATTGATTAAACTTCTGCCAGTGACTGTACCTTAGAACTTTGATTAACCAAAGCCATTCCTAACGTCTCTTGCAGGCTGCACTACAATGATGGACGTCTTGCATCCAATACAGATGGACGTCTTGCAATGGGTATTGGACGTAAGACGTCGATATCGTATTTCAATGAAGGTTCCCTTTGTTGTGGGTATATCAACATACATATGTACGTATATTTTGTTTGGCTATAGTTCAGTTGTGTTTGGGAAATTGTAGAGGATTTTGTTGATAGGTTAGATGTGGTAGGTTTTCATAATTTCTGTGTTAATAAAAGATGTTTCATTTAAAGGACTGAAGAAGAATAGAGGAGTATTTTATTTTTATAGTCGGTCTCAGTTAGGACTGGTACCGTTGAACATTTTCACTGCTTTTAAAAATCATGTGTGTAGCCAGTGAGAAAATTAAATTGTTATTAAAATTATGTGACTACAGCTCTTTTGTAATTGTTACACTTTAATGAAAAGTATTATTGTAAGTAACTGTTTTTCGAAAATAGAAAGGTATATCAATGCCTTACGGTATGTTTTCATTTGAAGCACCCTTTGGAGGCTTATACTAATACAACTAAACATTCATGTATTACTATTTACATACCAAACCAAAGACTGCTTTTTTTTCTAAAAAAGAAACAAAATAAAAAATAACACTAATTACCACCACAATAGGTTTCAAATTACATCATTAAACAACACAATCAGTCAGAGCGAAGGCAGCTTTCAGTTCTCATTTACAATTTGAGCTGGAATCGATATTAGGTAGAACAGTTCTTTGAAATAGACTTGATACACTGTTAGGGCTAGTCGACATTAAGCTTCACCTGTGAGCCTGTGAGCCTTCTGACAGTGTAAATGAAGCTTAGAGATGCTACTTTTCAAAACATGTTTCGGTCTTGAATTGGGGTATTTCGCCCATATTGCTACAGTTTTCTGTATCTTTTTTGCTTCGGTTTTTAATCATTCAGAATGGGTCTAAATTTTTGGGTAATACGATAAAGAGTGTGGGATCTTTATTCATATTTTACCATTGGTAGATATAGGTGACGATAACGGTTTGAAAACGGTTTCAGTACCTGAATTCTGATCCTTGTGGAAAGCATTATTTTAGCACGTTTTGTAGTTTTTGAAGGGGTGTGGATTCTTTGTGTTTAGTTTATATAGCTTAACCTCCATTAAACTTTAAAAAAATTTGCTCCACACTAGGATTTTCTCCTGTGTCGTGAGAGCATTTACAAACTATAATATGAGAATTAAATCGCAAACTTGAAGTTGAACTAAATTGTTGTTAGTCAAGTATGCATTTGCATAAATTACGTATTATTTTTTAGTAGACCATCACAATTAAGCTCTCCACCTATACACCTCTCATGGTAGAAAAAACATTGAAACTCTTTTGGAATCTAAAAAACAAAATAACTACTCGTTGACGTCTTTCAAACTGGTCTACGAAATTTCGTAGCACAGATTACGTAATTTGCTACGACGTAGCTGTTACGTTCGGCGTAAGTACGCCAGACGGGGAGCTACAGAAAACGAAAAAAGCGCCACGCTATTACAGTGCATGACAACTTGAGTGACTGGCTTGGCTGTCTGAAGAAATATTTTAGGATTAGAGGAGATATTTCGTGTGTTACTTTTGTTTTAGAAACTTAATGATTCTTTGTAAGTTTGCTTTGTCATGTACATGAAAATCATTGTTTTGTTTAAAAAAAATTTAATGTTAGTCTTTCTATAATGGGTTACTTATATTTTTGTTATTTAACATTATGGGCCGTGTGAATTAATGACAGAGAATTTCAATAATGCAAATATTTAATTTAATTAGAGTTCAAAACCTTACTCTCTTTCTAGCTTTATACTGGTCGGCTCTGTGGTTCGAAATTAGAAGAGCTTTTCTCAGTATATGCACATGAGTAACCCGCGATTTTTAGTTAATTTAGTAGGCTTTTCTTATTCTAACTATAAAATATAAATGCTTTTAGTTTTACTAGTTTTTAGTCCCCTAATTTAAAAGCATAGCAGAGTACCAACACAATAACATAACCAACCACAAAATCATGGCAAAGTACAAAACCAAATAACGACCTTTGTCTCAAATTTTACATTTCCACTCCTATTCAAGGTACACTTAGTAAATGAAAACAGGAGATATTTCTAAACAGAGGACGGGGCAGCCATTTTTGTTTTTAAAATCCCAAAGTAGCCAGGTTCAGTGGACTTGATAAACCACTACTATACTACTATATGAATAGAGCAGTTTTTGCTCCGTGACAAACAAAGCTTCCCTTTTATCTTGCCGACGGTTAAGACCCGACGGTCACAAATAAAAAATGTGAGAGGCTAATTAAATTGCAAGGAAAAATTCCCTCTCTGTTTCATTGGACTCGGACCTCTTTGTCTTCACATAGTACTTACCTAACAAATCTTTTTAAACTAATTGTTTTCTCTTCGAAGAATTTAATAAACTCACTGTTATTAATTTGTCAGTAAAATGAACTAAGAATTTAATTTCGAAATGAACACGTAGTGGCACTATCAATCTCGGTTACACAATGCAAATTCAACGTTACATTACAAGTTTAAAGTTCGAAATTGATTGCAGGTTTGTAATAAGAGTTGGTAAATGTAGGTATTCCACGTTTTGTGATTTTATAGAAACTATGTATGTATGTACACCTGGACATACACATGTCTATGTGTGAATAATTATGTATTACTAGTACATAGAATTCGTATACATTGGAAAGCTTAATTTCAGTTGAAATGAGAATATATTAAATCCTTTTCGCGGAATATGGTGCTACATTTTCACCGGTACAAAATATACAGTGTGACGTTTTCATGAAAATGAAAATGTAAATTGAAGTTTTCCGTGAAAACGCTGGGATTAATATTCATATTAGTTATAGTGAGAATAAATGCGGGCGGTGATATCGATCGGGGTTTTATACAGAGCCTGTACTCTACTGTTTGAACTGAAGCTTTTGACTGGATGTTTTAATTTAATTGTTTAGTTCATTGTATGTTGTGATGAAACAAAGAGTTTTTATGAAAAAGCCTGATAGGTTATGGATCGTGGAACTGATATGTTTGTTGAGAATTGCCCAGACAAAACAAAAGTTGACATTTAGCGAGATAAGCTTTTTGAAGTATTATTTACTGTTTTTATGTGACAATGTGGCATTTAGGTTTGTGTCCTGAAAACAAGAATTAAAATGATTATTGTAGTTTTTGACCCGACTGTCTGTTCTAGACTGCCTCATAGGCCTCATAGGGCAAGGGGTCTCGGGTTCGATTCCCGGGTCAGGCAAAGTATTACTGGGTTTGTAAAAACCTCAGTAATAGCACGGATTCTGGAAATGTGACCGGTATATGGCAATAGGCTCACCCCCTATTACATGGGACTCATAACATAAATAGTGAAAATTGGGTGTTACATTGTAAGTACAATGGCATTAAGTGCTGTAATGTGCACCTCTGCCTACCCCTTCGGGGATAAAAGGCGTGATGTTATATTGTCTGTTCTAGATTCTAGTTACTATAAAGGTAAGAAGTACTCACAATTATTGCATTATTAAGGAATCATAGGTATTCCATACAATTTGCTTTTGGATTCAAGACATTAGCCAAACTCAAAGTTAACATCACAATGTACAAAGATATCCTCAATACACATCAGCGTAGTCACCGTACCAAGGACACACGGATCACAAGGATTCCTAACATAATCGGCACGCCGATGCATCAATCTCAGTAAGATTGCGTACGTAACCTCGGTGATCCTTCATTCTGCCGGTTACAGCCTCATAACTGTCATGTTGCACGAGTTTGGTTTGTTCACTGTATATGTATGGTTTGGGATTTATTTTCGAAAATAGGTTCATCATACGTACAGCACCACAGCTTTTATCCCCGAAGGGGTAGGCAGAGGTGCACATTATGCCACAGTACTTATGTAACACCCACTTTTCACTATTTATGTTATGAGTCCCATGTAATAGGGGGTGAGCCTATTGCCATATACCGGGCACATTTCTAGACTCCGTGCTACTACTGAGAATTTTTTAAAAACCCAGTAATACTTTGCCCGACCCGGGAATCGAACCCGGGACCCCTTGCCCGGCAGTCGCACTCACGACCACTCGGCCAACGAGGCAGTCAGTTGTTTGTTACAAAGTTTTTAAAAAGGGATTGCGAAATGTTGAAGCATTTAAGCATATCAACTTTTGTGTTAATGTTGTTTGAACGAAACCTCACTTCTCACGTGTTTATTTCCTTTGTTTGTTCGTTCCTTAGTTCATATCGTCAACAGAGGCCTTAGTAGAAGTTTGATTTACGTTTAAAGTATTCGGAACGAGTACTCGTTCGCCGCTCTGATGGCAGGCTCCAATGAACCAACCAATCAGAGCGGCGATCGCGGTCTCGTTTCGATTACTTTTAACGTAACACAGACTCATACTCCTCATAAAATATCAAAATTAAAATATTTTGTTCATTCCAAATCATCATAATCCAATGGTTTAAACAATTAAATGTATATTACATTTTTATTTTACATGCTTAATTTACTCAAGAAAACAGAATGCAGATATGTAATAGGTAGTGTCTCTGTACTGAGTAAATCTTTGTACGCTTAAATTATTTTTTGATGATAAGGGAACATCTTCAAAAGGCGGCTAGCTTTTTAGGGAGAAAGATTAGGGAGTGTGGGATTTGTACCTCACTATAATCACCCCAGTAGCCACCGGGTCCTCTAAAAGAGACCTGCTCCAGAGCCCTTGCTGTGCAATGCCTGTTACGGTACATTCCTAGAGACCATACGCTTACCTGCATAGTTATGCTGACAGTATGTGTCGCCCACCGTTTACCGCTTATGCATGAATCCCACGTTGTTATGTTACTTTTAGTTAAAAATATAGATAAATTTATTATCTCGACTTTCGTACTTCGTATGTAGGAATATTGGGTGACGCCTATGATCAGCGGTAGACGTTTTAGGGCTGATATAATTACTATGACGATGATTACTATGACGATAATGATGAAGCAGAAACCACGTATCTAGTTATTAAAATACATAATATTCGTTTGGATTTGCAAATAAAACCATCATAAAGAATGTTAGATCAAATATTTTTAATTTTATCCATGACGTAAAAGGTAAACAAAAATAAAGAAAAAATGCTGAAATACGCTGAAAAAACGTCATTTAATGGTCCACCTCTAAATCACCACGAGTCTGAAAATAATAAACTGATAACTGAAAATACGAAGCCAGAACTATCGAAATCTGCATACGTATAAATTTTGTGTGAAACTCACAACGTTCTCAATCTCATTATCCAAGAGAATTGAAAAGATTAGACCAAGAGTTGTAACAATAAACCTGCTATGACTATGATACGGCTCAATGTCAACTATTATTAAATTAAGTCATACATTGTAAGAATAATATTATGTAATTCTATTTTTAAATTCAAACTACAAGTTTTAAAATCAACAAAATACTCAAGTAATGAAGTCATGAAGAATGACAATAACGATATAAGTACATAAATATCTAGAATCATCGATTAATAGCTTTACTGAGTTGAATACGACATGTAGCGCCATCTCTCGATGGGAAAGTAATTCAGCGGTATGTAGTGTAGAAAAATTACGTATAAAACATGCAGTAAATATCGTATGATTAAACCCCTCCCCCCCACGCCGGTCATACAATCATACTCACACAAGACAGGTACATGTACATACATAATACATTTTGAAAAATGCGTTCAAGAATATTGTGGTGTATTCTTTCGCCAAATTACATACACTGACATCTCGCGTATTTTTTGTGAAGTACTTCATCACCTATTGTTTAAGTCAACAAAACTTACAAATAATGAAGGATCTATTATTTATTTTAATAATGAAGCATAAATTTGATGAACCAAATTTCATTATAGGATTGTTAATTTTAATCAATCTGTTCAAAATCATAATATATTACGAATTTAAGAGCGTAGGTACCTACATTGTGTCAACAAACAAAACAATAACAAGCGCGGCCGGCTGTGGCCGACCTGAGTCTATGCGGTACATTTGTTATTATTACATTACATAATTATTAAAAAGAATTAATATGTGAATCAGTACAACCCGAAGTCTAAGTTGATATTTTTAAGAATTATCAAACAATAAACAAGAAATCAAATAACAGATCCATTATAGTACGTACATATTTACATTACCTACCTTTTACTTGGGTCAATTCTCGTAACTCGAGTACACCTCTGCCTATGGTCATTACCTGAATCTAGTCCTATAAAGGACATTTTCTTGCGAAATCTTACTGTTTTTATTTTCAACAAACACATAAAATTACCTATTATTCACACAAACTTCACAATCGAATAATATAGGTACTTGTACTAGAAACTGATAAACAAATACACTATTTGAAAAACCTACACATATATTTAACTACTACTACACATTTATGCAACTTTATGTTTAAAACTATTTCCTAATAATTTAAACGAAAACATAAACAAAGCGATCGCACATCACATGAAAACAATATGGCCGAAAACATTGGAAATGAATTGAAGTCATTACCAATAGTCAATTGAGTGTTAATTATAATAAAAATGTAGCTTAAAAATTAAGGTAATGCAGCGTTTAATTTCAAAAAACAAAGGTTAATTTAGTAAGTCAAATGAAATTGCATCATCGTCTTAAACCAATATTTCATACTAAAAAACATTCATTCATATAATTTGAAACATTGTAAATGGCGCCATCTTGAAGTTTCAATAACTTCCTTTTAACTTTTATAATAATAAAGACAACTCCTCGTTTAAAATTTCTATAAACCGACAAAGCGTAAAAAATTTAAGCTTTAATTAAAACACTTAAAACATATTTGTTAAATACGCAATTATAAAAATACATTCGCATTATATCGAACGAGTTCAGAAGTTTCAACAAAAAATTCAATAGATGGCGCTGGTGTACTCCATTCATTAGTACTTTACGATATACAGATTTTATCAATTTAAATCCTTTTATGATTTAATTGTTTTTAAAAATACAATAACTTGTTGCTGTTTTATTGTTTTAGAATTCTTAATAAAATACGATCGTTTTCCAAGTGATGAACAAACGGTCCTCTAATTTTTTAGTTGCAAACATTTTGTCAAGCAAAAGGAATCGTGTAATATAATTATGAATGGTTATTCTGTACCGTGACCATGGTCGTGAACTTCACGCATGCGCGGTGCATACTTTTGGTACATTACTTTCGTGACGTCACAACTAGCAGCCAAGATTTAAGGAATAGCAGCGCATGCGTGGTGCGTGCGGGGCGCATTCATTGCTTTACAAAGGCGCGTATTTATGTTAGCCGTTTTTTTTACAAACTTTTATTATATTATTGAATTTTAATAAACGCGTTTGTACATTTTATGTATGTTATATATTCACGATATTTATAGGTAGGCAAAGCCTTTTCGTCTATATGGACTGCACGCCACTGAAAACATGGTTTTTGATTTAATTCATCAAAGCTATGTTAAATTAAAATATAGTATTGCTGTAGATAGTGAAAAGTAGTGGTAAGCTAAAAGATTTTATAAACGATTCGAATATTGGTTCACTCTTGAGACGAAATGGTTACTAATCTTAGGTTTCCGATGTGGCTAAACTACATATCAATATTACATAGCACAACATCACGCCCTTTATCCCCGAAGGGGTAGGCAGAGGTGCACATTATGCCACTGTGCAATGTAACACCCACTTTTCACTATTTATGTTATGAGTCCCATGTAATAGGGGGTGAGCCTATTGCCATTTATTTTAACAAAACTATCTATTTTAAATGACCAAAATCTAGAAACAGGAATAATTCGTTCTCATCTACCTACACTGTGGTGTGTACATAGTCACAACAAACAACGTCCAAATGAAAAGCATTTCATTTCAATCAGTCGAAAATTTCATTCCCCGATACAGCGAGATAATGGCCCTTTCATCGGAACGAGTGAACTGTTCAAAAATCCCGTAATTTTACGAACTGAAATACTAATTAAGCCGGATTAACCCTGCGATGTATAAAATAATCCGCGCCCGAGTGCCCGAGTGCCTCTCGCTCGCACTAAAGCCGCAAAACATGTTCGAAATTAATCAGAACTTCAATAGAGGCTATGTAGGCGATTATAGTTTGTTTTTATACACTTGTATATACCTCTATATGCAGGTATATATATAAGTAGTTTTTTTAAGGAGGGAAAATCATCGAATGACTGTTCTCGCCTGGGTGAGGCGAGAGGGAGTGTCAGACTCTTACTGACTAAAAACCACCCTGCGTTTCGAGCTGGAGCTCCGGTAACCCGTTAGGTTCTCCGCGACTCCGAATACATAAGTAGTAGGTATAATACAACACTAAAGCAATTTATATTATAAATTATAACATTTGTGAGACGTCGGCACAGCCAAATGTATAAAGAAATACATACTTACTAAAATAATTATTATGTTTTCAGCTTACACATGTAAGTTTTTGATAAAGAACTCGACCAGTTTCAGAAGCAGTTTGAGTTGAGTAGATAGTCGGCGCATCATGTCTCGCGGAATGCTGCTCATGAATATATAGCATGGCTTGAAACTCGTCGAGTTCCTCAAACAAAACATAAGAAATACTAAAGGAGTTCCAAGTGCTTTGCCAGCCTTTTTTTAAGGAGGGAAAATCATCGAATGACTTCTCCCGCCTGGGTGAGGCGGGATGGTGTGTCGGACTCCTACTGACTAAAAACCACCCCGTTCCTACTCCTGCACTTCGAGCCGTTAAGCAACCCGTTAAGTTCAGCCTTGAGAAAGAGACTAGGCGACCAGTAACATTATTCGAATTCGTACTTACACGCACAATGTCCTTACGGGTTTCATGAATTTGTACATACATGTATATCGTAACAGATTGCACAAATTCGTACGTGAATATCGTTACGGGTGTCTTCTATTGTGATAGACAATGGACAATGGAACGCTAATTAGTACGATTCTGGTATAGGTACCTCTTCTAAGTATAATAATAATCTACTTTCGTCGATCGTTTCATGTATAGCACTAATTTTTTTATTGTAATGATTAAGTTATTTTATATGATACGTTGTCGTATTTATATGATTGTGAATGGTTACAAAAACAGTTCCACACGCCAGAAAAAGCATAATTATTGTTTTTAATTTCCATATCTTGTTTTCAGCTATGATAATTGGAAAACAAAGAAAAGTCAATCAAAGGTCAATCACCCTTTTTCTTTGTCTTCACAATTCAGTTTCAGCTACTCTAACGCCATCTTTTTTAAATCCTACGTAAGTAAGGTATTCAATTAGTTCCGTATGCAAAGTAGAGATGTCGCGATTCTACACTTTTTGATCAAAAGGTTGGTTCAGGTCGCTACATTTGTGCTTCGTTGTGTTGTGCCAGTAGCAGTGATATAAGATAGTTTTGAATTAAAGAGTTCGAGACATATTATATGATTAACTGGATATTATATTTAATTAAACTTCATAATAGTTTAGTTGACATAAGCCTTTGAAACAAACTTCAACTGAAACATAAAATTCCACTGAGTCGTTAAATTTTTCCTGAACGACTTGCCTTGTTACTTGCCCAATGTAAACAGGTTTTGCTTATGACATGTTTTCCTATTGAACGTTATTGCTGGGGTGATGAATATTTTTTCTTAGTCTTATTAATTTCCGCACACAATACTAAATGTAACGGAAAATATTGAAAAATACCAATTTTAATGCATTGCTCCAACTCGAATATCTAATAAACTAAAAGTAGCTCCTTCAATTTTCAATCACATCGTCCAAAATACACGTGTAGCTGAAGATTTTTAGGAAATCGATAAAAACATCTCAATTTAGCTACATCCTAATTGTCGTACATTCGTTAACTCTTCGAACGCGTCGTTTCGAAACGAATAGAAATTGAATTTGAATTATTACCTCGTAAGAAACTCAATAAGCATTTTGTAGGTAGGTCTTTGCTTATATATATAATATATCTAGTGATTCCCGTGTGTGATTCGACGAGTGGAATGTTCAGACGAATAAATTGACATTGATTTTAAGTTGTTTAGCGAATTGATAGTGTTTGTATTTCAATAAAAAACTTAAATAACAACTATTACATAAATAAAATTAAAACTAAATATTACTAAATTAAATATATACAACTTATAATTAAAATTAATTATAGGAAAAATAAACTATTTATAAGGCATCGAAAAACTCGTCCGCATCGACGTCAGTGGGGAAAGTACCCGAAGGCTGGCAGCATTGCCACGTTGTATGGCAATGCTTAACCTCTGACCGAGAAAAAGACCAGCCCTCTGGTCACGAGATGTGTCGACCAGGCGTTTCGAAATGTTTTTGAACAATTTAAGCGCACTCGGACCCCACGGACCTAACGTCTCAACCCCAAACGGCTCAAAGATATAACTACCAGCAAGGTACTTACTACTTGCGCCGCTTGAGGTTTTCTGCAGAGGCAGCAGCCGAACCAGCATTACTCGCCGTTACTGGAAGATGAGAAGGTGCAAGGGTGTCGACACAGGTTGCGTCCCACACCAAAGACCTTCCCAGCTTCCAGGGCATAATGGACATACCGTCGGGTCTCTTACCATCGTCGCGTGCCAAACCCTTTGGTTCCAGAACAGCTGGTACACCGGCGATGACAAGAGCTCGACGGATGATGTCGTTAATGCTGGCGTGTCGGGCTATCCGGCCCGCGCCTCTGCTACACGATAGGCCGTGGTGGCCGAGGTGGTCGACCATCTCACCGCATTGACAGCGATGCGGAGAAACACAGGGTGCACCTACACGCAAGCAAGCAGCAAGCCGAAAAGTTGAGTCATTCAACATCGTGCCAATATTGAATGACGGAAATGCCTGAAGCCAGAGACCTGATTCCCACTCACCCACAGCCAATAGGCGAGCTAACTCCGCAGGATTGGTGCTGGTATTAATTAGATTATTATGCACCAACCTGCAAAGCGGCTCGTCCCATTGTCTCTGGGAGGAAGGGTTGTCAGGCAAGGCTGTATTGGGACAAGTTTCTGTCCAGGCGTTCATCGCGTCGGTCAGACACGGCACATCGGGTTCAACGTCAACACCGGCTAAAATATTTTTTGTTAAAGTACTAGTGCTGTGGACAGAAGAGATGAACGCCGGTAAACTAGCACTGGAAATTTTGCGGACGCCTAGACCACCAAAACGAATTGGTAGTGTGGCTTGAAGCCAAACACGATCGTCCATAGAAGCATTCAAAAGTGAAGTTAAGGTATCACGGATAATTTGATCAATTTGGTCCAGAATATGCGGATGCTTCCACAGAGGGGAAGCACGCAGAAAATACATAAATTTTGGGCCGAAACAACAATAGCGAATTAAAGTAAAGGCACAATGTAGATTAATTTTGGAAAGTCTATCGGAAATGTCACAGAAATTTTTAATTTTCTCGTTTATGAAATCAGAGAAACTGTTTTCGAAAATTGGGGAACCCAGGAGAAGAAGAGAGTTTTTATCAACAATTTTTAAATTCGGCGCTACGGTAGAAAAAGTGTTTAAAATTCGTTGTCTGTCAATAATTTTGTCCGGAAGGTAAATTTCGCATTTAGAAATATTTAATTCTAATCCGATGGATTTAAATTTAGAGATCAGAAGCTGTAAGTCATGGAAAACAGTATCTGCGTCACCTCCTAAGGTTCCATCGTCCAAATACCAAACATTAAATTTAGATTTAAGTTGCCGAATAATAGGGTGAATGGCCAGACTGAAAATGACTGGACCAAGAGGATCACCTTGTTGGCAGCCTACCGCAGAATCCAAAACTTTGTCTTTATATAATAATTTTGAAGGTTGTCTATAGCACTGCCAAATAAAACTGTAAATTTCAGGTAATTCTTTTTTAACTTCAGCCAACAAAGTGTCCCTATTGATGGAATTGAATGCATATTTTACATCAACCTTAAAGATGACCTCACTTTCGTTTGTATTCAAGAAAGATGATAGGGCGTGTACGGCAGCCTCACAACCCCCTTTTGAGCCGAAGCCTAATTGGAGGGGTTGAAAGTGCGACATGAGCGCATCTTTATGATAGCTGCAACACAACTTGGCTGCCAAACGCCTGTAAGTACAACCTACGGCAATGGGACGTATGCCGCCATCTTTTTTGCGTACAAAATGGATGGAAGATGGAATAGATTGGCCCCGTACAAAATGTCGATAACGGCATCCGTCACATTACCGGAGAGCATTAAATTAACCAAAACCGTTAGCTCCTTCAGAAGAGACTCACCGGCTTCCCCGACGTCTGGCCCCGTCAAATCCTTAAGATGTTGAGGAGTCAGACCATCAAGTCCACCAGCAGAGCCACTGCGGAAGGAGCCAACGGCTGCGGCTACTTGCTGGACAGTTAAGGTGAAAATATGGATTGGTTCAGGAGGATCGGGAAAAGTGAGGTCAGCCCTAGCAGGCGGGTGTTTACTCTTCAGAGCTTCAAAAGTTTCTGAAGAGTAGGGAGCAACCACGTCACTACTGAATAAAAGCCTGGCGGCTCCGCTTATATCACCTTCACCTAATTTGGATTCTACGTAGTCAAAACGAGTTTTTTTAATATTATTAAAGGAGTTAGGAAATTTTGGATCTAAAATGGGGTTCAAAATACTGCAATTACTTTTAATTTGTGAGGTTAAGTTTTTTTTAACAGCCAAATTTTTAAAGCCAGTTTTTTTTCACGTGTAGAATCCTGTAGGGGAAGGTGAGTAACTGCTCCCAAGCCGAGAAAGAGTTCTCCCGAGTTGCAAGACGAATGCAATTTCCTAAATTAAGAGCCACGGACCGTCTTGCACCACGAGGAACTCTTTTTAAAACAGGTGTTGAATTTTTGAATTTGGATAAAGTTTCCCATAAAGGCTGATTTGAAACCGGAAAAGAATTTTGTAGAGGAGTAGTGTTAGAGGGGGATAAGGGGACACACTATGAGATTTGTGGATTTTTCCATAATGTATCCTTGACCCGCGTTCTCCTTTAAAAAATCGAGGCTGAGAGCACAAAGAACATCTTACCAGGCTTTCTAGAGGTTGATGGGCACATTGAGGAGCACTTCCAGACTCAACGGCTGCATCACATGAATGCATGTAGGTCGAAAGCCTTCAAAAATGTATCAAAAATTCTAAAATTAAACTAATTAAACAATAATGATTAATAATTAAACTTATAAAAAGAAAAATTGGTCAAGGACGCCGGGGCTGCCGCGCTGTCGCGCAGCGCCGCGCTGTCGCGGTGTTCCGCGCCTCCACGCTGTTCATATCTTAAGAAAGACTGTTCGCCCAAGCGGCAATGTTGGAAGAAATGCTCGGAGACGGTTAGATTCGTTTTTCGACAATGAGTCAAATTTGTCAGCACGTCGAAGCAGATAAAAGTCAACGCATAGAAAGATTTAAAGTATGCAGCAGACAGGCCACTTGTATTTCGCCTTTAAATTCAATTTTAATAAACACAATCACGTCTCGATGAAAATAATACACACTTTCGAGTAAAAATTTAACAATAATTCACTTTTTATTTAAAAATAGGAATTTTTTTAGAAAATTTTATTGACACACTTGACAGTTAGTTATTGCAAGATCAATTTAGCGAGTTGCTATACTGGTGAAGTGAAAGCTTGCCTTTACTACTTCTATAAAGTTCTCTAGGAGCTTAAATGATGGCAAATTTTAAGAGAGACAAGTAATAGGTTGAAGGTTAGGGGATTATTTCTCAACTATTTGATAGTTATTTTGCTTGGTAGATATCCTTACTTATAATATTATAAATCGGAAAGTGAGTTGGTTTGTTTGTTTGTTTGTTTGTTTGTTCCCCTTTCACGCCGTAACTACTAAACCGATAGCTTTGAATTTTTGCAAACGTAAAGTTAGAAGTCTGGATTAAATAATAGGGTACTTTTTATCCCGGAAATATGTGATATTCTCGAGGAAAAACGAAATCATTGGTATAGATGGCGCTGTGTGTACATATATGTCACATAGGCTACTTTTATCCGCGCGCGAGCGAAGCCGCGGGTAAAAGCTAGTTATATATAAACGCGCATGCGACTGCCTCGTTGGCAGAGTGGTTGCAAGTGCGACTGCCGGGTAAGGAGTCTCTGGTTAGATTCCCGGGTTGGACAAAGTATTATTGGGTTTTAAATAAATTCTCAGTAGCACGGAGTCTGGAATTGTAATTAATTATATTATTTTCAGCTTACTCACGTAATTATTTGACGAAAGGAACTCGACTACTTAGTTCCAACCCATGCTAGGGGCTCATATTTGTATTTGTCCAGCACGACCTCTGGTTCACGGTTCAAGTAAGTACTAGGTATATAAACAAAAATATTGGGGAAAATTATGATTCAATTCATATACTTGAGAGAAAAAATAGCAAGATTATTGTAACAATTTCATTCAAGAATTTTAATACATAGGTACTCGCGGTCGTTGATCCGCAATCCGTTTCCATTAATATTATAAGGATGCCAGTAAGCGTTAGTAAGTTTGTAGAACATAAACTTATAGAATCCAATTCCATCAAGAAATTAAAATTTTCCTAGCAAAGATGGGTAAGTTCAGTATTTAGAGAACCTAGTCTTTTAACCATTAAGCCGATAAACGAGCAGGCGTATCATCTGATAACAAGCAATCGGCGTCGCCCATGGACACCTGGAACACCAGAGGCGTACAAGTGCGTTACCGGCTTTTTGGGGATTAGGAATTTGAGGATTGTTGGGGAGTCAGGGATTGAAAAAGGGGGGAGGGGTTAATTCGTCGTCCGATAACCTCACTCACACGGCAAAATACAACGCAAGCTTTGTTTTACGTCGGTCTTCTGTAAGGCCGTGGTATCACTCCGGTCGAGCCGGCGCATTCGTGCCGAAGCATGGCTCTCACAAACTTAAAGACGGATAGTTCATTTATCGAGGAAAGCTAAGGGTTACGAAACATCACGCTATAATAATTAGGCGTCAAGCTTAGAGGAACTCATTTTTTTTTTAAACTTTGCCCCACACTAGGATTTTCTCCTGTGTCGTGGGTGCGTTTACAAACATACAAGTTCACATACACAATGACACCCAGACCCGAAACAACAATTTGTGGATCACACAAAATGTTGTTCCGTGCGGGAATCGAACCCGCGACACGTTGCTTTGGACAAACTTTTTGAGCTTTATGGAATGAAACCATACAACACCAACCTCCAATTTCATCAGTATGTAACATCATATTCAAAAACCTTTAGAATAGTATGCAGAACCGCGAAACGTCTTTATATTAGTAATAAAATAAAAGCAGCTGATGATAAGATAAAAGCTACTTGGAAAGTTATACACAACGAGACTGGTAGGAAACGATTAAGAAATTCAGAATTAAGTTTAAATACTGAAAGGGGACAGATTTCATCCAACCTAGATGTAGCCCAGGAGTTTGAACATTTTTTTGCCAACATTCCTATCAAAACAACCAAAGATTTAGAGTCATCAGCAACACTATCTGTAACTTTGCTTAAGAATCATATACAATCGTGTCAGCACGACTTTAGTTTTCGATATACGAATCCTCTTGAAATAATAAAAGTTTTTAAAGAGATCAAGATCAAATCAACTGAAGATCTATGGGGACTATCGGTAAAAGTTTGCAAATCACTTATTCAAACTATAGCGCCATACTTGGCTGTGATTTTCAATAAAAGTATAGATGACGGTGTTTTCCCTGACCTAATGAAATATAGTAAAGTTGTCCCACTATTTAAAACTGGTGACAATAAAGAACCAAACAATTATAGGCCAGTATCTGTTTTGCCGGTTCTCAGCAAAGTATTTGAAAAGTTAATGCTGTCTCGTATGCTTCATCATTTTAATAAACATTCTATCTTTCACCAACAACAATACGGTTTTACTAAAGGTCGTTGTACAACTGACGCCGGTGTCACTTTAATGAAAGAAATATTTGGTGCTTGGTAGGAAGCACAAGATGCTATTGGTATCTTTTGTGACCTCTCAAAAGCGTTCGATTGCGTTGACCACGCGACACTTTTGCTGAAATTAGATCACTACGGGATCAGAAACACCGCACTCTGTCTAATAAAGTCTTATCAGAATGAACCAAGAATGGTGCTTTTTGCAGATGATACCTCATTAATTTTTAAAATAGATCGACGTGCTAATAATCTTGACGACGTAAACAGCTCCATTCTTCGAGTGCAAAACTGGTTCACCATTAATAATCTAGCGCTTAATGAGAAAAAAACAAAATGTATTAAATTTAGTTTACCAAACGTCCGAAGATTTGATGATTGTGATGTTGTTTTAAACGGTTAAAAATTAGAATTTGTCGACGAGACGGTATTTTTAGGCATTACATTAGACAATAGACTACAATGGGGCCCGCATATAAAGGCGCTTTCGGGGAGATTAAGCTCAGCTGCTTTTGCAGTTAGACAGATTAGACAGCTCACGGACGTAGATACGGCAAGGCTTGTCTATTTTAGATACTTTCACAGCATTATGTCGTACGGCATTTTGTTGTGGGGTCGAGCTGCAGAAATAGAATCAATTTTTATTCTTCAAAAGCGGGCTATCCGAGCAATATATAACTTACGCCGTTGCGAATCGCTAAGAGAATTGTTTAAAACGATAAACATCTTAACAGTGCCCTGTCAATACATATATGAAAATATAATGTATGTAAGAAAGAATAGGCAATTGTTCGAAAAAAGAAGCGATAGACACAATCTTAATACTAGACGCAAGAATAAGTTAGCTGTACTGCAATTCAGACTGTCCAAGGTGCAGAAATCCTTTATGGGGTTAGGTATTAAATGCTATAATAAAATACCAAATAGCATACTAGATCTAAATGAAAGTAAATTTAAAACATATATTAAGCGCGAATTATGTAAACAAGCGTACTACAGGGTGATTGATTATCTTGAGGATAGGAATGCTTGGCAGCGTGTTGGTTCGGCTCCACTGGACAATACTCAAATGTAGTCAGTACCTAGTTCAGTCAGATTACGATAATAGGTAATTTAACACTTTGATTCCGATGAAGGCAATCTATTTTTCTTGTGGCATCGAGCATTTCTTTCTTTATTTAAACAAGAGTATATTTTTTATTTTTTTCTTGTATAGAAGCACTATTTTATATGGATTGTCAGTATATGATGTGAGGACCATGTCAGACTTAAGATATTTGTTGTCTCTTGGTTTTGTTTTTTTTTTCTATTTTAGTATGTTCTGTTATTTGTATGTTGCGTCAGGTATGTCTTTACATTATTCTCACATGTGTGTACAATATTGGAATATGTATCAGAGCAATGTAAAACAGACTTTTTTTTAAAAGAGTAACGAATGGAGTTTCTTGCTCGTTCTTCTCCACTCGAATCGACATTTTGGAACGAGCGCCTAGCTTCACTGACGGACAGACTGATAGACTATTATATATCTCATATTTGTTGACGTTTCAAAAGTACCAAATTATGGTTTAATTGAAATAAATGCTTTTGAGTTTGAGTTTGAGTTGCACGACAGCCGGTTGCCCAGCCATCGCACCAACCGTGCAGTCATTGTTCTGTAGTTGACTGTAAAGCGCTGCTGATATTATTGACGTTGAATCTTATCTTAATATAAACGAACTAAGTTACAGAAAAAAAAAGATTCTAGGAGTATTTTAAATATATTGGTAGATCATACTCAATATCCCCAGTCCTTAACTTTTTATTTCATATTATTTAGTACTAGCGTCGCGCCCGGTTTCATCATGCATATTGCACCCGTGCGAAATCGAAAACATTATACCTACATATAAACCTTCCTTAAGAATCACTCTATTTACTAAAAAAAAACCGCATCAAAATCCGTTGCGTAGTTTTAAAGATCTAAGCATACATAGGGACAGACAGACGGCGGATAGCGACTTTGTTTTGTACTATGTAGTGATATTGATCGAGTTTATTTGAACATTGTCCTCAAATAAAATGTTTATTTGGAAATTAATTACGTTTAACAAAATTCTTATTGAAGTAATTGTTTGTCTTGATTTTCTTCGGAAAGAGAAAATTGCTTTGATTACACAATTATTTTGCTAATCAATAAATGTTGACTTTTATTTCGTTGTTTTGTTAGGGACTGTGTAAATACAATCAATTAATAAGGTAGTAGATAGCACGGAATATAGAATTCCGTGGTAGACAGTGTATGAAAATTAATTGTCCTCAAGGTTATTTTCTTTTTCCGTCTCCTTGACCAAATATTGGTATTACATTGTTCTCACATTATTGAACTCAACGAAAGAATGTAACCAAAAATTGTATTGTGAACATGATTGAAAAAGAGTAACCTATGGAGTTTCTTGCTCGTTCTTCTCCATAGGAATCTACACTTTGGAACGAGCAAATAGCTTCACTAGAGGACTGACCTACAGACTGACATTTTTTTTCTTATCATTTAATATGTAAAAATTTGGTTTGACGTTCAAAAGTGCCTTACTGGTCTAATTGAAATAAATAATTTTGACTTTGACTTTGACTTTAAAAATGCAATTAGGTCGTCAGTCAGATAATGAAAAAATGTGGCTAAAAAAAAACAATACTTAGATGAAACGGAGTTAAGTTTAGGAGTTCCGAGGTCATTACGTCACGGTACCCTAAAAAATGTAGTAAATAGTGACGTCACACGATATTTCAAATCAAAATATCATCATTCATTCATTTCATCAACAGCCTATAAATGCCCACTGCTGAGCAAAGCCTCTTCTCACACGGAGAAGGTTAGAGCGTTAATCACCACGCTTGCTCAATGCGGGTTGGCGATTTCAAACTTATAATTAGAAATTATAAGTCCAGGTTTCCTCACGATGTTTTTCCTTCACCGTTTGTCAGTGGTGTCTAAATAATCTTAGAAAGTACATATAACTCGGAAAAAGTCACATTGGTACTTGCCGTTGGTAGGTTTCGAACCCGCACCCTCATCAATCAAAATATCGTCGAAAGTAAATTTTGTAAGAAAACAAAAAACACGTGTCTAATGTTTTAAAAAACTGCCTCGTTGGCCGAGTGGTCGCGAGTGCGACTGCCAGGCAAGGGGTCTCGGGTTCGATTCCCGGGTCGGGCAAAGTATTACTGGGTTTTTAAAAAAATTTTCAGTAGTAGCACGGAGTCTGGAAATGTGCCCGGTATATGGCAATAGGCTCACCCCCTATTACATGGGACTCATAACATAAATAGTGAAAAGTGGGTGTTACTTCTGTGTGCACCTCTGCCTACCCCTTCGGGGATAAAAGGCGTGATGTTATGTTATGTTATGTTATGTTTTAAAAAAATCTATTTAGTAAAATTTAGAATACTACCCTATTGTTGTGGACATTATTACGTACTAGCTATGACCGGTACTTTTGGTATTCCTATACTGGTATTTTTTTAGTACAATATTTTTGTATTATGTTTTTTGCAATTTTTTTCTGTATCTTAATTAATTCAAATCCTATTTTGACGTGATTCATTAGTCACATAGCATATACTACTTCAATAAAAATGGTACATATATGATCTATGTTATGAGCCAAATGATGTTTGAGCGAATATTCAGGTACCTTTTTTATCACTCCAGGGTGGGAAATCCTCATAGAATGCTCTCGTCTGGGGAGTACGAAAAGGACTGTCAGTAAGTCTTATTGACTAAAACCCACCCCGGTGTCCCGTCTCACACGTGGGTATGAGGGTGTCGGAGACCATTCTTCCGCTGCAATATTTAGTTTAGTTAAACCCATACATTGAGTTTACATGTTATTTGATTTAAAGTATTGAAAACCTATGTAAAGTTGATTAAAACGTATCAGACGAAACAAGGTAAGACTGATTTATATGATAAATACTGTATTCTTACGATTTTCTCTTTTTGTTCAGCAGTGATGTGCCCATTGTCCTATCTCAAAATCTCACCCAATACCATGTAATATAACTCAAGTAATTAAATGGGCAAAATGCCCCGGGTAAACGGTCGTGCCCGGATCAAGTAACATGGCGGAGGACTTGTTTACCTAAAGATATTGAATCTTTTCTTTCTTGGATTTATTCCTTTGTTTTTTTGTAAGAGTCGGGATTATTAGTGATCATATCTTTTATTCATTGCTTGGTAAGGTCCATTTTGGTGTTTTTGGTTTCGTGAACCTATGGGTACTGTTGCATATGATTTAAAACAATATGTTAAAAGGCGTTCTATTGAGAATAGGGTAATTTCCTAAATTTTATTTTAATGTCCGTCTGGTACATTAATTTTAAACTTTAGACACGTATTTTTTCTTTTGTCATAAAATTAAATTAATTTCGTCGATATATTAATTTGAAATATCGTGTGACGTCACAGCGTGTCACATTTTGTAGCACGTTATGAGGTAACGACCTCCCACTCCTAAACTAAGCGCCATTTTATCTAAGTATTGCAACTTAATACGAGAAAATAAAAAATACGTGTCTAATTTTTTTCCATTACCTATCTAACTGACGGACTAATTAGATTTTTAATGTTGATGCCCTGGAAACTACCCAATGCTTAATATTTAAAAATCGAATTACAGTTTATTTGCCAACATGTCTGAAATAGGCATGTTAATTTTGAGCAACAGTCCAACACACATTCTACTATGACAAGTGCTCAATTGTAAAAAGCCTTTGTGCTTCAAATACGCAAGTTCGCGCAAGTGGAATCCGCGAATGCCGCTAGCGCAATCTGCCGTGACTCAGCTTTATTAGATGAATCCTGCTTGCTAAACGTGAAGGTTATGACAAACCTTCATATGTAGAGGGTGCCAATATTCCAGAGAACGGACGGTTGATGTTATCTTATTTAATTTTATAATAAGCGAAAAGCGAGAAAACTAAACAACCCAGCCCATTCTTTCAGGTCAGGATAGGTAGTAATGTAAGTATTTTTCTATTGTTTTTCTAGAAAGGTTTTTATTTGTTTCCTCTAATAAAAATAAATTATCTGACAGTTATAGGTAATATACATTTATTATGTTTGACAGCTAACTGCAAGATCTTGGATTACCATATGACACAATCGAAATGAGTAAAAAAACTTTTAAGTTTTTTTCTAAATTCATAATCGAACCCGAGACCCAACCTCTCAGCCAATGAGGCAGGCCAAGTCTAGTGGACGTCTTCCAGCTGTGGATGGTGATGATCGACAACTAGAGAGTTTGAATTAGGATTGGTTATTCATTTCAGTTGTAACACACTAGTTAGCTAATCAAGTGAGTGATGGTAGCACTGATATAACGGGAAAAGGTATAACTACATATTGACTCGCATCACCATTTAATTTTGTCTAGGCTGTAATACAATAAACTGTCTTTCTAAAACCTCTATAAACTATAAGAAAACAGATTGTAGAAGCAGTTCTGATAAAAACCCTAATACAATCATTATTATTAACACTTAACTACAAGCGATTTATATCCTTAAGCGAAAACATGATAGATTACAATTTTGCGTGAACCAATGAAATTGTATATTGCGTACATTATGTACTTGGGTCCTACATTGGTTTATTAAAGGCCTGTCGGGACTAAAGGTCCGTAAGTGATTTTTAATCGTTGTGTGAATTAATCATGGAAAGACTATTGATGACAGTTTGAGGGGCTTTCTCGATAGAATATCGTATAGTAGTGGTATAAAGGAAATCAAGTTTGACTGAAATCATTGATATAATTGTACCTCTATAATATTTATTGATCATAGATTTAGTGGCTATATAAACAGTTTCGATTCGTTGTCCCACACTAGGATAATCAACTGTGTCGTGGGTGCGTTTACAAACATACAATTTCACATACACATGACACCCAGACCCGGAACAACACTTTGTGGATCACACCAAACGTTGCGCCGTGTGGGTTTCGAACCCGTTGCACAGCAGCCGATTGCCCGGCCGCCGCACCAACCGTGCAGTCAAATTTCAATTTCAATAGTAAAATTTTTCTAATTAAATCATGTAAGGTGAATTATTTTTATACCATACAAGCGATAATTATATTTGGCGTTGACTAATTAGGACATCTTTCACAATTTTCGATCAAAAATACTTGATCGAAGTTCACAACATTAACTTCCCTAAAAAGATGTAGGTACGATATCACCATAAAGTACTTACTTACCACTGTGTTCATATTATATTTCCTTTCCACTTCACAAACTGTAGCAAAAAATATTTCCGACCCACTTATTTTCACACAAACAGATTAACAAACACACACACAATTACGAAGACTTCAAATTAACACCGGTCACAATTCCAAATCCCTTCACAAAACGGCCTTAGTTAATGAACCTTGGTCAAGTGAACAAACATAGGATAATGATAGAACAATACCTAACAAGACAAACGACCGTCTTATAGCCAATTATGCGTCAGTTTGCTTGCTAATTACAAATCAGAATCATAAGTACCATGAGTTTAAAGCAATGCTGTGCGTTTTTTTTTAATATTAATCGGTTTTATCTAAGTGTGGGAGACCCATGTTTCGGCACGAATGCGCCGGCTCAACCAGAGTGATACCACGGCCTCATAGAAAACCAAAGTGAAGCAACGGTTGCGTTGTGTTTCGTCGTGTGCGTGAGGTTATCGGAGGCCCAATTACCCTCCCCTTCCCCAATCTCCCCAATCCCTGAATCCCCAACGATCCTCAAACTCCAAATCCCCAAAAGGCCGGTAATGCACTTGTAACGCCTCTGGGGTTCCATGTGTCCATGGGCGACGCCGATTGCTTATCATCAGTGGATCTGTCTGCTCGTTTACCGGCTTAAGCCATAAAAAAAGCTTAACCCGTTTGGTCTTTTTGGGTCTTTAGTAATTGGATTGGAATTAGACCTTATAACAGTTCTGATTTTTGGTCTACCTTGATGATCATAAATACTATACTTTAATGTTTTTCACAAATGCCTCCATTATGGATATTGTATTCATAACGTCACGCTTTTTATCCCCGAAGGCAGACACTTAATGCCATGTACAATGTAACACTCATTTTTTACTATTTATGTTATGAGTCCTATGTAATAGGGGGTGAGCCTATTGCCACATACCGGGCACATTTCCAGAGTCCGTGCTACTACTGAGGTTTTTTCAAATACCCAATAATACTTTGCCCGACCGAGAAATCAAACCCGAGACCCCTTGTCCGGTCGCACTTGCGACCACTCGGCCAACGAGGCAGTCTCGACAAGTGGATATTGGATATCAAACGAAATGACTTGATTAGTAGAATATATTTGTTTATCGCATTGAGCGTTCTGATTGGTTGGTTTACTTGGATCAGCCAATCAGAGCGCCGAACATCATAATCGCGTCGATCACGTTAACGTATAACATATTCAGAGAAGGCACTCAGTATTTTTGTCAATACTCGATAGCGACGACGTAAATTTATTGTATGACAATTTTTGCAGCGCCTCTAGCGGTCACTTACGAAATATTACGTCGTTGTTATCGAGTATCGACAAAACTATTGCTTTAAACTCATGGTAGAGGCTGAGATGAATCATGAATATGCGGTCTTCAATTAATTGCGGAGAGACACGTAAGGGTTACCCTTCAATCGATTAATTAGGCCTCAGGCCATAGTATGACGTATTAGCATATTTGATTAGCATAGATTTGATACAGAATATTAAGCGTTTGATCTGTTTGAAGTTCTATTGTAAGATTGTATAGAGATCGTCCAGTTTCTATACAATATGACTAGACCACTACTGTGCAGTTGTGGTCAAGTCTCCACTATACTACTACTGCACACATTTAGGAGACCCATAATCCAGTAGTTGACTATCATAGTCTTTCTTTTAAAGGGAGAAAATCAACTAATGATTTCTCCCCCTTGGGTAAAGCGAGAGGGAGTGTCAGACTCTTACTGACTAAAACCACTAAAACCACCTATTCCTGCTCTTCGAACCGAAGCCCCGGTAACCCGCTATGCTGATGATGTTAAAGACTTAGAACAACTAGGAAATCGAGTATTACTTTTAACAACTCGATCAACGAGCAAGTTACTTTACGATTCTAATTAGGTACTTACTTATAAAATTGTTGTAATTTACACTTTTCTGAGTGGATTTTTTCTAGAAGATATTTAGGTTCGTAGAAAACCTCTTATTATTTTTCCTTTGTACTGAGAGCATCTTCATAGATAGAACAATTTACGGAGGATTATAACTTTGCTTTGCAAATGACCAGAATAATTTTGTACCCAATTTTGTTTCTCTAAGCTAGAATAAAATTGTAATCTTTTTTCCTCGTTTGCTCAGAATAGAGTTTTTATAATCAGAATGTTAATAAAGTACAAATACATTGTACGCGAAAGTATATCTAGAGGTATATAATTCTTTATCTTTTTTTATTAAACTAGTTCCTAATGCGTTTTTTTTAAAGATATTGAATTAGACAGAGTACCTACATTTCTCACCACTCTTAGTCGTAAAGCCGACTATAAAACGAGTACAAATTTAATTGGGATGAACTTATCAACTGAGTGTGAAGATTATATTAAGTCCAATAATATGTAGATAAGGCCTAGGCCTTACTATTTATTACCTCTGGAAGTAGTCAAGCTTAGACTGCCACGTTAATGGTGAATATATTTAAATTACTGTAATGGTATTATCACTACATAGTATAAGACAAAGTCGCTATCCACCGTCTGTCTGTCCCTATGTATACTTAGATCTTTACAACTACGCAACGGATTTTGATGCGGTTTTTTTTAATAGTTAGAGTGATTCTTAAGGAAGGTTTATATGTATAATACATGCATATTGCACCAGTGCGAAGGCGGGGCGGGTCGCTAGTTAAATATATAACATAAAACATGAAGTTTGTAACTGTACGTAGAAGGCATGAGACGCAATATCTGCATTATAGTGTGTCCAAAATCAATTATTATCTATAGGTTGTCATACTAGTAACATTGACAAAATATACTTCAGACAACTTACTGTTAATGACACTATTCTTAAACCTTTGAACCTTCAATCCTGAATAGAATATAGTACTTTTTTTCAGTCTATTATTATATAAAGGACAAGAATTTCAGGGCCCTCTTATGTCCTCATAATGGTCCTTAAAGATTTGTGCTGACTTACAGTGGGTCATCATCGTAGCTAAGTAGGTATTTGGGTGATAAGGGCTGAGAAATGGTTTTAATTTTTTACTTCAGAAGAAGTATAAGAGATGGTCCACGTTGATGAGTTTTTGTGGTATGCAACAGTACTTTAATTTTTTTTATAGTTATCTCACATTGATTATGGATCCTAAAGTCTTTTTTTAAACGTTCCCTACACTAGAATTTTTCTCCTGTGTCATGGGTGCGTTAACAAACATACACGTTTACTGTATTCATATGACAACAATCTGTGGAACACACAAATAGTTGCTCCGTGCGGGCCGAAGCCGCGATACGTCGCATGGCAGCTAGTTGCCCAGCCACAGACAGAATTGGTGATATAGTAACTATAGAGGTACATATACGTAAGATTTGTCCTTATCTTGAGATCTTTTCACTTGAGATTTTTATTTCATATTGGATGATAAATTTCCTTAAAAATGCACGTGTATTTGCATAAAAATAATAATAAGGAAACGTCACAAAATGGCGTCGCAACGCAATAATGACACAATGTTTTATGGAGTCATTTTTAATCACTTCCAAGAAAATGGAAAAGTTGTGCAAAAAATCTCATTATTTTGTTCGTCAACCTTCCTATGGCGATGTCATTTTGTAGCAATTTATATTTGTCATCTACGCGTTGAGAGAATTTTTAATGACTGACAAGGAAATCTGTTACTTTGTACAGAATTCATTATTCCATGACAATCAGAGTACCTGCTTACCTATATTATTTTTTCCATAATAATAAGAATACTTAACCATGTCATGTGTCATTATAAAGTGACCTATAACAAAAAAAAAATGCTTCGACATGAATAGGCCGGCTCGACCGGAGTGATACCACGGCCTCACAGAAAACCGACGTGAAACAACGCTTGCGTTGTGTTTCGAACGCTTGCGTTGTGTTTCGTCTTGTCAGTGAGATTACCGGACGCCCAAAGACCCAGTCTCCCCAATACCCGAATCCTCCACAATCCTCAAATTTCCAATTCCCAAAAGGCCGGTAACGCACTTGTAACGCCTTAGTTTTTCAGGTGTCCATGGGCGGCGCCGATTGCTTACCATCAGGTGATCCGTCTGCTCTTTTGCTGGCTTATGCCATAAAAAAACCATTTTATCATCATCATCATTAACAATCTGTAACTGGACCACCTAAATAACAATCACCACGTTTTTTTAAGGGGTGAAAATCATCGAATGACTGCTCGCGCCTGGGTGAGGCAGGAGGGAGTGTCAGACTCTTACTGACTAAAAACCACTCCGTTCCTACTTCTGCACTTCGAGCCGGAGAACCTAACGGGTCTTTTACGACTCCGAATCGGCATCAGCCCTATTGGGCCCCCAGCTGTGGTGGTCTCATGGCTCTTTGAGGCGCGCGCGAATCACCACGCTTAGCAGGTCGCAATCTAAAAGGTTCAGGTGTCTGTTTCATTTATCAAATTCATTTATAATTTCCTTGATTTTCATATAATATTGACAATAGATTTATACTCCTCATGAATATCGACCTTAATTCTTATTGAAAAAGATTAAAAGAAATAGAATTAATTTTGCTTAGCAAATAAGGAAAAGAGGATTTATTTGATGAGGAAGTCTTGTAATTTCCTTTTTTCCTGGTAGGTGTAGATATTAATTCACTTTAAAAGAGCGTATTACTTTTTAAAAGGCGGGCAACGCACCTATGACTTCTCAGGTGTTGCGGGTGTTCATGGGCGGCGTTAATTGCTTACCATCATCTGGTGATCCGTCTGCTCGTTGGCCTATTCCATAACAAATACTAATTTCTTTTTACGTTGGACGAATAATCACTATTTATATAGGGTCCGGTTGACCATCAAGTTTTCTAATAATCTTCATAACACTAATGTCGAATGCACCAATGTCGTCTGCCCATCTGGCTACATATAGCAATGCAATCAAAGATTGTAGCATACTACAACCTGATATAAAATTATGTATCGAAACTAGAGTAATTAAATAAGAATAAGCAATATTTGTATTATGATTTGTCTTTTTGTTAAAGAGCGGAGTCTCCTAACACAGACTGGCATATCTTGCTTAAAAGGAGGCGCCAATAACATTTTATTAGTACCATAATATTTTTTTGCAAATAAACTATAATATATTTTTATGTGAAGTAGTTTTATGGTGATTTGTATTCCATAAAACAGGTTGTGAACTTCAGCCACTAGCTGTCGCTGTCTAGTTTTCAGCTCATCTAGCAAGTACCCAGTAGCAAGCAGTTGATACAAGCAAAATACGCTTTGAAACTTATTATTTTAACTTTCATTAACAATATTTTGTACCAAAGGCAATAACGCATTACTTAAAATATAGCAACGTAACAAGACTACGAACAAAACTTAATGGCTCTCAGTCTAGCACACACTACAGAGGTAGTAGTTAATCTCTATTCTCAGAGATGGCACCACCTGTACCTAAGCGGACATATTTTATTACTCAAGCAACATTTTATTACAAGCTTTATTTATTACCTTTCTTAAGGTTGATATTAGTATAACAAGTTATTGTTCTAATAAAATACAATGGTGTGGATACTTGGTGGTTTGTTATTAAGATCTAGTTTGCTGGAACTGCTGGAAGTAGTTTAATGGGGTTTGACCTAGTTTTGTTAACAAAAGTGTACTACAATGACGATCTGTTTTATAATATAATTAAGTTGTTTTTAGCTTAACATTGTTTTATATAAAAACTAGCTACTTCCGCGCGGTTTCACACGCTCTGCTCAGCTCCTATTGGTCGTAGCGCTCCTATTGATTTTTTATAGCCTATAGCCATCCTCGATAAATACACTATCCAACACAAAAAGAATTATTCAAATCAGACTTGAAGTTACGGAGATTAGCGCGTTCAAACAAACAAAAAAAAAAAACAAACTCTTCCGCTTTATATAATAGTATAAGATATAGAAAGAAAGAATTTTCTGATTGTTGCACTGACAGATGCACTTGCGACCACTCACCTAACAAGGCACGTTGGCCGAGTGGCCGCTAGTGCGACTACCGGGCAAGGGGTCTCGGGATCGATTTCTGGGTCGGGCAAAGTATTACGGTTTTTTTTAATGTCAATAGTCGCACCTTACCTTACCCTGAAGGTATATCATTGTATTAACTGAAAAATAGTACTATGTGATCTAGGCTGACATATTCAAACGCTACTCTAAATTAAATCGCGCTTAAGTCATAATTTTGTCACTATGAATTCTTTTCACCTAGCTTCACTTAACTTCACTGACGGACTGATTGATAGGCTATTATTTATATTGTATTTGTTGACGTTTCAAAAGTACCAAATTATAGTGTAATGGAAATAAATGCTTTGACTTTAGTTAACTGACAGAGATGGCACGATATTTAAGCAGGTACAACTTAAAATTGGTCCATTGATCTATATGGAAACCTTCCCAAAATCCAAATCTTTCTTCCAATCAACTTCTACTCCCTTCTAACTAATTTTTCTCACAAATTAATAAAGTGTTTGTCCAAATTTATGAAAGAAACATAACATAACATCATGCCTTTTTATCCCCGAAGGGGTAGGCAGAGGTGCACATTGCCACCGTGCAATGTAACACCCACTTTTCACTGTTTAAGTTATGAGTCCCATGTAATAGAGGGTGAGCCTATTGCCATATACCGGGCACAATTCCAGACTCCGTGCTACTACTGAGATTTTTAAAAATCCAATAATCCTTTGCCCGACGTGGGAATCGAACCCGAGACCCCTTACCCGGCAGTCGCACTTGCGACCATTCGGCCAATGAGTGAAAGAAAATAATATTAAAATATAACGGTGTGTAATCATGTAAATATTATGTGTTATGATTGTTTCCCTATTATGTATCTAATTATCTATTTTGTGTTAGGTAATTATATAATAATTTTAGGTCTATTGACGGTATGTTTACTAACCCAATTGTTTTTTCCTTTTCAGCTACTAACAACTAAAAACTACCGCAAAGTTAAAATTCGACGGTGCATTAATCTGCCTTCACCACTCGGCACTGGCAGTACAGTCGACAACATCGTATCGGAGACTCGATTGCCAAAATAAGAAAATTAAGAAAAAGAAAAAAAAATACAATTCATTTTCATACTCTTACTGAATGCGTCAATGCTGCTATTAAGATGAAGACAAACAAGGGTGCTTTTGATTCGCAAAGGGACAAGATGATCTCGGTCAGTATCGTTATGTACGAAAATTGGGTACAAGGGTCCAATATTAATCAAACGTGGACCACTTAAGAGGTAAGCCTTTTTAGATGAGTCCGTGAGTGGTTGGGGAATTTTGTCGCCAAATTTTGTGGTCCAACCTAAGTGTACTTCTTCTTTGGCTGTGGTTAGTTTTTGGACTTGTGTTAAATTGTTAAATAACATAACATAACATCACGCCTTTTTATCCCCGAAGGGGTAGGCAGAGGTGCACATTGCCACCGTGCAATGTAACATTCACTTTTCACTATTTATGTTATGAGTCCCATGTAATAGGAGGTGAGCCTATTGCCATATACCGGGCACAATTCCAGACTCCGTACTGAGAATTTATAAAAAACCCAGTAATACTTTGCCCGACCCGAGAATCGAAACCGAGACCCCTTGCCCGGCAGTCGCACTTGCGACCGTGAAAAGTTACCCCTTCGGGAATAAAAGGCGTGATGTTATGATATGAAGTAATAGGAATTTGGTACGTTTGTGCCGTGGGTGCGTTTTCAAACACATAAATTCACATATCACATCACACCCAGACACGCAAGGAACAATTTGTGGATCAATAATGATATTTTAATACCAGTGTCTCAAATCACAATAAGATTTCCATTCATAAATCCGATTTTGTAACAATATCCTTGTATTTTGTCAATGAGTAAGCACATAATACCACCATTACTCAACATCTCATGGGATTTTCTCCATGACTTTCCATACAAATCCTTTGAACATTGATTGATGATGACTGTCTATGAATGAAATTGATAGCTTTTTTCTTTCAATTACTTTCACGTTTAAGTTTTGACTTATTTACTGCCTTTGACCAAATTTTTATTAACCTTGTTTTTTTAAGAAGTTAAATCTATACATAATTATAATAAAAGTGTAGAAAGGTCAAAACTGTACATTAAATGGGTCGGCATCCGGTATTCGGTATCCATTGTACATCTACAATGGATACCGAAACCAATAATATAGTTTTTATATTTTGTATGTCCGGGCTAAACTCAAAAAGTACTGCATAGATTAATTTCAAATTGTTTATAAATATTACAAACAGGCCAACTAACTAACTAATTGCGACTGCCGGCAAGGGGTCTCGGGTTCGATTCCCGAGTCGGGCAAAGCTTTACTGGATTTTAAAAAATCTCAGTAAGTAGTAGCACGGAGTCTGGAATTGTGCCCGGTGTATGGCAATAGGCTCACCCCCTATTACACTCATAACATAAATAGTGAAAAGTGGGTGTTACATTGTACAGTGGCAGTAAGTGCTGTAATGTACAACCTCTACCTACCCCTTCGGGGATAAAAGGCGTGATGTTATGTAATGTAACGTCTAGACTTAAATCCGGAAAAAAGGAAATTAAAGAAGTAAAGAAAATTCGTGTAGATTTTATTTTATTATTCATTCACAGTTCTTTCCGGAAGAAAGATTATATAGCTTTCAGATAATGTAGCATAGACAAAGTAAATTGAGTATTTTTTATGGAAAACGTTGTCTTTGTCTATCCATGCTCCATTAGGCACCTCCGTGCAAAAACCTTCACGATAATTTTCTTCCTTAGAACTAGGATATACTGTAATATTATATTACATTTCTTTTCCTCAAGGGAGTGACAATGTGTGTGTATAATGTGTATATTATACACACGGATATTGAAAAAAAGACAGCCCTAATGTCACTTAGAAACGATTGAAGCACCAAAATGTCAGTGGTGTATTTATGTGTGCGTGTACTTGTAACACCGTAATGTATGAAGTGTAATCACAGGCCATGTCACGTGGTAGATGTCCTTCGTTTCAATGTGTGTGTATTCTGCGTGTAAGTCTATAGTAGGCAGGTGCCACAGTCGTTGTTTCAAGAGACTATGTCCGCATTTTTTTAACATCTTTGTTTATATATCTACTTTTAGTTATTAGGCCTTTAGGTATCAAGTCCTTTGGCAATACACTTTTAAAAGAGACTGCCTCGTTGGCCGAGTAGTCGCAAGTGCGACTGCCGGGCAAGGGGTCTCGGGTTCGATTCCCGGGTCGGGCAAAGTATTACTGGGTTTTTTAAAATTCTCAGTAGTAGCACGGAGTCTGGAAATGTGCCCGGTATATGGCAATAGGCTCACCCCCTATTACATGGGACTCATAACAACTAGTGAAAAGTGGGTGTTACATTGTACTGTGGTAGAATGTGCACCTCTGCCTTCCCCTTCGGGGATAAAAGGCGTGATGTTATGTATGTATAAAAAATAGGCTGTAGTGAACATTGCCAACCTGCAGAGCAAGTGTGGTGATTAATGCTTAAACCTTTTCCGTGTAAGAAGAGGCCTTTTTTATGGAATAGGAGGCAAACTAGCAGACGGATCACCTGATGGTAAGCAATCAGCGCCGCCCATGGACACCCACAACACCAGAGGAGTCACAGGTACGTTGCCAGCCTTTAAAAAAGGAATACGCTCTTTTCTTGAACGTTTGAAGGTCGTATCGGTTCGGAAATACCGCCGACGACAGATCATTGCACAGTTTTGCTGTGCGAGGCAGGAAGCTACGTGAGAAGCACACAGTTGTGGCCTGCCAACCATCTATATGATGGGGATGCATATGCTGGTTTGCTTAGAAATAGCCACTTATGGGTTGGTGATGTGTAATGTAAGGCTGTTACATAGTTTCAGTTTAAGTTTGTGAAGTTTGACAATAGCCTCCTCTATTAAAATAAGCCTTGAAGTTGGTAATCAATTTTCTTCTTGTTTCTTAAGTATTTTCTGTCTCGACTTACTTTGTTCCTCGAAACTCCTCACTCCTTAATACACGTCTGCCACTAAATAAAAATCTTGAAACTTCTTATCAAACTGCAAACGCTATAATGGCCTGTTTAACGCGTATCTTTTCAAGCAACGAATAGTCAGCCATACAGTTTCGGCCATAAAACCAGTTACACACAACCTAATCTCGTTCTTAAATCGGTAGAGGTAAAGGCGTTTTTGCTTCGCGATTTTAGTTTAATGGTTCATGTTCGTGGCTGTACATTGAAGAATCCCTTTTCTTTTGGGAAACAAAAGGTTTTCTATAGACTGTAGAGAATTAACTGTCAGCACATAATAATGAACAAATTTTTGTGGCCGACCCGTACGTTATAAGACGACAGTTCAATGACTAAGCTTTTTCTAAGAATCCTTGGACCCTTCGATTTTAATGGACATTGGCGCCCTTTCCGGGCGTTACACTGAGGTATAATAAGTATAAATATTGTAAGGTCATGGTTTCCATTCTCTGATGAGTTGGTTAGGAGTGTACCTACTCTTTTCCTCTTCTCAACATCTTCTAAACTATATTGTTGTATGTAGTTCGTTAACTTTTTTTGTTAAGCATTGGTAAATTAGGAATGATACCATTCATGTTACCACTTTTCATTAGAATTGAGCTTAGTTCTGTTAATATGGACTCTATAGAATAGACCAACAAATTATTAGGTGGATGAAATAGCTTTTTTATTTGATTTGTTTTTAAGGGAGAAAAAGATCAATGACTTCCCCAGTCTTGCCTCTGAGTTTGTTTTGGCATTTCTTCTCAGAGTAGTCAGTTAGGAAATGTCGACCTCATCGTTCGCTTGATAAAATTGACGTGTAAAAGTGCTGCCTTGCCTATTTGCAGAAATAAATTCACTTGTTTCACCTGAGTGAGACGGGAGGGACTGTCAGACTCTTACTGACTAAAACCATCCCTTTCCTGCCAGCCGGAGCCCCGGTAACCTGTTAGGTTATCCGCTAATCCGAGTATTTACTATTTACCTTTTTTTTTGAGGGATAAATTCATTGAATGACTTCTCCCGCCCGGGCGAGGCGATTTACTATCTACCTAGAATCTTCATGCAGAAATAATTTATCGTCTCTAAAACTTAACATTTTTTTTAAATCCTAGCTGTTGCCCGCGATTTCGTCAGCGTAGAATATGAATTTTTGGATATAAGTTTATTATTGTGTCAATATTCCAAAATAAAATAGCGTACGTATGTCTCTCCTTAGTATAAAAGTATAATATAATTGTATCATATAGTTGTATCATAAGTGATAAGAAATTTTATAATTGTATCATAAGTGATAAGAAATTTTAATAGTAATAAGTTTATAGTGAGTAATTAAGTTAATAATGAATAGAATAAGTACATAATATATTAGATGATTATTTAGTTATTATTTATAAGTTAAATTGCTGCGCCCTAACAGGGTGATATACTGTACTAGTAGTATAATACCACTATGTATACATATACCTCTACATTTTGCAATAAATAAATAAATAGTACATCAGCTACCTGCCAATAAAATTCCAGTCACGATTTTGACAGCCATTCCAGAGATTAGCCAGTACAAAAATGATAAAAAATGTATATGTATGTATATTCATTATTCATATTACATGCATATGAATAATGAAAATACATCATACATCATAACATCGCACCTTTTATCCCCGAAGGGGTAGGCAGAGGAGCACATTATGCCATAGTACAATTTTACACCTATTTTTCACTATTTATGTTATGAGTCCCATGTAATAGGAGGGGAGCCTATTGCCATATACTGGGCACAATTCCAGACTCCGTGCTACTACTGATTTTTTTTTAAAACCCAGCAATACTTTGCAAGTGTATGTACTAAAAAGCGGTAATTTTAATATTGCAAACACACACTCCAATTGTATTTATCTTTACTTACTTAACATTCAACAGCCTATAAATGCCCACTGCTGAGCAAAGCCTCTTCTCACACGGAGAAGGTTTGAGCATTAATCACCACGCTTGCTCAATGCGGGTTGGCGATTTCAAATTTATAATTAGATATTATAAGTTCAGGTTTCCTCACTATGTTTTTCCTTCACCGTTTGTCAGTGGTGTCTAAATAATCTTAGAAAGTACATATAACTCGGAAAAAGTCACATTGGTACTTGCCCTTGGTAGGTTTCGAACTCGCACCCTCATGCATGAGAAGCGGGCGTCTTAAACCTCCGGGCCACCACGACATTTATTACTTTATTTATATTCGACATTTTATCTTTACTTACTTTAGATTAATTCAACTATTATCAAAAAATGTTTTAAGCAACAGAATAAGCTACATAAATCAGTAATAACTTAAGTTTAGCAGCTGCTAGCACTGTCTCGTTTCTTAGTGAAATAATGTACAAAATAATCCTCGAAGTTACTTCAGCCTCCAATTTTCCGAACGTTATTAATGATTTGAAGTCATGTTTGGCCTTAATTAAATGAGTCTTAGGCTTTAGCCTGCGTTCCCTTAACTAATGACTTTGATTATGTACAAGAGCTCGATTATAATTAGGAAAGTAATTGATAGAATGGTATACTCCTAATAAGATCTGCTTCTCTATTTAAGAGATTCATCATCATCAGCTCATAAGTGACCATTGCCAAGCAAATGCCTCTTTTCACACGGAGAAGGTTTGAGCAAGGCCATTTGGTGATTTTAAATTCTATATTTAGAAATTACTAGTCTCTGCCCGCGACTTCGTACACGCAATCCCGTTTTCTCCCGTTCCCGTAGGATGTTCAGGATTGCTTGTAAGATAAAAACCTTCTCCTAATAATAACAAATACAACAAAAAAAAGAATTGTTAAATTCGGTCCAGCAATTCACGCTTGATGCCATGACCAAGGGATAAAGGGATGATCATTTTTATATACATACTAGCGGACCTGACAGACGTTGTCCTGCATATCCACTTGAATAAACTAAAATTCATTCAAATTTGTTCAGCCGTTTAGGATAACTAACCTAGACATCGACTGCAGCGCCAATTTGTCGGGCTGATTTGTGAATCTAAACCATCCAAACCGCGCGGCGCCTCTCAAACGCGTACAGAAAAAATCATTTAAACCTGTCAAGCCGTTTAGGAGGAGTTCAATGACATAAACACGTACAGCAGAATTATATACATAAAGATAGATAAGGCTGTTGTAGTTTGAAAGTCAATAATCACGCTTGATAAGGTGGATTGGCGACTTTCAATTTATATAATTAGAATTTATGGGACTGTTGTAATGGATTCGTGTCCTAACTCATGACATTAAGTTGTTTTCTTTTGCTCTTATTAATTTATGTTCAATTGTTTCATATTGTTGTAATATCTTTGATTCCATTTGATTTGGATATATCGATGGTCCCCAAGTAAAGTATCGAATCAACAAAATAGCAATTTTTTATTATTACTGTTTTGAGCTCTTTTTAAAGGATATTTTTTACTGAGTAATTAATTCATTTTTTTAAATATTATACCTAAAATACCGAGTAATTAGTCAATTACCCTTAAAAATGCACTCAAGATCGAGGAGAATTATTGGTTTAGTGGAAATAAATAGTAAGAATGAACAACAACAAAACCTTGAATCAGAGTCAGGAATTTTAAATCCAGGTAAGTTTTACTATGTAATGTTTTAAATATTTTATTTTACTTATATTATTACTGTTTAACGTCGTGGTGGCCCGGAGTTTTAAGACGCCCACTTCTCATGCATGAGGGTGCGGGTTCGAAACCTACCAACGGCAAGTACCAATGTGACTTTTTCCGAGTTATATGTACTTTCTGAGATTATTTAGACACCACTGACAAACGGTGAAGGAAAAACATCGTGAGGAAACCTGGACTTATAATTTCTAATTATAAGTTTGAAATCGCCAACCCGCATTGAGCAAGCGTGGTGATTAATGCTCTAACCTTCTCCGTGTGAGAAGAGGCTTTGCTCAGCAGTGGGCATTTATAGGCTGTTGATGATATTATTACTTATATAATATTTGATTTTAGTATATAGGTTATTTAAATTATCTATAAACTTTATCTATAAGTGCAGTTTTACTAGAATTGAAAAGGTTTACCGCGTAAATGATCGAAACGGGCAGATTCAATTGTTTACGGCGCGTTGTCGTTTCCAAATAGTATCGAAAATACCAGTTTCGATGATGTACGTTGTTTTTTCATAAATTATTTGTATCCAAAAAGACTATTTCGATACTATACGTGGTATTATAAATTAAAATCTTTATTGATAGTGCCACTTTCGATTTTTTTGCATGGAAATAATATCCTTTTTGGAAATATTCGATAGTTATTATTTGAAAATGAAGTACAAATTTGCTTTTTTAGTATCTATTTCGTATAATTAATAAACCTGGATTATTTAATGAAATATTAATTTAAGTTTTAATGAAATTTCATTTATGTGTAACTATATCATGTTTCTTTATATTTAAATTTTACATTGACATTTTATTTATTACATATTCTGTGTATTCATATCTAAGTATTTTTTTAGATTCGCCGCTACCCGCAAGCTGTACCTCTAATGAATCCGATTGGAATAACTTAAAGGAGCTGGTGGATGAGGAACTCTCCTCGGATAGAAATTTAGTGCAAGAGGAACTCCACAGTTTTAACATGACCTCTGTAAGACCATGCAATTCATTAATAATCGAAGAAAGTCCAGAGCAAAGTTCATCTGTTATCATGGACAGCAGGGAAACAACTCCGGTACCTTCCCCAAAGTTAAACTTTGGGTCTCCCATACCTTCCACATCTCCTCCGCGTAATGAAGAACAAGAACCCGTGCCTTCACAACAGTTAGGTGAGAATTATGTTGAGCCTACACCAAGTGTAGATTCATATATAACTGTATCGGAATGTAATTCTCCATGTAGCATCATAGGAAACAAAAGGAAGCGTACTTTTAAAACTAACCCCGGAAAAAAAAGATCTAGTTGCCCTGAAAAGGTTGTTAATAAGTGCTTTCTTTGGTTTGATAACAAAAGAAAGCACTTATTAAACTCTGGCCAACAAACAATACGTAAGTCGAAATGGAAATATTAAAAATAAAAAAGAATTGCGTCCTGTTTGTTCATCTTCATGTAAAATGAAATGTTCTGAAAAATTTGATACAGACATTCGTAAAAAAATTTTTAATAAGTTTTGGGAACATGCCAGACAATGGGAATTGTCAAGTGTCTGTGATCACGTAGCTAGCTTCCAACCTGTAGAATCACATTACACACGTAAAGATACCACTAAGTTGTACATAAATAATAATTTAAATATGAACAGGATGTTTTCTCTATATAAAGAATGGGACCAATTTTCAACCTATAGCAATCCAGCGCAAACCCTTCGTCAGTACAGAGACATCAATAATGCTAATATGAACGTTGGGTATTTTATTCCTAAGAAGGATATCTGTGATAAATGTCATAGTTATTCTAACAATACGTCTCCAACAGAAGAGCAAATACAGGCTCATAATAAACACCTAGAGAATAAGACAATAGCTAGAGAGATAAAGAATAATGACAAAGAGCAAGCAATAAAATCACCTGACACTGTATGTGCAACATTCGATTTTCAAAAAATTTTAAATTGTCCCCATGGAGACGTAGGTTTATTTTATTATAAACGTAAATTGTCTGTATTTAACTTTACCGTTTTTGATTTGGGTTTAAAAGAAGGCACATGTTACATGTGGACGGAATGCACGGGTAAAAGGGGAGCTAACGAAGTAAGTAGCTGTTTGATACATTTTGTGAACACAAAGGTTGCGGGAGGTGCTAAAAAGTTCTTATTTTGGTCCGATAACTGTGCGGGTCAAAATAGAAATAGAGTCGTATATTCATTCTATATGTACATTTCAAAACGCTATGGCATTGATATTACTCACCGTTTTATGGAGCAAGGCCATACACAAAATGAGGGCGATAGTGTCCACGCCCTTATTGAGAGAGAATCTAAAAGAAAACTAATTTATACGCCTGACCAGTGGTATGCATTAGTACGATGGGCAAAGGCTGAAGGGAGACCCTACAACGTTGTAGAAGTAACCAAAAGTGATCTTTATGATTTTAAATTTTTATTAGATGACAAAAATTGGAAAAAAGATAATAGAAATGAAATTGTAAAATAGAACAGCATTAAAGAAATTAATGTAAGAAAGGAGGAACCAAATAGTCTGTATTTTAAATATGATTTGAAGGGTGAATATTTTTATATAAATACCACCGTAGAAACTAGAAGCCGAAAAAAAAGAAAGGATCAACCAACAGATTTAAAAAATATTTATTTAGAGTCACTCGCTATACCAGAAGCAAAATACAAAGATTTAGTTTCCTTATGTCGCTCCGGAGCAATACCCAGAGAATACCATAGATTTTATAAAAGTTTAAAATATAGTACAGTCACCGAAAGTAGTATAAATGATAATGAATGTGATGAGTAATGTTTCTTATACGTATCCTACTAAATTTTTTTTGTTAAAATGGAAGTTTATGTCATTTTGTTATGTTACAATGAGAGGCTATTTTTTGTTATGAAGGTTATGATGGTGATTGATAAGTTGATTTTTTAATTAGATAAATTCCAAAGAAGTCAATCTTTTTAGTTTTTTTATTGGATTGTCATAAGTATGTTTTATTTTTAACTACAATTTATTTGCATTTGTTTTTGTCTTAAGTTAGGCTAAGCACACACAACGATTAAACGCACGCGTTAACTTATTTTATTATTTTCTGAGATATATTTTTTGTACAACTTTTATTTCAAAACTATTATTCTCATGGAAGTTATACTATGTACATCCAGGCTGGAGGAGGACAGTTTGTCCCCGTCCTCCGGCGCTCAGGAGGCGCCTCCCCCCAAGGTCCCCACGGCAGCGCGGGGTAGGGGCGGCAAGGGCAGCGGTCGCCGGAAACCGGCACCAGCTGCCTGTGCGGAGTCAGCCGAGCAGCTGGCCGCGGAGGGCAGGGCTCTCTCGAGCGCTGCCCGTTCGGAGTCCTCTGCGGCCGAGATGTCCGGCGTGGAGATGTCGGAGGGCGAGCGCGGCTCTGAGAGCGAGAGCTGCTCCGGGGGCCTCCAACAGGCCATTACGGCGGAGCTCTATAAGCTGGCGATGGGGAAATCCCAGCCGGTTAGGCTCCGCCTCCTCAGGGCGGCGGCGGCCACTATAACGGAGGCGGCCTTGGAGCAGTGTGCGGGGCCCACTGCGGGAAAGGTGCGCTCGGAGCTGGCCGAGATGCGGCGAGAGCTGGCGCGCTTGGCGGCCTCTAACGCGGCTCTGGAGGCCGAGCTGCGGACGGCCAGGGCCGAGCTCGCCGCTGCTCGTGGCAGTCGCCCCCAGCCCCCGGCGGAGGCCGACGTAGTCGGACTGCTGCGGGCGGAGATGGCTGCCTTCCAGCGACGTTTCGACGTGCTGGAGGGCAGGCTCTTGCGCCCACTCGCGGCGAGTCAGGTCGCCCCCGCGGTCCCGCGGTCGTACGCGGCCGCTGCGGCCAAGCCTTCGACCTCGGGTCAGGCTAGCCGCAGCTCCCAACCACCGACAAAGGTGCGAACGGCTGCCCCAGCGAGGGCCTCGGCGCCCCCGCCGGCGCAGACCCCAGCTGCGCCGACGGCGCCTGCGCCTGCGCCCGCTGGGCGCAAAAAGAGGAGGGGCACTCCAGCCCAGCAGGCTGGGGTTGCGGCGGCGGCGGCGGAACCCGCCCCGCAAGCAGAGGACGGCGGCGGGTGGCAAATCGCCGGCGAGGCGAGGAGAGTCGCCAAGGAGGGCCGGAAGCGCCGAAAAAAGGCGCAGCGGCAACGACGGCAGCAGCAGCGCAGGGAGAAACGCGCTGCTGCCTTGCTCCTCGCCCCCAAGACCGCGGCTGTAGTAATTACACTGCAGCCCGAGGCGGTCAACAGGGGCGTTACGTATGGCGACGTCCTCGCCAAATTAAAGGGGGCGGTGACTCCTGCGGAGTTCGGGGCCCCGGACGGGTTCGCGGTCAAGGTGACCGCTACCGGAGCCCGTCTTTTGGAGGTCCCCGGCGCGACCAGCGGCCCATCGGCCGACGCCCTGGCCGAGAGGCTTAGGGCGTGCCTCGGTGCGGACGAGGCCCGCGTGTCCAGGCCCACCAAATGCCTGGATGTCAGGATTCTGGGCCTGGACGACTCCGTCACGGAGAGTGAGGTGGTGGCCGCTGTGGCCAGGACGGGAGGGTGCCCTGCTGACCAGGTCAGGGTGGGCACCATACGTCCGGACAACTCGGGGCTGCGCACGGTGGTGGTGAGCTGCCCCGTCACAGCGGCCAAAACATTAAAGGAGGGCAAAAGGCTCTTGGTGGGATGGGTCTCGGCGCAGGTCAAGCTGCTCGAGACCCGGCCTCTGAGGTGCTACCGCTGTCACGTGGGGGAGCACGTGAGTGTCAAATGCACCTCGGAGGTGGACCGCAGCGACTGTTGCTTCCGCTGCGGTCGGCCCGGTCACAAGGCCGGCTCGTGCTCTGCCCCGCTGCACTGCAATTCATGTGCGGCGGCTGGCAAGCCGGCCAATCACCGGGTCGGGAGCAAGGGCTGCTCCCCTCCCGCCAAACCCAAGGGCAAAAGTAGGCCCTCCGCTGCCCCCGTCGTCTCCGCCGCCGCCGCCGCCACTGCCGCCGCAGTCGCCGCTGCCGCCACTGAGGAGGTTAGGATGGACTGCCAATAATGGCTCCATTCCGCCTCCTCCAGGCGAATATCAACCACTGCGCCGCTGCTCAGGATCTCCTGCTCCAGAGCATGGCGCAGTGGTCGATCAACGTCGCCGTGGTCTCCGAGCCGTACTTTGTCCCGCCCAGGGATCACTGGGTGGCGGACCTGGACGGCTCGGTGACCATCATCTCGTCGGCCGCCGCCGGTACCCCGGCTCTTGAGGCTGCTCAAAGAGGCCGGGGTTGTGTCGCAGCACGGTTCGGAGAGCTCGCTGTGGTGGGCGTGTACTTCTCTCCGAACCGAACTCTCGCCGAGTTCCACAACTCCTTGAGGGAGTTAGTCACCGTCGTCGTCGGGTTCCGTTCCCTCCCCGTGCTCGTCCTCGGGGACTTCAACGCCAAAAACTTGGCTTGGGGTTCCCGGTTCACCGACGTCCGGGGTAGGATGGTGGAAGACTGGGCCCTTGAGACGGGCCTAGTCGTCCTGAACCGGGGTTCTGTCCCTACGTGCGTGCGGATGCAGGGCGAGTCGGTGGTGGACATCTCGTTCGCCAGCCCTGCTCTGTCACCGCGTATTGTTGACTGGCGCGTCATGGAGGAGGTGGAGACGTACTCCGACCACCGGTATATCCGGTTCGACGTCTCCGCCGAGTCCGCAGACCCGCCGGTCAGACAGGCCCCATGTGGCCCGCGTTGGGCGCTGAAACAGTGATACCACCGGTCAGGCCTGCCGACATAGACGATGAGGCCAAGTGGCTCCAGGACGCCATGTCCAGGATCTGTGACGTGGCGATGCCTCGGATCCGGTCGAGGCAACAAAAGCGCCAGGTGTACTGGTGGTCGCAAGAGCTAGCAGCTCTACGCAAGGCGTGCACTGCTGCGCGACGCCAGTACACTAGGCACCGCAGGCGCCGCATCCGTCCTCCTAATGCGGAGGCGAGAGAGGCGGAGTTGTACGAGGGATACAGGGCGGCCAAGGCCCTCCTCAAGGTGGAGATATTGCGGGCCAAGGAGGAGGCCCGCCGAGAGATGCTGGGGACTCTGGACAGAGATCCGTGGGGACGCCCGTACCGGATGGTACGCGACAAGCTCCGCGCTTGGGCTCCCCCGCTCACCCAGAGTCTCCGGCAAGAAGTCTTGGAGGAGGTGGTTGGCACCCTGTTCCCTCGACTGTGGAGGGGGTTCACCCCTCCGTATATGACTCCGCCCCCTGCGGTGCCCGACGCGGGCTACAGCGACGACGACGACGACATCGTCCCAGAGGTGACCGAGGCAGAATTGAGAGCGGCGGTGCGCCGGATGGGCGCCAAGAACACCGCCCCAGGACCCGACGGCCTGCATGGCAAGGCATGGGTCCTGGCCTCAGAGGCTCTCGGGCCTCGATTGATTGGTCTCTACAGCGCATGTCTGGAGAGAGGCCAGTTCCCGCTTCTCTGGAAAGCGGGAAAACTGGTCCTCGTGCGGAAGACGGGGCGCCCTGCGGACTCTCCGTCCGCGTACCGGCCCATAGTGTTGCTCGACGAGGTGGGGAAAGTCTTCGAAAGAATCATTTCGAACCGCCTCGTCGCGCACCTGACGGACATTGGGCCGGACTTGTCGGACGGCCAGTTCGGCTTCCGCAGAGGGCGCTCCACGGTGGACGCCATCATGCGCGTTAGAGACCTCACGACGGGGACTGCAGTGTCCAGGGGTAAGGTCGTAGTGGCGGTGTCTCTGGACATCGCCAACGCCTTCAACTCCCTGCCCTGGAGCTGCATCTTGGAGGCACTCCGATATCATCGGATGCCTACCTACCTCCGTCGTGTAATCGAGGCTTACCTGACGGACAGGTCCGTCAGCTACCCCGGTCACCGGGGCGAGTGGAACCGGCGAGAGATGTCACGCGGTGTTCCACAGGGTTCGGTTCTGGGGCCGCTCCTGTGGAACATCGGCTATGACTGGGTGCTGCGCACCGACCTCCCGAACGGCGTTAGCACAATATGCTACGCCGACGATACGCTGGTGCTAGCGCACGGGAGGTCACACCAGGCGGCGGCCGACTTAATGGCGACAGCGGTTGCGACAGTCGTTGAGAGAATCCGGCAGTTGGGACTCGAGGTGGCGCTCCACAAGTCCGAGGCCATGTGTTTTCATGGCCGCGGGAACGCGCCACCTCCGGGTGGGTCCCAAATAACGGCGGGAGGAGTTACCATCGGCGTCGAGACGACGATGAAGTACCTAGGACTCGTCCTCGACAGTCGGTGGAACTTCATTGAGCACTTTCGACGTTTGGCTCCAAAGTTGGAGAGGACGGGGGCTGCGTTTAAACGCATCCTCCCCAACCTCGGGGGGCCAAACGCCTCCTGCCGGAGGTTATACGCCGGAGTCGTGCGGTCCATGGCCCTCTACGGCGCCCCTGTTTGGGCGCCAAACCTGTTGCGGCGTCCCGCTCGGACGCTGCTCATGGCACAGAGGGTCATGGCGATCCGAATGATCCGCGGATACCGCACGATCTCTGGGGAGTCGGCGAACCTCCTTGCCGGATTACCGCCGTGGGATCTGGAGGCGAAGGTGCTCGCGCGCGTGTACAGCATGCGCGCGGAGGCACGTCGCCGGGGCGAAACTCCGCTGCCGCGCCAGATAAGTGCGTGGCGGGATGAGCTCCGGCGCGATCTCATGGCGGAGTGGCAGCAACGACTGTCGCAACCGAGGGCTGGGCTCGCTGCCATCGCAGCGGTAAGTCCCCTCTTTGAGGAGTGGCTTGAGAGACGCTACGGCGTCCTCACCTACCGCCTGACGCAGGTCCTCACCGGACATGGAAGTTTCGGGAGGTACCTGTGTCTGATGGGGCGGGAGGAAACGCCCGGGTGTCATCACTGCGAGGACCGCCCTGAGGACACGGTGGAACACACGGTGGGAGAATGCCCTTCGTGGGCTGAGCACCGCCGTGTCCTCAGGGAAGTGATCGGCGATGGCGACCTCTCGCGTCCGGGCCTAGTGCAGGCCATGATGCGGAGCGAGGGGGATTGGGATGCCGTCTCCTCCTTTTGCGAAGCAGTCATGCTAGCTAAGGAGGAGGCGGGACGCGTGAGGCAGCGAAGCGCTGCCTCCTCGCAACCCAGCCATCGCGAAGGACACACCGGGCGTCGGGGATCGCGGGACGATCTCCGGCCACCGTAAGCGCGGGCCTGCGGACGGCGAGCATGGGTGGCTCCCCGTCCGACCAGAAACAGACCCGAGCGTACGGCGCGTCGCGTTCCGCGCGCGCCTCAAAGAGCCATCAGACCACCACAGATGGGGCCCAATAGGGCCGATGCCGATTCGGAGTCGCGGAGAACCTAACGGGTAACCGGGGCTCCGGCTCGACGTGCAGGAGAAGGAACGGGGTGGTTTTTAGTCAGTAAGAGTCTGACACTCCCTCCCGCCTCACCCAGGCGGGGGCAGTCATTCGATGATTTTCCCCCCTTAAAAAAAAAAAAAAAAATACTATGTACATACTATTTTTATATTTTTATAGTAGCTGTGTTTTAATTGTGATCTCATTCTTTTAAGTTCCTATTATTTTAGTTTATACAGAAGGTACTTACGATTTGTATTTGTTTAAATTTAACCTAGAGGTAGGTAAAAATAATACGTGATCTCAAATTTTAAAAATTACATTAAGGTTTACAGAGACTGATTAGAGGTAAATTTAGAGTTTTCAATTTATTTTTCAATTTATAATAACATATATAACTACTTTAATTAAGATATTTTATGTAAATTCTGTTATTGTTATTCAAAAATAATGGTAAGTACAAGCAATCTACGCAGTAAATAATCGAAAGTGACAGTTGCAATAAATTTTTCCTAACACAATCCAAAGTAGAATATCGAAATAGGCAGATGTGATAAATTTTTGTAAATGTAATTCCCTGTAAATAATTGAAAGTGCCAGTTTCGACGCAAAAAGTCAGTTCATTTACGAAGTATACTATGGTTACTCAATTTTCTCGATAACTATTCAAAATTTACAATCTTAGCTTATACGTAATAATTTGTAGGACCAACACAACTGTTTATCCTAATTTTTATAAAGATTTAACACCCGTGACAATTTTATGCAAAAAATAAACTTCAAATCGCTCTCCTGCAAAGTAGCGATTTTCACTTTCGATACTTTACCTAGGGACCATCGATATGAGTAATTTGATTACTCGATTTTAGATTTCTCAGCAGTACGTAATTCCCAGAATTTGTGGTAATATTCGCTATTTGATAACAAACTGAATAAGCACAGCATATTTAGTACTATTTACAAAATGAATCAACATTTTGTATAATCTGCCTAGGTGAACAGAAATTTCGACCACAGTCGTTAACTATGTTCTTCGAAGAAAATGCGAGTCTTTTTTTTACAAGCACCATTATATTTTTACGTTGGAATATTTACAGCTTAATATCAAGTCGTTGGAAACAGGCCATGTGCAAATAAGTAGGCCGAAGGTGGAGTGTAATTGTGCAGATACCAACATACATCCTTCCTCCCTTGCTTTTGTTGAGGTTGTAAATATTTCTATGATCTTTTTATCGGTCTAATCTTTTAAATGTAATGACATTTTGGTATAGAAATTATACATACTAATCATTGGATATTACGGGCATAGGATACAAAAAAATTAGAAACCTTTTTAGCACTATCATACATTATTTTTTGGATAAAAATGGACAAAACTCAGCGCTTGTCCACAGTTTGCTTGTAAAGAATTGTGCGATACTTTGGCCATATTGCTCACAGAGATGCTGGCAGTCTGGAACGCCTTATAGTGACTAGTAAGGTAGAAGGAAAGAGACCGAGAGCCCGGAGTCCCATACGCTAGTCTGACCAAATATCCAAGGATCTGGAGATACCTATGAATGGTGCAAAGCACCAAGCAATGGAACGACGAGATATATGGCGACATCTAGTGAGCAGAATTAGAGGGTGTCACGATCCTCAGCAGTGAGGAAATCGACTAATAAAGTAGACAATATTTTTTTTTAATGTTAATGGAATCTGTTTATTTTATTTTATTCTAATGTGAAGATTCTAACCACCGTCAGTTAGACAGAAACGTGTGTTTATACCTCTATACGTACATACATATAAAAAAGTTGTGTTGGCCGGAGGTTTCATACATGAGGGTACGGGTTCGAAACATACTAATGTTACTTTTCCGAGTTATACGTACTTTCTAAGATTGTTTAGACACCACTGACAAGCGGTGGAGGGAAACATCGTTGAAGAGATTAAAGTATTAAAACAAACAACAACCCTTCAGTTTCATTACACAATATTATAAATGTAAAGAGTGTTTACTTCGGAGTTGGATTAGGAAAATGCAGTTAGAAGTTAGATATCATCACTTAGGATTAAATTTAATGTTATCTCTTCTCCCGGAATACTGAAATGCTACTTAATATTAAGTTGCACTTAAATATCGTGCCATCTCTGTCATTTTACAACGAATTTGCAGTGACAGAACTATACTTAAACATAACATAACATCGCGCCTCTTATCCCCGAAGGTGTAGACAGAGGTGCACATTACGGCACTTAATGTCACTGTACAATGTAACACCCACTCTTCACTATTTATGTTAGGAGTCCCATGTAATAGGGGGTGAGCCTATTGCCATATACGGGGCACGATTGATTCCAGACTCCGTCCTACTACTGAGAATTTATAAAAAAACCCAGTAATACTTTGCCCGACCCAGGAATCAAACCCGGCCAACGAGGCAGTCATACTTAACCGTGACTTAAAATTGACTACTGCTGCCTCGTTGGCCGAGTGGTCGCAAGTGCGACTGCCGGGCAAGGGGTCTCGGGTTCGATTCCCGGGTCGGGCAAAGTATTACTGGGTTTTTAAAAAAATCTCAGTAGTAACACGGAGTCTGGAAATGTGCCCGGTATATGGCAATAGGCTCACCCCCTATTACATGGGACTCATAACATAAATTGTGAAAAGTGGGTGTTACTTCTATGTGCACCTCTGCCTACCCCTTCGGGGATAAAAGGCGTGATGTTATGTTATGTTAAAATTGACTAACATTTTAGTATTCGGGTGTAAATCTACTAGATGTAATTTTAAACTACACCATTCCGCTTAATCTGATTTTAAACTGCTCCACTGTGTTGTGCATGTTGTTAAGTCACTTATTTTTGCACGTCACAAGTTTTGCAGTCACAATTTTTCACTTTATCTTTATAAAGTCCCAAATATAATACATTATAGAGGTATAATACAATTTTCACCCTAACCGGGCTTGAAGTTTTTGAAATTACCTCTACTACACTGACACTACCTCTATAGTGATAATTGAATATTTTTTTTTATCAGATTCACAGTTAATATACTGTTATTTTATTTCAATCGTTCCACCAAAAGAATCCATAAAGAATAAACACGAAATGAAAAGCGAAACATCGTAATATAGCTAGTCTTAAACATAAGTCCCTTTCTAAAAACAACTTAAGTATGTATAAGTAGGCTGTAAGTTGACAGGTAATCGCGCAAACGCTGGGACATATCCTTCCGTAGTCCCCCCTACTTCCAAGAATGCTGCGGCAGCCCCAGAAGGGGGATAAAATGGATTTATGGGACGAAAAGGGCTTCATAAGGATATTTATTTGGATTTAAGTCAACGGAACTTTGCTTTGTTTTGTTTAGGGTGGTTTAAGATGTGGTCTCTTTGGTTTTAAATTGTAAATTGAGATAAAATGTTTTGACTTTACGTTTGGTTGTAAGTAGATACTTTAGAAGACTAGTAAAATGAAATGAAATGAAATGAAAAAAAGTTTTATTCGGCATACGGTATGAATGCAAGGAACAAAAATGACAATACAATACAATTTGATAAAATAACAATTTAAAAGTTTAACACAAGAGAGTGAGAATAAAATAACTATACTCCGTCTGTTTAGGTAGTTAACTATTTGTAAACATACCATAAAAAGAGTTCTTTATAGTTGACATTTCCATAATTCAAAATACTTCATAAGAAAATAAAATTGTTTCCATTTTTACGACAGTTTTCTCTATTAAATGTTATGTTTCTGTTCCTATTCACTTATTTCTTAGTAAATATTATAAATATCTGCTTGAGCATAATAATTTAATAACATTTATTAAATATTATAATATTTCATTACAATAGACACCATAAAGAGCCTAAAATCCCAGGTATCCAAAACCTTTCTTTAAGAACGAAGCATTAGATAATGTTGTCAAATTAAAGAGTACAACTAAGATGTAGCGCGACAATGAAAGTAGCGTGTATTACGTTTAGTCGGTTAATCAGGCGCCATTGACAGTTCTCTCGTCGTTTGCGCTCGCGTTCCTATTTTGTCGAATTTATCTTGTTTCTTTGTTTTGTTTTTGTTATTAAGTTATTTAAGTTAAGGTTATTCATCGTTTGTAATTAATGTGTTCAAATATATTGAAGAAACTTGGCCCAAAGGCATATCCGTACAAGAAAGAAATTCGTACATCAGATTCAGAATCGTTTCTATTTAAACATGATAATGAAATAAACCCATAGGCTAGGCTCTTGTACGATTTAAGCATTTGTGCCTGTATGTGTGTGTGACAAATGATTGATTTTAAAGTGAATTTAGTTTAAATTAAAACACGAGTAATATTTTGAAGTAATAGAAGGTTAAGTATCTCTGTGTCACGTGGTTTTTTTGTTTACCTTTAGTTAATTACCTAAACAGATGGACTATAGAACAATATAATAAAAATAGGTATAACATACTGCGCGATATTCGTAGACATGCCCAAGGCGAATGGGTCGCCAACTCAGCTAAAAGCCCAGCTTTGACCCAACAGTGAGCACCTAACACTGATTTTCAGTTGGCACCCCTGCAGTGACGCACGGACGAAAGCAACACATACCTCTACTTGTAATCCGCATAACTATTATGCCAAAATTTAATTTTAATTTTGTGGGTTCCAGGTGTAATGTTCAGTTCAAATGACGAATGGCGGATTTAAAATATTACTAAAATATAAATAAAATAGTTTACTGTTATATAAATAAATAGTGTTTCTTAGTGTACTTTTTAAACAGTATCAACATCAACGTCCTGTGTTAGTTCACTGTTAAACTTCATGTTTTACATTATGAAGGTTAGCCATTTGCATGGTTAGTAAAAGGCCGGCAATGCACCTGTGACTTCTTTGGTGTTGCGGATGTCCATTGGTGGCGCTGATCGCTTACCATCAGGTGATCCGTCGGATTGTTTGCCTCCTATTCCATAGAAAACTAAGATACAATAGTATAGATTTTTTATTTTCTCCTATTGAATGTTTCAAATTGGTTGATTATTATACACAAATCAATGTCAGAGTCTTTTTCATCTTAAAAACTACAATAAAAGTTAAATGTCATGTGTATGTGAATTTGTATGTTTGTTACCCACGACACAGGAAAAAATCCTAGTGTGGGGCAACGTTTTATAAAATATATATATATATCAAGATTTACAAAATAAAAATGTAATATAAGTTAGCGTTTCTCTTTTACCGTTACACTACAAACATTTTCATCATACTACATCCCTTTATAGCTCCCCAGCTCCACTTTATTATTAACAACTTCGAAATCGAAAAACGAGCCAATCTCCTTACATTGTAACAAAAATAGAATCGAAATCTGTTCATAGCAAACACGATACAAAGGTCAATAGTAAAAGGCCGGTTTGAAGTAAACCTTTATTTTCCGGAAGATCCTCGTTCGATGCCCAATAAGCAACTATCTGGGATATAAAATAGTAATTTTCGTTGCCATTTCACACCGCTGGTCTTTGTGTTGTGGGTTTGAAGCCTTTACTCTAATGCCGGCGCCACACTCTCGCCCGACTCGAGACGACGACGGGATACACTGTCGTTTTTCTTAAGTAGATGTACTTCTTCTGTCATTATAAAACTGCAATGTATGTTGGACACGTATCTGCTAGCGCGAGGGTGTGGTGCTAGCATTAGGATACTGACTACTCTGTAAGATAACGTTCATCCCTATTGTCAGCATTCGTTTTTCTATGCGAAAAGGTTGTAATGGAGTTGTTGGGATCATGTCTGCGATGTTCTTGAAGTACTTTCGTGTTCTGTATTTTTTGGTGTGGTATCTTTATCGATATGTGTCTTGTTTAGCTTGTAAGTGCTGTTGTGGTTAGTTTGTGGCTTTGTTTTAGATTTCTATTTATTGGGAAAACTGTGTAAACGTTCAGACGGATCACCTGATGGTAAGCAATTGACGCCGCCTGTGGACACTTGAACATCCGAGACACCAGACGCGTTACAAGTGCGTTACCGGCCTTTCTAGGTTTTTCAGTACCTAATAGTATGGAGAATCTATTGAAATTTTCAACAGTTCATTTTTTTTTAGACGTTGCCTCACACTAGGATTTTCTCCTGTGTCGTGGGTGCGTTTACAAACATACAAGTTCACATACACATGACACCCAGACCCGGAACAACACTTTGTGGATCACACAAAGTGTTGTCCCGTGCGGGAATCGAACCCGCGACACGTTGCATGGCAGCCGGTTGCCCAGCCACCGCACCAACCGTGCAGTCAATCATTATGATTATATTATACCAGAGTTCCAGTCACTGTTTGTTAAGTTCAAGATGAGATCTTTTCTCTATTTTCATAGTATTTTGTGCCGCAAAATTTTTTATTTGTATTTAGCACAATGACTTGCAATCTGTTTTGATATCATCTAAAATCTAAAAATATATGAAACGAATATTCACAGAATATTCTGTTATATAATATAGTCTAGTACTTAAGTGTATTAGGCTAGACTTTCAAGAAATCTATATTTTTTGTAAGAGTTTCATGTCTTTTATCAATCTTTGGAAGAAATACATGTTTTCTCGTTGTTTGTAATGAGGTTGTTTAATCTTCATTTTATAAGTATCTTTTATCTAGGCTTCGAATTCAATGTGAATAATATTAGTTAGTAACAACTCTAACATAAACTGTTGTTTCTACACTGAATGTGATCGCGCGCGCCTCAAAGATGATGCCGATTCGGAGTCGCGGAGAACGTAATAGGTTACCGGGGCTCCGGTTCGACGTACAGATGAGAAGGAACGGGGTGGTTTTTAGTCAGTAAGAGTCTGACACTCCCTCCCGCCTCACCCAGGCGAGAGCAGACATCATTCGATGATATTCCCCCTTAAATAAAAAAATACTGAATGTGATTATGATTTTTTTGTATTTAAACACACCAAAGTAAATAATATAGAGGTAATCCGAGTTCGTTTTAAAAATGAAGATTGAAAATTAAATCGTCTGCGTGATTCACACAATAATAAAAAAAAATACATAAAATTTATTATTCTAACAACTTTTAAAAACTAGTTCCTTTCCACAACTTTGGTCAATTTTGACCTGTTTTAGGACCTCCAAAGTACTCTTTACTCTCAATAGAAAATGTGTTGCGGGCCTTTGTGGTGGTTGCTATGGTGGTTGCTGGTGCCAATGCGTATCACTATGTATACTTGCTGCACGAAGATTTCCTAGTCCCACACGAGATTTTGCGCGGACAAGCCATTGTGTCTGCGTCGAAATCGGCGCTTGAACGCCTTTATTGTTTGTCTTCGAAGTCAATCCGTGCCGTTTTGTGGAAATTAACTGCTTTAAATATCAATTTGTAATTTAGTGCCACAGCAATTAGGTTCGTTTTCAGAAGTAATTTTTTTTGAGAATTTGGAATTTCACCACGTATTTCTGATGGCGGGATGAGTAATGAATGGAGGAAGAAATCTGGACGCCTCAGTGGGTCATGAGTACGATTTATACTCTAAAATGCCGTAGCTACCTCCCACTCCTAAGATTCGTTTTATCTAAGTATTGTTTTCATAAACGACAAAATAAAAAAATACGTGTCTAATATTTTTTCTTTACCTAACTGACGGACTAATTATATTTTTAATTTTCATACCCGTCATCATCCCTATTATTAGTGATTAGGTGTTGTATCAAGTGTCAACCTAGTGACTAGGAGTCTACAGAGCTAATGAGACTTAGGTAATCACATTATAATTTTATAATGTAAATTATATTTGTATGATGATGTAATGTAATTATTAATTAGTTCCTGTGTGTATACTACTTTAGGTAGGATACGTGAGACATGAATTTATAATATCACTAGCTGTTGCCTTCGACTTCGTCTGCGTAGAATATAAGTTTCAGGAAATAACCTTTTTTGTTTCAATTTTCTTTAATTTAATTATTTGCAATTATAACCTCTTTTGTCACCACTTGACACTGGCAGTATAGTCGACAACTTAATATTGGAGACTCGGTTGCCAAAGAAGAGAGAAAAAAAACATTTTTGTATATGTCACTCTTTATTACATCAGCTACCTGCCAGGAAAATTCAAAATCAGTCCAGTCATTTCAGAGATTAACCAGTACAAAAAGACAGACAGACCGATAAAAATAAATAATAAAATAATGTTATTTTAGTAGAAAGCGGTTATTTCAATATTACAAACCGACAGTCCCATTTTATGTACTTATCTGTATAGATTAGGTTTTACAATTACGTGATATCTTTCCTTATAGGAGAAACATGTTTGGAGTGAACAAATTATTACAGTTTTGTGTTTTGTATTGGGGGAAGGGCGAGAGTATATAATAGAGGTAGTTATAGGCTGAATACAGTACACAACGTTCGGGTTAAAACTAAAAACACATACATAGTAGTAGAAATGGGCAATTTTTCGGATACACACTCAAAATGGATAAATATTGAGTTAATATCTGTTTTTACGCGAGGTTCTATGTAATAGTCGAAATAGTCAAGTCGCAATTATATAATGTAAAATAGAAATATACGACCGCGCACGCTGTTCATGAGGAAAAAACCCTCTGTGGTTCGAAACTAGTAGAGAGCTTTTCTCAGTATTTTCACGTGAGTAACCCGCGATTTTTAGTTAATTTAGTATGTCCTACGATTGTTATTATAGAAATATACAAGTATAATATACATCTATACATAATTTGTTATGTTGATTTATTACTAGAGATAGCAAGTTGACATTACAAAATCCATACATAAATATGTCAAAAATTTCATCTTTAAATTATTAAAACTGACCGTAAAGACACCGAATTGACGCCGATTGCCATCACAGTACGTAATCGACCAGTTTCACCGAGTTCATATAAAGAAGGTATTGCAGTTTTGAAGAAAACTCGCGAACAAACCGTAGTGAAAGGAGGTTCTCGTACTCAGTGGATTAACTTTAGATATGTGGACTCTTTTAGTATACTCTGTGCTGTTATGTAATATGTGTGGTGAAGCCTTTTTTCATTTAGGTACGTGTGTTTTTTTAATTTTTATTTTTAAACGACTTCAAAAATGGGGTTCTTAATAACAATCGTTCTCAATTCGAATTTAAGTTTTTTTTTGTTGGTTTGAGTAGATCTTGATTTTATATTGAATTATTTAGGACTAGCCGTTGCTCGCGACTTCGGCTGCGTAGAATATGATTACTGTTTTATCCTAGGCCAGCATTTACTCGGTATAAAAAGTATCCTCTCACTTAAGTCAGCCCATACCCTGGGTACCATTAAAATCCATTCGGTAGTTTGAGCGTGGTTGAGGGAAAACATCCAAACTTATACATTTATACATAATATAAGTATGAATAAAATTAGACATGTTTAACAGACGAACTCAAGACGTCGCATCCAATGTCCATCCATATATCCAATCCAATGTCTGGTAAAGCGTTCGCGGAGAACCTAACGGGTAACCGGGGCTCCGGCTCGACGTGCAGGAGAGGGAACGGGGTGGTTTTTAGTCAGTAAGAGTCTGACACTCCTTTCCGCCTCACCCAAGCGGGAGCAGCCATTCGATGATTTTCCCCCCTTAAAAAAAAAAAAAAGTTTTTCCTGTCGAAGGACTGCAGGAAGAGATTCCTTCGGGAATATGTAGTACCTATGTACCTCCAAAATATTTATATATGTGTTCTCCTGTGTACTGTCTGTGTGTTGTGCATAAATAGATAAATAAATAAATAAATAAATAAATAAAAAAAGCGGTGGGGTAAAGCGCGGTAGTTGTAGGTAGGTATTTCGAAAAATGTTCAATAGTAGCATGATGTCTACAATTGGGTAGTCTCCAGGGTATCAAAATTTCAAATCTAATTAGTCCGTCAGTTAGATAATGATAAAATATTAAACATATAAAATATTAATCATATTATTTTTTATTTTTTCGTATTAAGTTGCAATACTTAGATAAAATTGCGCTAAGTTTAGGAGTGGGAGGTAGTTTTTCATTGTCTTTTCACTATCTTTTGTTTTTAATTTTCATACACTGTCTACTACCATAAGGGATTGATAACAAAACTGGTAATAAGTTGATGTTAAATTTTGCATATAATGTTTACAGTATACATGTGATGTGCATCTATATATACTTTATCAAGGCTTAAAAGGCGTTAAATGAATATGTCACATTGTATTCTGTTCGAATTATGAATTTAAATCTCTTTAAACGAAATTAATTACTCTAAAAACGTTGTCAATCTTAATAATATTCTTATTATATTACTTTACATACTCATTAGGTTTTTCAACAAAGTTCTTTCCAAACTTTCTGTTTACGTGTTCATTAAAAATAATTGCTCAAAATTTAAGCAATTTTACACCTAATACATCAAAGTTTAAATTGTATTTTGCTTTGCAAAGTTTATTCTTTGTTGTTGTTCAGATAAATGTTTAGAGTAGTGTAATAATTCTAATGGTTACATTGGCGAGTTTTGTGTGGGCTGAATTAGGAACTATTTCCACTTCCACGTTTAAAAGCTATGATAATATCCAACCCCAACACTAATTGCATCACATCAACAGCCTATAAGTCGCCAATGCTGACCAAAAGCCTCTTCTCACACGGAGAAGGTTTGAGCGTAAATACCACGCTTGCTCAATGCGGGTTGGCGCCTTCAAACTTATAATTAGAAATTATAAGCCCAGGTTTCCTAACGATGTTTTCCTTCACCGTTTATCAGTGGTGTCTTAATAATCTTAAAAAGTATATACCTCTATAGGTACCTAATTCGAAAAAAGTCACATTGGTACTTGCCGTTGGTAGGTTTAGAACCCCTCGTTCATGAAAAGCGGACGTTTTAAACTTCCGGGCCACCACCACCAGCACTTGCATAGATTATGTTAAACCACAATATTCTATCTATAATTATTATATCAATTATGTAAATGAGTCCCCTAGTTCAGCAATGGACTGTTGACAAATGATAATGCATCTGTAATTTAATAAAAAAAAATATTAGAGCTTTTCTTTTTAACAACAATACAAAAAAAAAATAAGTAACAAAATAAAATGTTCGAATTTCGAACGTGCGCGTCAACATGACTGCCAGTATTGATGCAATAAATAAAATAAACCCTCCGTCGAACACTATTACAAAAACACATTTTTTTTACAAATAATATAGACTTTATGTCAGTCGTAATAAGATCGAATATAAATTACTATTTATTACAGAAAAGCCGATTTTCTTCTGCTACAAAGTATGTCCACTTTACTGTTCGCCGCGTCGAAGTGATGAGGGTAAGACTTACGTGTTAGTTATTTCGCTATGTTGAACATTTTGTACCTAATTTCTATTGAGATAAGGGCGTAAAAAATGAACTATGATGTTAAAGGGTAGAAAAATTTATTGTAAGTGTAAAATAGTATTAGACTTTTTTTATATTTCTAGGGTTGACTGCAAATTGACTGAAGACTGTAAATCATATCGTATCACATCTCTATTCAAAAAGTTTTATATTCTCAACTATTTTAAGAGAATAATATAAAATAACTGTCTATTAAAAATTGAATATCCAATGTAAAGAAAGTGTAAAAGTAAGCAATGAAAGTAAATACTTTATTGGGCAACAAACCAGTTGTCACTAGTTACATCCAGTTCTCTTTTTTTGTTTGCGGAAAATATTGATTCGATAGTCCATAATTAGAAAGAACCTATCTCTATCTGATGATTATCTGATTAACAACCTTATTAATACGAAGAAATAAGAATAAAAATAAAAAAATGTGCATAAAGCTCCAATTTATTTAATCTAACCAACATTAATTATTATTACAGATGCCGAATCCCTAATCTACTTGGACGACGATCCATATTCCTACGGTCCTAGTGGCTGGGAAGAATCTTATAGTCCTTATCCGTACCATATAGGGCATCTAATCCTTTGCAAGCCTAAAACTACGACTACTACCACTACCACCTCGACAACGACCATGAAACCGACTACAGCAGAACCTACTTGGATCTGTATGGTGTGCAAAACTAAATGTGATTATCCTAAGAGCTAGTACGTAAAGAGGTTGTATTGCAGTGAAGTTCTTGTTAAGTAAATAAATATTTTTTGATGGAATTGTTTAAATTTCGCTGTGTCATCATAGTAGATTACATTTTTCCCCGTATCCACCTGTTTTTTTTATACATACTTGATAGGTTGACGTTTGACCATCATCTCGCCTAGGGGTAAGCGATGAGCAATTTGTTCACTCAGGACTTGAATACACCCAAGTTATATTTGTTGGGGAACACAGATTGCGGCAAGGAATTCCATTCCTTGCGCGAACACAGGCGTAAGGTTGCAAGGCTTTCGATTTTCTACCGGATACATTTCGGTGAATGTGCGGGGGAATTGCACAACTTGATTCCCCCTAGTCCTTTCCATCATCATACCACAAGACAATCGGCGAAGCGTCACCGATTCATGGTAGATGACACACCCACGCACGAAGCGCTTCGCTTCAAGCTTCCTTGTGCGCACTGCTAAAGAGTGGAATACTTTCCCAGAGTATGTTTTTCCTGAAGGGTATGGGAGTCTTCAAGGCCCGAGTGAATAGGTTGCTTATGGGACGACGTGCTCCATCGTAGACCACATCATCGATTACCACCAGGTAAGATAGTGGTCAAACGTCACCCCATCAAATATTTAAAAAAAATCCTTAGCGGTTCGCACAAGGAAGCTTGACGCGAAAAGTTTCGTGCTCAGTAGAGTAGCACGGATCCTGGAATTGTGCTCGGTATATAGCAATAGGCTCACCCCCTGTTATATGGAACTCATAGCATAAATAGTGAAAAGTGGATGTTCCTCACCACCGCCTAGGTACTCCTTCGAGGAAAAAAGGCGTGATGTTATCTTATGTTATGTAAAAATAAATAAAGATTGACGATTATTAAGCAATAGTAGGTACATCATAATAAATATTATAATGTTATGCAATATTAGTAAGTACATTTGAGAGATTAAGATACCAAAAAAAGATTTATAATACTTTTTCAAATTCGTTTTACTTTATAAAGAATAAAATTGTCTATCGAGACGCGCGGCCGTGCGTCAGCCAAGTTCAGCAAACAGCGCGCGCCACAGTGTATCTTTACACGAACCACTTCGTGCCACTTTTGACCCCTCTATTTCTGTTACACACCTGCTCATGCAATATTACCAAAATACTTCCTCGAGTATTGTCAAAGGTTTATATTACGTATCTCCATCAGGATACCATCATACATTACATCATACATTCAGTATAATATCTGCCTCATGTTGAATACGAGTAACTGCCAGTATTCGCAAACAACAATAGATACCTACCTCTATATGAATCGTAGAAAGTGTATTCCGTATGCCAAATTGTCTATAGGTATGTGTATGTGTGCAAGTTATATAACTTAATATTCATGTCTACTTCTCTTGGATTGTTCTTTGGCTAAAAATGAGGCCAAGAAATCAATATCTCTTTTTTTATTTCTGAAGTTTTTAAGTTTTTTCGTAAAGTACACAATCTCTCAAAGTAAAGTAAATGCGGAAACGAGTTAACACATAACTACAATGCGAGATGAGTGATGACAAATGACCTTATGAGGAATTTATCCGTATTTTCAAAATGATTAAACCTAAAATATTCTTAAGCCATTGTCTAAATCTAAGTGTTTGAGAGCCATGCTTCGGCACGAATGGGCCGGCTCGACCGGAGTAATACCACGGCCTCACAGAAAACCTACGTGAAACAACGCTTGCGTGGAGTTTCGTCGTGTGAGTGAGATTACCGGAGACTCAATTATCCTCTCCCCCTCCCCAATCTCCACAATTCCTGACTACCCAACGATCCTCAATTTCCTAATCCCTGAAAGGCAGAACACGCACTTGTAACACCTCTGGTGTTCGAGGTGTCCATGGGCGACGCCAATTGCTTACCATTAGGTGATCCGTTTGCTCGTTTACCGGCTTATCCCATAAAATATTGGGGATATTTTCTGAAGCATGGTCTTGCTGATTGCAGTTGCAACTTAACAATGAAATGGCCAGTGAAAGTCTAGTAGTAGCCAGTGGAAAGTTCGTAAGCTATTTTACTTCTGTATTAGATTTTATTGCGTTTCACACGTTAATGTAATGCTTATGAATTTGTGATTAGTTACCCATTGTGCTTTCCTTCCTTAATTTCAAAGATATCGAAAGTTCTTCAGTTCTTTTGTAATGTCTAAATATCGTATATGAAACTGGACAGCGATATATTTTCTTGTTGTGTGTCTTATTATAAGATTTTCGTTATAAATATGACCTTTTTGGCTAATTAGTTTTAGCTGTATGTGCGTATGGAAGATTTAACCAACCCACCACCTCTTCCCCAATCTCTCCAATCCCCAACAATCCTGAAACTCCCCAATCCCCAACAATTCTCCAACGCCTTATCCCCAAAAGGCCGATAACGCACTTGTAACGCCTTTGGTGTTCCAGGTGTCCATGGGCGACGTCGATTGCTTACCGATCGTTTACCGGCTTATGCCATAAAAAAAATACAGGATTTTTCTTTTAAAACAAACCAATGAAACATAACCAATTAAGAGAGATACACCTATTAATATAATATACGCATTAGTAATGTAACCTCAGCTAACCTTTGCAGATGAAATTCTACTGATCCTAGTAATCCGATATTGAATTCAAATGTCAACAGACTAAAGTCTATATCGCGTTAATCTGTGAAGTGCATTCTTCTATATGTTGAAACGTGCACAAAGCTCAAAGGGATTGAAATAGAACTGTATTGTATCTGGGTTCTAGGAAATTAAAATATGCTTTGTCAATATGGTTTTGTGTCAATATTTAACGTATAGGTCACTGTGATGCAGTGACATATGCATAAAATTCTAGGTATTCATAGTTCTAGTTTGGACATTGTTATTGTTTTGATAGGATTTCCTGTTGCCAAATAACACTATTTTAGTGGGAAATTGTATTCCTATAATCTATATAGATATTAATCTTAAAATTTAATTTAAATATTTCGTCGATATTAATGTCAGTATGGAATGATGTCTACAGACAGTGACTGTCTCGTTGGCCGAGTGGTCGCAAGTGCGACTACCGGGCAAGGAGTCTCGGGTTCGATTACCGGGTTGGGCAAAGTATTACTGGGTTTTTTAAAATCTCAGTAGTAGCACTGTGTCTGGAAATGTGCTTGGTATATGGCAATAGGCTCACCCCCTATTACATGTGACTCATAACATAAATAGTGTAAAAGTAGGTGTTACCTCTGTGTGCACCGCTGCCTACCTCTTCGGGGATAAAAGGCGTGATGTTATGTGTCTACAGACATTCCTCCAAATTTGCAAGTTTTGTATGAATTTTAATGAACAAAATTATACTCATCTTACTTAGTTTTTAAAATTAGTTCTACCGATATTAAAATAGAACCGAAAACATAAATTATGCAAAATATATTATTAAAAAGTACGTCGTAAACATTATCACACTAATATTAAAAATGTGAAAGTTTCTTTGTTTGGATGTTTGTCCATCAATCGCGCTGAAACAACAGAACGGATTTTGATGAACATTTGCAGATAGGCATGGGCTGACTTAGATGATAGGATTGACCCGATAGAATGCTCCCATGGGATAAAACAGGAATACGCGGGCAATGTTGCGGGCAAAAGCTAGTAATTGGCTACTTTCCTTAATCAAAAATAAATTATTTCGACTGTTCAATACAATATAATATAAAAAAATAATCACACTTTCATAAATAAATTGGTTTTATGACCAACTTAATTTTAGTATATTTACAGCAAAGTTTTAAGAAATGAGTATGCTGTTTGACGCTAAAAAAGCGTGACGTCACAATACACAATCTCGTACAAAATTCATAGAAAACTGTCGTTTTTGACAGTTCGAAAAACGTATTGAATTTGACTAGTTAGCAAGTACCGAATTGATAAATCGTCAAGTTTTTCCTTTTTTTGCATCATTTCTTGAGTACCTATTGCAAATATAACTTTCTCCCACTGTCAAACCCGTACCACAGGTTACAAAGTAGTATTTAATGTTTATGCAGATATAACTAGACATAAATTCTAGATTATCTAGATGTGCACTTCCTAGATACAGGTTTTTATATAACACAAGTTGGAAAACCTTATCGTTGAGGTAAATACGTAATTATTGCGGTTCAAAGTGGAATTTTGACCTGTTTAATTTCTAGATATTACGACTTAAGACCTTTCGACATAGAGCTATGTAAATTTACATGTGTTATAACTTCAAGAGGTAGATCAAGTTGACATTATGTGCTAACAGTAGAACTATTATGCTATTGCACCAAATGGTGGGTGGCCGTTAGTTTATTTAACTAGTATTTTTTTTAAACTTTGCCCCATACTAGGATTTTCACTTGTGTCGTGGGTGCGTTTACAAACATACAAGTATACATACACATGACACCCAGACCCGGAACAACAGTTTATGGATCACACAAAGAGTTGCTACGTGCGGGAATCGAACCCGCGACACGTTGTGTGGCAGCCGGTTGCCCAGCCACCGCACTAACCGTGTTCACAGTATTGTTATTACATCACGCCTTTAATCCCCGAAGGGGTAGGCAAAGGTGCACATCACGGCTATTACCTAATGCCACTGTACAACTTAACACCCACTTTTCACTATTTATGTTATGAGTCCCATGTAATAGGGGGTGAGACTATTGCCATATACCAGGCATAATTCCAGACTCCGTGCTACTACTGATATTTTTTTATTAAATACCAGGCTTAATATTAAATTCCCTGTTATTATAAAAGTCCCAGTACGTACCTAACACTTACCCAGGCGGTAGCAGCCATTCGATGATTTTACCACCTTAAAAAAAAGTTCGTAACACTTTATCCAGAGAACAGAGAAAATAAAACAAAAGAAAAACATTTTCCCAAATTGGATTATATTATTTCCACACGTTCATTGGCTTTGGCCAGTCATTACTATCGATACTCATATCACGACTTATGTCAAACACGCAATGACCCGAAAGGTAGATAGGATCAACGCAGATTTGAGGCGTGATCTCTGAGGCGTGACTCGATTGAGAAACTCGAACATACATCGTTGATCGAATTTAGATGAAATTAAATACAATGGTATTAGGGTTTTGATATTAAGTAAAATAACATAGCTCCGTGGTGGAGTGAATGTTTACGACGCCTTCTTCTCATGAATGAGAGTGCAAGTTTGAATGTTATCAACGGCAAGTACTTCAAGTTCCAAGTCATACGTACTAAGATTATCTACCTTATAGGTACACCACTGACAAATGTTGAAGGAAAACATCGTGAGGAAACCTGGGCTTATAATTTCTAATTTAAAGGTTGAAATTGCCAACCCGCATTGAGCCAGCGTGGTGATTAATGCTCAAACCTTCTTCGTGCTGATGATGATGATGATGATGATGATGAACATAGCTTAATGTAACACCCACTTTTGGCAGTTATCTTAAGAGCCCCATATAATAAGGGGACCGTCTTTTTTTTAAGGGGGAAAATCATCGAATGACTGCTCGCGTCTGGGTGAGGCGGGATGAAGTGTGAGACTCTTACTGACTAAAATCCACCCCGTTCCTACTCCTGCACTTCGAGCCGGAACCCCGGTAACCCGTTAGGTTCTCCGCGACTCGTATCGACATCAGCCCCATTGGACCCCATCCGTGGTGGTCTAATGGCTCTTGGAGGCGCGCGCGGAACGTGACGCGTCGTATGCTCGGCTCTGGTTCTGGTCAGGCGGCGAGCCTCCCATGCTCGCCGTCCGCAGGCCTGCGCTTACGGTGGCCGGAGATCGTCTCGCTATCCCCGACGCCCGAAGTGTCCTTCGTGACGGCTGGGTTGTGAGGAGGCAGCGCTTCGCTGCCTCATGCGCTCCGCCTCCTCCTTAGCTAGCATGCTTCGCAAAAGGAGGAGACGGCACCCCAGTCCTCCTTGCTCCGCATCATGGCCCACACTAGGGCCGGACGTGAAGGGGAGCGTCTACAGATATGTTATTCTACCAAATACAGTTCCAGACTATGTGCTCTTCATCATCATCGTGAACAGCCTCTAAATGCTGCTGCTGAGCAAAGCCTCTTCTCACACAGAGAAGGTTTGAGCATTAATCAACACTGTCATTGAAATATTTTCGAAAACTCTAACTACGGCACTACTATTATAGAACTTAAGAAGAAATGAACCAATAATTATCATTAAAATGAATACTACTGAAGTGTGACTAAAATGCAACAAACTATCACCTTGTTGGACTTAGTTTTAAGGAGTACATAATGAATGACCAAACAAAATTATACTTTAACACGAACATAGTAAAATACAAATTCCAATCTCCAAAAATAGACCTACCTACTTAATTTTCTGGACAAACAGCGAGTCTTTTGATAAGAAAAATATATTCTTTTCGAATTTAAATTTTTTTTGTTTTCACAAAATTTTCTTCGTCATTTCGGAGTTTTTTTTGCATAAGTACCTTTGGCACCAAACGTCTATTTATGTTCGGTTCATATTGCGAGTTTTTCTCCGAAATGAGTAAGTATATAAAAGTTCTAATAGTTGTGTACTTCATAGAAGATGATTATGATATACTTAAATTTGGTATACGCCAACTGGCCAAATTCATTACTTTTTTCGAACTGTCAAAAACGATAGTTTTATGAATTTTGTACGAGATTGTGTATTTGTGACGTCACGTTTTTTAACATCAAACAGCATACCTACTTATTTCTTAAAAATTTGCTAGAAATATACTAAAATGAAGTTGGTCATAAAATCAATTAATGAAAGTGTGATTATTTTTTAATATTTGATTGTATTGAACAGTCGAAATAATTTATTTTTGATTGAGGCAAGTACCCAATTTGGAACACGAGTTTTTGAGTTAAGTTCATGGGTTGACGTAATGTTATTGTTGGGTTTAAATATTTCAAAATCATAACATAAAATCACGCCTTTTTATCTCCGAAGGGGTAGGCAAGAGGTGCACATTATGACACTTAATGCCACTGTGAAATGTTACACCCACATGTCGCTATTTATGTTATGAGACCCATGTAATAGGGGGTGAGCCTATTGCCATATACCGGGCACAGTTCCAGACTCCGTGCTACTACTGGGAATTAAAGAAAAACTCAGTGATTCTTTTATTATTTTATTTTAATTTTCGAATCGAACTCGAGACCTTGCCCGGCAGTCGCAATTTGCGATCACTCGTCCAACGTGGCATTTACTGTTTATTTAATTCTATAATTTTCAGATTAATTTGTAATATTTTTAATCTGTCTAGTGTCACCAATTTTTTAAAGTAACTAACGTAAATATAACCTAAACTTGACCCAAGACTGCATTTCACAAACCGATAATATTAAAAAAAAACAACAATTCCCACTTAACTGTCCCAGTCAGACGAAATGGTTAAACTGGAACTGTTTACAGTACAACATGGAGTTTGCTGGCAAACTAACACCCTTGGTATTTGCACTGCGTTCAATCAAGCACTGAATTAACTGGATCAGGTTTTATTTAACTCGTCACAATTTTGTTTTTGTTAAAATTAACTGTTCTACTTTTTTTTGTTAAGTATCTAATGATTTTATAGGGTTAGTAATTATTTACTTACCCATCGTTGTCATTCGAATTTAGATTTCATCATCATCGTCAACAGCCTATAAATGCCTACTGAGCAAAGCCTCTTCTCACACGTAGAGGGTTTGAGCATTAAAAACCACGCTTGCTCAATGCGGGTTGGCGATTACAAAGTTATAATTAGAAATTATAAGTCCAGGTTTCCTCACGATGTTTTCCTTCACCGTTTGTCAGTGGTGTCTAAATAATCTTAGACATATCGTAAACATGCGACTCATAACATAAATAGTGAAAAGTGGGTGTTACATGTTACAACGGCATAATGTACACCTCTGCTTACCCCTTCGGTGATAAAAGGCGTATATATATATATATATATACATAAATATAATGTGTCTGTCTACCTCTTAAGATAAGCAATGTCAGTTTAAGCCTAGCATTATTATATCAATCCACTTCACACCTAAACTTAGTCTCGAAACACACTTAGCGAAAGTATCTCGACACATATTCATCTCACATTGTCTAAACGGCCATTTTCATGGATTTACAACAATCCTTCTAACGTTTATGTAATCCGTGAATCGTATTTGCGCTGTTATTTACGAGGTTAACCGTTTTTACAGCCCCGTTGCTATGCAACGACATTTCATTAGGGACTCCTACACGACCGTATGATATAAAGCTGTGTGTATACCGGCTTTATATAGTACTATGCGAGGTCGTATATAATGTTCCCTAGGTATGTACTGATGTACTCGAAATGGCCGATAGTTAAAGCCTAATGTTCGGAGTGTTAGAGGATTTGTGTAGACTTTAAATATATTATTGTCTAAATTCTGTCTCTTTAATGTTTGGTCTGTAATCGTAAAAGACAACTATGTCCAGGTTGTCTGAAGGTTTAGATACTCTTAGAGGTTTTAATCATAATACCTAAGTATTTTGTTTCTAAAGCTCTTTGATAACGGTAGAGTGAAGAGAATGTGAGATTATTAGATTAAGTTATATGAAATAATGACCAATTAATGATTTATAAGTGAAAGTAATTCATGTTTTAGTGATTTTGAATTTGATTAGTATATACAATACAACTTAATAAAAAGCTAATTAAGGACCATTACCTTTCTTCATGAGTACAGGTACGTTTTTTTATATGTGTATTTTATTTATTGTTATTATTTTTGTATTAAGTATTTATATTTACTTATAATATAGTTACTATTTAGTTTTTTAACATATTTCTTATCGTAATTTTTTTTTGTTTCTGTTACACACTGTGTCTTATTTTTTATTTCTTGTCTCAGGTCTACTGGAAGAATGTCCAACAGGAATAAGTAGCACCTATGTACTCTTATTTTATAAATGTGTTATCCTCTGTGCTGTTTGTTTGTACATAAATCATTAAATAAATAAATAAATAAATACAATTTGGCTGAGACATACCCAATATTTGCATGCCTAATGGGTAGAACAAAGAGATATGTAACTCAAATAAATAACACCTTAGTCACTATGTCCTACATCTTTGTTCAGCAAATAAAGCTATTTTGATTTGATTTTTTTAATGAAATTGTTACAAATTTTATTTTTATTGGATTTCGTAAAAGTAGCAAAGGGAGTACACATTTACCAGAGGCCGAACTGGTACACTTAATTAGACTATAAGGTTTATACGAAGATATTCATCTAGTCTGTCAAGTAAAGTGATTGTAAAAATCGTCTTTAAGATTGCTATGAGCTGTTATTAATGATGGTAATTGTAACTTCATCAAAAGGATTAACAGAATATTGTTAATACATTATTCCCTTTCTAGAAACTACGAACTACAGTTCGTAGACTGTACTGTTCGTAAAACACTCATTGACTGCCTCGTTGGCCGAGTGGTCGCAAGTGTGACTGCCGGGCAAGGGGTTTCGGGTTCAATACCTGAGTAGGGCAAAGTATCACTGGTTTTTTTTAATTCTCGGTAGTTGGTTCACTGAGTTTGGAAATGTGCCCCGGATATTGCAATAGGCTCACCCCCTATAAAATGGGACTCATGACATAAATAGTGAAATTGGGTGTTACATTGTACCTACAGTGGCATTATGTGTCGTAATGTGCACCTATGCCTACATATGATAAAAGGCGTGATATAACAAAACACAAATCATCTAAAGAGGGAAGCACCTAAAAATATGAGGTTAAATAAATCTATGCTAAGAAGGGTGATTAAGTACTTACAAAGTCTTTTAGGCTGATGCCGGAATACTGAAACGCTACTCAATTTTAAGTCGCGCTCAAGTATAGTTCTGTCTCTACAAATTCTTTGTAAAATGACAGAGATGGCACGATATTTAAGCACGACTTAAAATTGAGTAACGTTTCAGTATTCCAGCATGAGAAAAGTAATAAAATGTTCAAACTCTAAAACAGTTTCTAATGTATATAAACCCTTATTTTTTGTCTACGTGACAATGTCGAAGTTAATGAGCGTACGTTTTTTACTACAATGGCTACGTAGGTACTGCGGACTGTAAACAGTTGCTGTAAATGACTCAGATTTTTATTATTGAGGAGAATTGAAACGTGAATAATTTTTGAGAAGAATAGAAACATGTAACATAACGTCACTCCTTTTACCCCCGAAGGGGTACCTATGCAGAGGTGCACGTTACGGCACTTAATGCCACTGTACAATGTAACACACTCTTCTCTTTTGATTTATTAGGCCCCGATGGACTAGACCACAGAAAAGGGAAATACAATAGAAATCGTAAGTCTCTAGTGGTACTGAGCTGTCATAAGACATAAAGATTTCAATTAAAAAAAAAGCAAGATCCTGATGACGTAACATTATCTTTATGTTCTCTATTTGAACTAGATTAATAAAACTTATCTATAATTCGAAAATTATACACGTTTCCCTTAACAGAAGTAAATAATTCTGAGAACTCGAAATCTTATAAAGATACGAAAGTATATCATGCTGAACTTTATCATTATAGCCTGAATGGTCTTTGTAGGAAAAATCCACCTACTAAGAGCTCAATTTAGCAGAGGCAAGAGTATAGCTTGATCTGCCGCGATTTGTACCTCATAAAATGTATTTACGTAAACAACCAGATCTTAAAGGAAAAATGTGCGGAAAGCAGATATTTTGTCGCAAGAGTCTATCGTGGATTTGTACCTTAGTTCCACTTAGTAGTAAGTCTTTTTGGTGTGTGAAGAAAAGTAGGACAATCTTTACTCCATGGAAACAAAATGTCAGTTCTCTAGAATAGTTTTAACGTGGCCAAAATAGATACATTAGGTAACAGTGTTATGTAATTTTATTTGTGCATTCTTAAGCTAATTTAGAACTCTGGAGCAGTCTATGTTCAGCATAATTATGATGATGAGAAAGACCATTAAATTAATGTATATGAAGATCAGATTTACAACTTTACAAGACAAGTATAAAAATAAGTCCTTCAAGCAATCTTCATTAGCCGAAAGATGTCCACTGCACAAAGTACTCCCCTTTAGTTCTCCAATACTAGGTACGTAAGTAAGTAACTAATATAGGTAATTACTTTACTACAAACAAGGAACCTTTTCAAAATTCCGGTATTTCTATTTTACTCTGTTTAAAAAAACATAACACGCACGGACTTTTGAGTAGAAAAGTGACTGGAACAAGGTTACAGTGGTATAAACCTTTTTTATTGGGACCCGGCAGTTAGAATGGTGCTTGCACGTCTCATAGAGATCTGCCTCGCTGTTTCGCTGAAATGTCTCACTGAAGCTGAATGTAAATGTATTTTGACACTGACACTGGTACTTTGGGTCTGTTTCTAGGTTTCTGGTACTGGAATGTTTTATAGCTAAACGAATCCGAATTCTTTGTTAAACACAAGAATGTACAATTTTAAGTGTGGGGAAGCCATGCTTCAGCACGAATGGGCCGGCTTATATCACGGCCACCCAGCGAAATGACGTGAAGCAACGCTTGCGTTGTGTTTCGTCATATGAGTGAGGTTACCGGAGGCCTATTAACTCCCTCCCCCTTCCTCAATCTCTCCTATCCATGAATCCTCAAATTCCTAATTCCCAAAAGGATTTTGGTGTAAGTGATCATACCTCCATATAATGTAACATAACCCAATATCACCCACAGTAGTCTACGAATGGATAGACAGACGATATATACAAAGTAACACACTTTGTGTATGTTCCAGACTTCCAGACTTCATTCTATTTAAGTGTGGGAGAGCCATACTTCGGCACGAATGGGCCGGCTCGACCAGAGTGTTACCACAGCCTGAAAAAAAACCGACCTGAAACAACGCTTGCGATATGTTTCGTCGTATGAGTGAGGTTACCGGAGGCCTAATTACTCCTCCTACTCCTTGAATCCCCAACAACCCTCAAACACCCAAAAGGCTGGTAATGCACTTAACGCCTTTGGTTTCCAGGTAATCCGTCGCTCGTTTACCGGTTTATCCCTTAAAAAATTACCACAAACCTGTTGCTTTGCAATCGACAACCACTCGAATAAATCAAATAAATAAAAAAAACAGTTCTTTAAATTTTTATTTTGTATCTACCCAATACCAAACCCACAAAACTATTCATCAAAACCAACCAACAATACAACAGTTCCATTGGCAACATTCTTAGGAAAATTTCTTCCCAATTTGCTATACCAACTGTTGAGTATTTGCTCAGCACTTGAGCTCAGGTTTGTGTCAGTCTAGTTACATTAACACTAACGATCATTACACAGTGCTGACAAACAGTATGAGTAGTACAGGATAGTTAGAAGTGAGGTCTGGTCAATAAAGAAAAATATTGTTTTTGGTTATTGTCAAATATTACTTGTGTATCTAGTGAAGGTGGATAACGAGGGTCTGTTGTGTCTGTATGAGTATTTAGTACTTGCTTTGCTGAAGTCCTTGGTTTGTGTTTTTTGAAGTTAGATTGTCTAGATTATAAGAGTTCTTAGAAGGACGCGTATGTTTCATACATTTCTTGTAGTTACACAGGTCTAAGTAGGAATAATAACATCATACTTTAACGATTTGTATTACTAAATATATCTATGCGATTGTTTTTGAATTTACTATCATAACATTAATTTGTTAGTTAAGAAATTCTAAACGGCCTTGACCTTAACTTGCTAGTAGAAGTTCTTTAAAACAAATAATTATATTCTACAAAATATGGGCTGCCTTGTCAGAAATCTAAATATAGAACAAATATATTAAAATTTTTCCAAAAATATTAGCTTACCTGTTCTTATTTCAGCCAAAGTTTGAAGATCAACCCTACAAGTACTGAAACATTTTTCATAAGCTTGAATTTGGTCGAGGCAAAACTTTTGCCTTTACTGAAATACAAATTTTGCTTGAACAGTTCCGAAAGAATAAGTATTATGTCTGTTTTTGTTCAATTTATTAGGTATATGAAAATGAATGCCTCGTTGGCCGAGTGGTCGATTTCCGAGTCGGGCAAAGTATTACTGGGTTTTTAAAAAAAAATCTCAGTAGTAGTACGGAGTTTGGAATTGTGCCCGGTATATGGCAACAGGCTCACCCCCTATTATATGGGACTCATAACATAAATAGTGAAAAGTGGGTGTTACTTCTGTGTGCACCTGTGAATACCCCTTTGGGGATAGAACGCGTAATGTTATGTTATGTTATGAAAATCATTACCATGTTTATAAGACCCTTATTTTATGTTCATTTCCTTGCAAGAGGCCTTAGATTCGATTCTAGATTTCAGCATTCCTCAAAGTAAAACTAAAGAATACATTAATCTCAGTTGCAGTCCCATTATAATGATTTATGGAGATTCTTACTCGTTCTTCTCCATTCGAAACTACACTTTAGAACGAGCAAGTGCTCATTCTGGAGTTCTGATTTAGGATTATTTAAAATAAATAAATGGACTCAGGAATTCCGAGAACAGAGTTACAACGCAAAATCTTGATATCTCTTATTGTCTTCACGCTCATAAAGATGTTAATTACAGTGTTCATATAAAATTGGTCTTCATGAAAACTATAGACAGACACAGATAACTAAATAAAGCTGTAGTAGTAGCTGCCTTTTAAAGTGTGGGAGAGCCATGCTTTGGCACGAATGGGCCGGCTCGACCGGAGTGATACCACGGCCTCACAGAAAACCGACATGAAGCAATGCTTGCGTTGTGTTTCGTCGTGTGAGTGAGGTTACCGGAGGCCCAATTACTCTTCCCTTCGCCAATCTCCCCAATTCCTGAATCCCCAACGATCCTCAAACTCCTAATCCCCAAAAGGCCGGTAACGCACTTGTAACGCCTCTAGTGTTCCAGGTGTCCATGGGCGACGCCAATTGCTTACCATCAGGTGATCTGTCTGCTAGTTTACCGGCTTATGCTATAAAAAAATATTAAGAAATAATTAGCCCTAAAAAGAAGCTAGGAACAGAATCAAAACTTCATCTCACCTTCTACCTTACCTTTCTTCGTGGAATCTCCTGTTCATAACATCATAGTAGTTTAAAATGAATAAAGTATAAATAGATTGGTAAGTTCCAAGTTTCAAAGTCATTTTGGACAACTTTCGACGTTCGGTTGTTCATCTTACAGACTATGAAGTTTATGTCCAACTATCAACTTCCTTTGATAGCATCCCTTAGTTCCTTTACAAAGTTCGCTCCTGTCAACAACTTATAATTTAGTTGGCAGTGAAGAGATTTTACTGGCTGCATAGTTATTAATAGTAACAGGGTGTGTCTGATCCCAGATTTGAAATAATGATGTGGCGAGATTCAATAAAAATGTCTTCAATCGGATGTTTGCATCGCAGTTTAGTAAGTTTATAAATATTTATCTCAACTTAATAAAACAAATGTGGACTTAATGCAAAGTCAAAGTCAAAGTCAAAATCATTTATTTCAATTAGACAAGGATGGCAGTTTTGAATGTCAACAATAAATATTTTGAAGTGAAGCTAGTTGCTCACTCCAAGGTGTAGATTCCTATGGAGAAGAACGAGCAAGAAACTCCATAGGCCCAAGAAACTCCATTTTTCAATCAGATTTACAATACAATTTTCTAGTTACATAGTTCTATTGGTTCGATTGTGTGAGAACAATGCAAAACCAATGCCTTGGGCATTGTCTCCCAGCCAACCTTTAAGTTGTGCAGAGATGAAAGTAGCTGGTGATTAAATAACCTTTATAAACAGGCAATGTACTAGTATCTTAAGTAGGTAAGTAAGTAAGTTATCACTACTATTTTTTAAAATTAATTGGGTGACGGAATCCAGTAAATACTGTAATATAGAAGTTCTACTAGTATTTTTGTCTCCAAATATGTTGCCCCATACTACGATTTTCTCATGTGAGGGTGCATTTATAAACATATAATTTCACATATACATGACATCCAGACCTGAAACAACAATTTGTGAATCACACAAACAGTTGTTCCTTGCGGGAATCGAACCCACTACATGTTGTGTAACAACCGGATGCCTAGCCTCCGCGCCAAGCATCATACTTTAGCAACAATAAACTAATAAGGTAATCGAAGTATGCCCGGGTATTTTCCAACACAGGAAAAACCCAAGATCAACATAATACCTAAAATCTTGTCCAAAGCATTTCCTACCACAACACTCATCTTCATTAAGAAGAGATGACAATGTTTAGAGATTTACTGTAATCCTGACGTTAACGGGTTCATTTATCATCGCTCAAGGGTCCATTGTTTGACTTAGACCCACACATGCATTCCTTCACGTCCCTAGACGTAATCCCTTAGACCTTTGGACTGCAATGTGTCATAAATCTTAGACGTTGATGCCTTAACACCGCAAAACATTTATGATGTTCCAAATGTTATTTTCATTTAAGATTGTGTTGGGTTTCAGTACCTACTGAGAACGGACTTAAGCAAAGCATTTTCTTTTTTGCACTACAGTTTTTATCTTATTAATAATTATCATAAATACGTTGGTTTGTGATTTAGTTTGTATCGTAATATTATTTTTTATTTTATGATATAAACCGGTAAACGGAGAGACGGATCACCTGAAGCAATCGGCGTCGCCCATGGACACCCGAAACACCAGAGGCGTTACAAGTGCGTTACCGGCCTTTGGGAATTAGGAGTTTGAGGATTGTGGGGGATTTCGGGAAGGGGAGACTAGGGAAGGGGGTAATTGGGCCTCCGGTAACCTCACTCACACGACGAAACACAACGCAAGCGTTGTTTCACGTCTGTTTTCTGTAAGGCCGTGGTATCACTCCGGTCGAGCCGGCCCATTCGTGCCGAAGCATGGCTCTCCCACACTTTAAAAGTGGTAGATCACACACCCAAATAACACATAGGATACTTTTCATCGCATTAAAATGCAGGCTAAGTTGCTGTCAGAAGCTAGTCTTCAGATAAGTGGTAGACCACGGTAGTAAATTTGCAAGAAGAAGTTAGATTCCTATGTAAGGAGCCTTTTTTTGGGACAAGCTCATCACAACGTTCTAAAACGCTGCAACTCCTGTAAGCCAGGATCTACAGTTTATACAACCATGAAAACACCGGAACACTGAATTCCAGCGCGTCTCAAGGACATGGATAACTGTCTTGGTTCCCGCAACGAAGTGAATCAGAAAATATTATATAAGAGACGAAGAAAAAAAATATAGTAAGGAGCCTATAATGATGTAATAAAGGGGTGAACTTATCTACACACAATTTTAAACTCAAACTGCTGCTGAGTTAGAATGAAAATCAAAAGCTACTAATAGGTACTATTATCAACCCGTGAATGATAACTTTTTTCAATATCTATAAAGTTACTTTTGAGTCACTATTGTCGTATTTACAACTTTTTCAGAGTATTTTGTTAGGAATGGCCCCGAAAATAATGACTAAGCATAATAAATTCTAAAAGTCGCGTTCAGCAATCGTACTTGTCTTCAAGACTATAATTACAATCTAGAGTAATTATTCTAAACAATGCTATGATAAGACTAAACCTACAATAATGACAGTAGCCATTATAAACTTATCAGTATTTTTCATACGTGCAAAATTACTTGTAAACGGTAGCCTACTTTAGCTTATCATAGGAATATAAAGCGTGCTCATCTTTCTTCAGTAATATTCACTGAAAATTCTGAAATAAACCAACATGAAAGTTATTATTTCATTCCTCTTTGTGATCTTTCTGGCATTGGCTGTGGTTTCAGGTGAGTAGCTGTTTGACAGTTGTTTCCACATTTTAAAATTGGAAATCTATAATTTTGGGCCTAATTGGGATGATGACAGGGTATTAAAATTAAAAATATAATTAGTCCGTAACTCCGTAAGTAAGGTAAAGTATAAAAAAATATTAGATACGTATTTTTTATTTTGCCGTATATTAGAATATAACAAAATTTAGATAAAACGAATCAAAGTATAGGAGTGGGAGTTAGCTGCGTCATTTTAGGGTATATAGTAAATCGTACTCAAAATTAAGTCGTCCGATATTTCAAATCAATATATCTTCGCAACTATTTCCTTCCGTAAGAAAATAAAAAAAAACGTGTCTAATGATTTAAAATAATCTAACAGAGGGACATTAAAATAAAAATTAGTCATTTACCCTATTGTGTTTGAAGGAGTGTCAATATTTGTATTATTTTTTCATTTAACATCTATTACTATTTAAGAAGTAGAACAAAGGTCATTGTGATGCTTCTATCTGCGAAGTTTATGTTACAGACAGAATATATAGTCTATTAATATTTTAAAGTTACGATATCTCTTTCGAAGGTATTTAAACATCTAGTATCATCAATACCCATAATATTATCTAATTGCAATATCTTGTCCCAATGATTCATTGCTGATAACAAAATGTTTCAACTTTAGATAAAATCGCCTTTTGACCTTTTGTTTACCTCTTCATTTAGTCTAGTTTTATGTCACTGATCCGTCCTCATAGTGGCGAATGCTAGTACTAGATACGTCGCCGTCGCATAATTTAATTTCATAACATATTCATAGATGGAGCTACTTGTGACTATTATTTTTAGAATGTCAATAGTAAGTTAGTCACAGGAATGTGCTCAATTTAGAGGATAGGTAGTCTTGATTTGGACTCCAGTTTGATAACTGGACTTAGTTTGATTTGGAAAATATTGACTATAACCGAGTGTAACCCTAATAAAAGCATCCTAAATACTTAAATAAAAACATAATTGCCAAAAAATAACTGGCAGAATGATTACTCGTTAGTCTACTCGTTGGAAAGGTATATATAGTTACATATGTGTAATATTATGTATGCCCAAAACTATATCTTTAATCCTCTGATATTCCCAGTAAAGATCACGTCTCTTTTAGTCTAAATGTCAACAAAGTCTAGAATCTAGATACAAAAATAACAACAGTAGTTATTAGTATAGTTCTGACAAAACAAATACAAGTTATTAATGTCCTGGGATTAATATCTATAAGTTATTAAGTAAATCCACATAAGTAAAGTAAACTTGAATAAATTCGTAACTAGAATTGGTTATCGTAGAACTTTATTCTTTTTGTTTTTCTGGATAGGACCATTCGTAGTTCAGTACGCTAAGACTGTTGATTATTTAGCCGATTTAGTCCTTGTAGGGGCCTTTAAGTTGTCTACAGTGGCAGCTGAGCTCCGCACCGTCCTCAGGGATGTGATCGGCGACGGCGACCTCTCGAATCCGGGTCTGATTCAGACCATAACACTGAGCGAGATTGACTGGGGTGCCGTCTCTTTCTTCTGCGAAGTAGTCATGCTAGCCAAGGAAGAGATACGGCGTGTAAGGGAACGAACCTTCTTATAACCTTCCTATGTTATCACGAGATACACTCTGGGCGTCAGAGACCGCTAAATGATCTCCAGCCTCTGTAAGCACGGGGCTGCGGAAGGCGAGCACGGGTAGCTCGTTTTTCTCTCAATTAAGTACAGAGGAGTAGTGTTCATTTGCTTCTCTTATAGGTACACAATTTTCTAAACATGTTTTATTGCCCGCGTTTCTTTTGATCAACACAATATTGTATTACTAATTGAAAATCGTAGGGAAAGGACAATTAGCGAAACTCAAATAAAGGAGCGATATAAGTTAATGATAGCTATTTTCTTTAATTTCCTCTATAAATAGAAATAATTATACGGAAAATGGACGGTAATTAAGCTTATTTGTTCTAAATTGGCTTTGTTTGACCTGTGAAACTTTTGTAATTAGGTAATTTTTATTTATGTATGACCAAGTGAAAGTGAAGTGACTTTAACTCGTCGAGTACCGTCATTATAGAGGTAGACACAATTATAGAACAATAGGTTGCGGTCACCGGTGACCGCTTGGTGTTTAACAGTTTAAATAAAGATAGGAACGGACAGTAGTAGTAGTACACTAATGATGACATTTTGTAGCAAACTGTTCAAAATATGAAAACAAACTAGCAAATTTTTTTAAATTTTAAATACACAATGTTACAACTACAAAAAATGTTACATACAAAATCCTAATTTACAAACGCAGTTGAGATTAGTTGACAAACATATCAAAACCACTTTTTTAATATACTTACAACGTTTATTTGTAAACCAATAAGGTTACAAATCTGCTGGTTAATACATTAGCCTAGGGCTGGTCTGGTGTGACAGATAACAAAATATTTAAAATAAGAACTCTGACCCTTTATATTAAAGGCTGTGGTCACAATGACGGGCAATACAAAGGCTGACTCGATTTCTATAGGTTAAGCCGTTGTGTTCATACCCTAGGATCATTTGATAGCGCTGGGTGTACAATGTCGGGATTTTCACGGGGCGACGAAAATGGTTTTTCTGCAAATTTGAACTCAAATTGTGTTACAAAAAGATTTCTTTTTCTGTTTGGCTAAAACTGATCTTAGATCTTGGATAGTTTTAATAGTTTTTATTGTTATGCATAATCGTCATGAAGTAACTTTCTTTCTTTTGTACATACCTACAAGCTAGGACTACTATTTAACCAGCCAAAGACGTTGAAAAAATGGCGGACGTAATGTCACTTAGAAACGACTGAATCCGATGTCAAAATCAAAAGGTTAGTGATGTATTTATGTGTGCGTATAGGTACTTGCAGCACCGTAATGTATGAAGTGTAATGACGGGCTACACGCGACTGATGTTCTTCGTATCAATGTGTGTGTACTGTGTATGTAAATCTATAGTAGCCAGGAGCCACAGACGTTGTTTCAAGAGGCTATGTCCACCTTTTTTCAACGTCCATGTTATCAACTAATTGTCAAACACCAAAACGTTTTAATTAAGTACAAAAAATTGATTTTAGTCACCAAATCGTCACCTAAACTAAATTGACATCGAATCTAGAAGTGATACCAAATATATTCCGAGAATTGGGTTGAGTTCTCGGAATATATTTGGTGTCACTTTGAGACTGACGGTCGAGCGTTAGTAGTGTTGGCAGCAGTTTAATTTGTGGCTACGGTTAGAACATGTCAGGGTTGAGTGTTCTGAAGTCTAATTAATAAGATTTAACGTATCAATTATCACTTGGTCTTAAAAAGTTTACCACCGTATACCTTCAATGGCGTAGATGAAGTCAATGGAAGTATGGTCACAGTTAGGCAACTTATTGAGTATGCAAAAGAAAATAAAGATTCATTTAGTACCAGTCAGCTCAATAGCCAACCAAAATTATACATATACATTTATTAGTAGGTATTAAGGTATTAAGTTTGTAATAGTATGTGGCGACACATGTCACAAGTCAACGGATGACGTCATAAAATCCTACATCGCACATGCGAAGTTTAGATTCGATTTAACACGGATAGAAAATCCCAACGAATGACTGTTGGGCAGAAAGCCCGCCAGGCACGATCACCTCGCCTGGTCGGAGGATCCTCCTTTTCCGATCTTAGGGAACTATACTCTCTGTTCCCTACAGTGGTGACCCCGACGTGATTGGAAGCAACCTTCACTTTACGGAGCAGATCAGCACCGTCATCCGTATCGCCATCCCTCTCATTCATCATTTCTCCGCTGAGCGGTAATCAAGTCGCAGCCAACCAGCATCCTCAGCCTCATCAGGGACCTTTTACACTGGTTCTGGCACCGCTCATCTCAAACATCGACAGCCGTCTCAGCGGGATCGACCCCCGGTCTTGGGAGGGAGTGATGTGGCGACACATGTCACAAGTCAACGGATGACATCATAAAATCCTACATCGCACATGCGAAGTTTACATTCGATTTAACACGGATAGAAAATCCCAACGAGTGACTGTCGGGCAGAAAGCCCGCCAGGCACGATCACCTCGCCTGGTCGGAGGATCCTCCTTTTCCGATCTTAGGGAACTATACTCTCTGTTCCCTACAAGTATGATTTCAGTACCATTATTTTAAAGTTACTGTGACTGTACTAAATTATTTTTTTTTATTTTCGTACCTGGTCAGTGAATTACTTGGCTCTATTTACATAAAAAAACGTTTTGTTGCTCGCACTGTGAAATATTACAGTACAATTTTTATTCGCGGTGTCTTTTTTCCTCGACTCAAAACACGTTGCAAACAAATCCTATTCGTATTTTAACTCTAAGAGCGTAAGTCTATGAGTATCTATTGTCATGTTCACAATACGACTCCGATACTGAATTGAGTAATCGCAGGTCTTTATTCGCCTTTCTATAAAATGATGGCTATAATAAAACTATCAAGTATTATCGTAAATGTGTCCCTATCTTAATGACGTCAGAGCTCTTAAATTATTTAAAAAATGTCTTGTTTTGATGCCCTTCGCTTCACATACCTACATTCTGAAATTTCTGCTTGCTATATACGATACGATGTTCCTAGAATTTTGAAATGAGTACGTACTTAAAATGTATCAACGTTCATATTTTGATTTTACTGATAATTATTTTGCAGTTATTTTCGGACTTCAAAAAAAGGAGGAGGTACTATATTCGGCTTATTGTTTTTTTTGTTTTTTCGCCGATTACTCCACCATTTGGGAACCGATTTCCAAAATTCTTGTTTTGTTTGAAAGGTAATACTCCCGAGAGGGTTCCATTTTCATGGGGTTAGGATCTGATGATGGAATTCTAGAGAAACCGAGGGGAACTTTCGAAGATTAAGATGGCAAGTAATGCGTAAATATGGCGCCGACTTCTAACCTATCAATGGGTCGGTAACCTATCAGTACTAATAATAGCTATTTTTGCGTTTTAGTTTTTGCTTTTCGTTTGGTTTTTTGGTTTTTTGAAGTCGGTTTTTTAAACGCAGTTTTTATTTTTCTAACCTTTACATTTGTTGTTGTACTGTAACGTTGTCCCATGGGAATTGACTGAACCTAAAGAGCGCTATTACCTAGGTACCTATGTTTCTCACTTAATTCTTTAGCCCTAACCTCTATCACGTTTAATCATCTAGTCACACAGACATGCCAGTTAAAAGCGCCCCAAAACCCAATATTTAATTTCCATCCATAATATTCTCTCATTAAAACCTCTTACGTTATTATGAGCACAAAATATAAATTCAGAAATTAATAAAACGCGTCACTTCTCACCGCGGATATGATTACACATGACGGATCATTTTCCCGCGATGATAACATGGCCGCTTTGAATATTCAACAGCTACATTTCGTATCAAACATTTTGAAGTTTATGCCTCAAGTTTACGCTTATAATCCATACAGATAAATAAAATTGGAGCAAATGTTTGTAATGTTATAATAAACGATTTTTACTATGAATGTACATACGATATACCTCTACATAACAAAATTACATTTTTTACAATTTTTGTCTGTTTGTACTGGCTAGTCTCTTGAATGGCTGGACCGATTTTGAAAGACCTTATTGACAGATAGCTAATGCTACTTTCATTTTGGAAAATAGAAACAAAAGAAGTTATGTTCTAAAATTCATATTCAAAGCGGACGAAGTCGCGGGAAACTGCTAGTATTATAATTATAAAGATCACATGTAAAATCTCTTCAGTTTATCCCTTTATACGGAAATCCACCTTTACATGAAACAAGTTAATAAGTCTTTGAATTTGGCTTTAGAAGTCTGTCGAGGTTTTATTATATAATTGGCTTGCCAACTAGTAAAATTCAATACTTTTTCGAACTGTCAAAAACGACAGTTTTCTATGAATTTTGGACGAGATTTTTAATTGTGACGTCACGTTTTTTAAGCATCAAACAACATACTTATTTCTTAAAAATTGCTGGAAAAATAATTTGGTCATAAAATCAATTCATGAAAGTGTGATTATTTTTTAATATTTAATTGTATTGAACAGTAGTGTCGTGGTGGCCTGGAGGTTTAAGACGCTCGCTTCTCATGCATGAGGGTGCGGGTTCGAAACCTACCAAGGGCAAGTACCAATGTGACTTTTCCGAGTTATATGTACTTTCTAAGATTATTTAGATACCACTGACAAACGGTGAAGGAAAAACATCGTGAGGAAACCAGGACTTATAATTTCTAATTATAAGTTTGAAATCGCCAACCCGCATTGAGCAAGCGTGGTGATTAACGCTCTAACCTTCTCCGTGTGAGAAGAGGCTTTGCTCAGCAGTGGGCATTTATAGGCTGTTGATGATGATGATGATTGAACAGTTGAAATAATTTATTTTTGAATAAGGAAAGTACATAATTATGATTGTTGTGTTTACAGGTTGCCATACTAGCTTCTATAATAGTTGTAGTAGCAAGTTATAGACGCTTCATCATTATCATCATCATCATCCTCATCATCAGCCCGTATTCGTCCACTGCTGCACATAAGCCTCTACAATGGCACGCCAATGAGAGCAGTCTTCAGTTCTTCTCATCCAACCACTGCCAGCCACCATACGGATGTCGTCACTTCACCTTGCTGGGGGGCCTACACTGCGTTTGCCTAGACGTGGTCTCCACTCTAGAACACGTTTACCCCAACGGTTATCGGTTCTTTGACAAATGTGATCGGCCCACTGCCACTTCAGCTTAATGATCCTTTAGGCTATGTCGATAACTTTAGTTCTCTGTCGGTTAGATGTCGTTGGATTAGCTAGACGCTTAATTAAATTGATAATGTTATCATCTAAAGTCAGTTCTAGAGGGCAGATAACAGCCACTTTATGTAAATCTTAAAATCTACTTAAAAAAATACCAGAATTAGTTAAGTTTCATAAATTATACTAAACGAAGAAAATAAGTTAACCATTAATATCAAAGGTTGTATCCGACCAGCAGCTGTAGCCAAATGCCACTTAGCGCTTGTCTACATGTAGAATAGAAAACCAAATTATATGGAATTGACGTAAATTTTGACACTTGTCAGTGTCATCCCCATACATTTTGATTTCTACTCTCTCTGTAGACAAGCGCTAAAGAGTCGTTTGGCTAAAGGCACTGTTGTAATTTTAATGATGAAAAGATGTTGTATTATTATTGTTTTATTAGACACTATTGTTCCCTTTATAACGTCTACAGACACATACGGCCATGACAGTTTTCACTTTTTCTGTAAATATAGTGTTGGTTTAAACAACGTGTCGCGGGTTGGAATCCCGCACGGAACAATTTTTTGTGATCCACAGATTGTTGTTCCGGGTCTGGGTGTCATGTATATGAACTTGTATGTTCGTAAACGCATCCACGACACAAGAGAAAATCCTAGTGTGGGACAACTTTTTTTTTTTAAAAAAATACTAATACTAGTGATTTACCTAATAGTATGTTATTTTAATTGATATTACAACACGGCCTAGATAACAAATCAAGGCTCATACACATGACATCTTCGAGGTTAAAATCTCTCAACTCGAAGGTTGACCTACATTAGCCACAAGATCACCCATTGTACTATGGTGAAAGTGCAGCTAGTCTACTGACGCATTTGCCATTTCTCAGATACGTAGGTGTCATTGAAAGGCAAGGTGTTTGGTTTCGTTACGTCATTCCTGTATAGTACAAAATAATGTAATGAGTAGGGTTACAGAGTCTTTGTTGTCCTAAAAATAGTTTTATACCCATGTCTCATAGGTAGGTAGGTATAACGTCATCTTTGTCGCAGAGAACCTAACGGGTTACCAGGGCTCCGGCTCGACGTGCAGGAGAAGGAACGGGGTGGTTTTTAGTCAGTATGAGTCTGACACTCCCTCCCGCCTCACCAAGGCGGGAGAAGTCATTCGATAATTTTCCCCCCTTAAAAAAAATACCGTCATCTCGCTCGTTTTGTAACGTCTACTTTTAATTTCCTTGAGCTATCTCGGTACAAATTGGTTTGCAAATTTTTCAAAATTAACGATAGTTCATAGTTCGATAGTCAATGTATATCTCTGTCTCTGTCTCTCGTTATTAGGTTTTTTCTGAAAGTTCTCAGTGAATGTCAGAGGTTTTTAACGGAATGGTTAAAAACTTTATCGTATGTGGACACTGAGAACATGTTGGTCAATAACACGCACACAAACAACATTCAAATACATACATACATATACTCACTCACTCACTCAATCACTTACTCTCTCTCACGCACACATACACACACATACGCACATACATTAATTCATTCATGTACTCAAACAAACAAATAGAATTTCAATCGCTTTTAGCATGTTGTGGTGTTTTACCATAGCTTTTTGTTTTTTGTCTAGTTTTTCATAATTTACGAAGTTCATTTAGATTATGTAGTTTTTATTCTTAAGAATGTTAAACAAATAAAGGAAGGTGCGAGTCAGGCCCAACGTAAGTATTGTATAATAATAATAACTCACTGGGGCTGCCCGTTAACAGATATTGTAATCCTTGAGATAATAAACAATTTGAATTGAATTTAATTACTGACAATAATATAGATTAATAAGTACATTATTCAGCTCAACGAGTATGAAATCCTAGATTCCACGTCGAAACAAATCAACACAACTTCAGTCATCTTTGTCAATACCAACCAAGAAATTCGCGTTATCATCAAAATTCAACAAACAGGCACATTGTACTTACTGTTTAATCTATTTTAGTTCCAGCCAACCACCATAAGAAGACCAAAGGCAATGTAAAGGCTGAAGAAACTCCCAGCCTTGGTGATGATAACCATCCTTCCAATACTGGAGAAGTCCACTGGCCAGAGGTGGAAGTTTCCAGAATCCACAATTTTCCAGTACCAGAAGCTTTCAGACATGTACGCTCAAACAATAGCCATTTTTCCGAGGTATTGTTTTTAATTTTTGAACTTAAACAATGGATACGTTGAGTAGCTTTTTCAATGGGCGTACGTTAGCAATGATTGACTTATGTTGTGAGGAAAATTCTATTACGAATTTTGTAAGAGAATGAAGTTCTGAATATTTATGATTTCTTTTGTAATTTTTGTTGAGTGGGTGAAGAGGCATAGTCCCTCCTCTTTTCGCCAGTTATTTTTTTGTTCCTATTTTTTATGGGATACGCCGGTAAATGAGCTGACAGATCACCTGATGGTAAGAAATTGGCGCCGCCCATGGACACCTGAAACACCAGAGGCGTTACCGGCCTTTTGGGAATTGGGAATGAAGGAATATGGGGGATTCGGGGATTAGGGAGACTGGGCAGGAAGGTTAATTGGGCCTCCAGTAACCTCAGCCACACAACGAAACACAACGCAATCGTTGTTTCACGTCGGTTAGAAACATTTAAGATTTTAAAGGGTGCATTTCCATGTTTTGGGTAGATAATATGCTCATTAAGTGACTATGAGGATACACTCATGAGAAAACGGTTCACTGTTACCATTCATACCATTGATACCTCTCTTTGAGCCATTTTTAAACATATTTTATACTAGCTTTTACCCGCGGCTTCGCTCGCGTCACAAAAGGATAAAAAGTAGCTTATATGACATATACCAATACAAACAGCGCCATCTATACCAATAATTTTGTTTTCCCTCGAGAATATCAAATTTTTTCGGGATAAAAAGTACCCTATTATTTAATCCAGACGTCTAACTTACGAAAGTTACGGCGTGAAAGCGGAACAAACAAACAAACTCACTTTCCGATTTATAATATTATAAGTAAGGATTACAAAATGTCACTTATTTCATTATTTTGTTTCAGTCTTCTCCAGGTAAACAGCACGGTAGATCCAATCACAGGTCCCTCTCACAATAAAGTGAATGCTCTACGGAAGAAATGAAATTATACAACAGAATGCTTTACATAGAAGCAAAAAAGAACCTTAAATGTATGTAAACAGTGCCTATTATAATATTCTGGTGCACAAAAGTTTAGTTTTTTTTTATAAAGGAGTGAAAAGATAATACATTACTAATAGTCCTGAAACGGTACCAGTTATTCCTGTACCTCTATTCGATACATAGGCCGAGAGAAGTATGTAACTATTGATTATCTATTTAGTTTTTGTTAAAGTGATCAAGGAGGTAACTTTATTTAACCACGAACTCCTTAGTGCTCAATAAATACAAGTGATTGCATTTGCGTTAACCACGAGGTTAATATGTTTTTGAGTACGAATAAAATGTAACTTACAGACTTTTAATAACATCTGTTTAAGCAAGGACATTGAAAAAAAGCGGACATGACTATGTCCGCTTTTTTTCAATATCCTGAAACTTGATACCTTGAAACAACGACTGTAGCACCTGGCTACTATACACTTACACGCAGAATACTCACACATATTGACACGTATATGTGTCATTTTCTTAAGTCGGAGAACGTGGTAACCCATTACACAGGTACACATAAAAAATCACTGATATTTTTGCTTCTTCTTGCTTTAATCATTTGTAAGTGACATTATGTCCTGTCTTATATTTAAACAATTTAATTGATATAGTGTTCTCAACACAACGCATGCTGTGATGTCCTTCAAATGTTGTGCATTAGCAGTAAGATGTTAATTCCTAATTTTAAGTTAATGATAAAAATGTAGCAACAACTGGATGTCCAAATAAAAAAAAAACACTGCCTCATTGGCCGAGTGGTCCCAAGTGCGACTGCCAGGCAAGGGGTCTCGGGTTCGATTCCCGGGTCGGGCAAAGTATTACTGGGTTTTAAAAAAAACTCAGTAGTAGCACCGAATCTAGAATTGTGCCCGGTATATAGCAATAGGCTCACCCCCTATTACATGGGACTCATAACATAAATAGTGAAAAGTGGGTGTTACATTGTACAGTGGCATAATGTGCACCTCTACCTATCCCTTCGGGGATAAAAGGCGTGATGTTATGTTATGTTAAACAAAAATCTGCTTAATTTTTACTCATAAACAGTCTTCGCTTGCTTATTCAATTGTTCTTTTAAAAAACAAATGAAGAACCGTTTTAATATTCAGAGCAGGAAACGTCAAGTCGTGTTAGAAGTTTGGGACGCTGCGCAAAGTTTCAACGTCCGACGTGGCGACATTTATTACGGGAAAAGTTTCTTTAAGACAAGGAGATAAAGATAAAAATAATAAATAAACGAACGGAAAACAAACAAAATGTGTGATGGTTTGGGCGGTTTGTTACACGAAGTTTTAGTGAGAAAAGCTTGCAAATTTTTTCAGCGTGTGAGTGTATGTAAAAAAATCGTGTTTAATTTTATGTATCCAGCTTTCGTTTAAGGTTATTCCTTGAGAACTAGTTTGTTTTTTTCATATTCCTAACTATCCATAGGTAAATACCTACCAAAATTGGTATCCGAATTTTTGAGTTGATAATTATGCTATAAATACATACATACGTAACCTCACCTGTCTCCCATGGGGGTGGTAGAGACTACGGAACGTCAATACCTCTAAATAAATAGAGGAAAGTGACCAAATATGGAATACCATTTTGTTTCTTACGCATAATTTTCACAAACGTTGCAAATAATAAAACTTTTTGTGGTAATTACAACAATTATATTTTATATTGTTGCTTTATTTTGTAACAAGAATTGCATACGTTTCTTTCTTTTGAGTTAAAAATTAAAAAAAAACTAAACGACAATAATGGTACCTAAATTTGGAATAGGTACCCCAAATATGGAATAATTGCTATTAATACGATCAAAACTAAACCGGAACTTGAATAAAGCTCTTTAGTAAGGTTGGTACAACATAGAAAAAAACACAACGTATTTGCAAAAGTCACAAATCCAGGCATCAGTCTCTGCTCTGGGGCAATCAATATGTGCCCAGAGTCATGCCAACATTTGAGGCACTTGACCCATGTTATTCTATGAGTATCATTTGAAAACAGAATACCACAGAAAATACACTCCGAATCTTCAGAGTCTGGAGTTGTATTTCCTATCAAAGCATCAGCTCACTGTCTGTATCAAACAAAACAATGGACCATTCCATAATTGGATTTTGCAACGACTTTAAACTGTCATTAATATTTTTATATTTAAGAAATAAATATAATTAAATACCACCGAAATCGACAAAAGAACATCTAAACTGTCTCTAAAAGTTATTAAAACAATACGATGTGTACTTTTTAAACGAAAAATGCGTATCTTTCACATACGTCAGAAAGTTCTGCAGAAGCGGCAAAACAAAACACTGCAATATTGACGAAAGGGCTCACTCGACTGATATGTCACAGCCTGTACCCGCAGATGGGGATAGAAACAAAGAAACAAACAGTGTTTCTTGCGTGTGTGAATTATAGTTTCTTAGTATTGCCGGTATTCCATATTAGGGATACTATTCCATATTTGGTCACTTTCCTCTACTTATGTTTTTTTTTTTAAAGTTGCCCCATACTAGTATGGTCTTCTGTGTCGTGGGTGCGTTTACAAACATACAAGTTCACATACAAATGACACTCAGACCCAGAACAACAATCTCTGGATCACACAAAGAGTTGTTTCGTGCGGGAATTGAACCCGCGACACGTTGCGCGGCAGCCAGTTGTCCAACCAAGCCCCATGCAGTCAAATGTTATGTTGTAAATATAGTACAATTTTAATTTCTCCCTTATAATAATAATAATTATTATTTTTTATGGCATAAGCCGGTAAACGAACAGATGGATCACCTGATGGTAAGCAATCGGTGCCCATGGACACCTGGAACACCAGATGCGTTACAAGTGTGTTACCGGTCTATTGGGGATTAAGAGTTTGAGGATCGTTGGGGATTCAGGAATTGGGGAGATTGGGGAAGGGAGGGTAATTGGGCCTCCGGCAGCCTCACTCACACGACGAATCACAACGTAAGCGTTGCTTCACGTCGGTTTTCTATGAGGCCGTGGTATCACTCCGGTCAAGCTTGGCTCTACCAAACTTAAAAAAAAATTGACTGTTTTCTTCTATAGAATGGTACGAAGCATGTTTGCTGAGTAAATAGTCTAACCATATACTTATTATTTTCTTAAAAGAGTAATAATGAACAATATTTTAAAAAGTGGTTTCGTTGCGTTCACCGCACTGCACTGAAAAACCTGAAAACTAGAGTAAACGACCTTTATATCGTTAACATTATTTATTTTAAATTTAAATACTTTTAAGCTCTGGAAAAAGCCTTTCATTAAGAAATAATTATATTGACCACCTCGTTAGTCTTAGGGCAAAGGCGGTTAATGGAAAGGTCATTAAACCAGGCGGGATTCGATGCACGAATGAGTAATTTTTTATTTCGCTTTTAGATACTGAATAAAAAAGAAAAGATATAAAGTACACTTTCATACTTATTGTCATAATTGGTCAAAGGGTGCTTAATTGTTCTAGTTTTTCGTTAGTGGCTCTTCTCTAGGATTCTCCTGTGTCGTGGGTCGTACGTTTACAAACTTACAAATTCACATAGCCGAACTTCGAATCATAATTTGATAAATTACATAGCAACTAGTTACTCAACCACTACAATAACTGTGGAGTCAAATTTCCCGGATATTGAAGTAAAACCTCATGTTCAATAAATCAGATTCATGACTACCGAATCACTGATGCAGGACTGCATAATATGCCGTTTGAAATCAATGTCCCAATGACCAGGTTTCAACTAACTTGGAAGTAATAACAATGTCTAGGTAATCGATTGAGAATCAGATAACGAAAATTAGTTTCTCGGATGACGTCACTAGTAAATTGCAAACGTGATGACGTCAGCCAATCAGGGTACAGGACAATCGGGTGAAATGCAAGTAACATCTCTTTGTTTAGGTCTCTGGATATATATAGGCTTGCCCTTTGGGGGATAATTGAAATTCTCAGTGGTATACCTTGATTTATTGTTTAGTGTTAAATGAATCATTTAAATATCTAGAGATATAAAACTATTACTCTTCAAGAATATTACTGGGTTTTAAAAATTAATCCCAGTAGTAGCACGGAGTTTGGAATTGTGCCCTATATATAGGCTCACCCTCTATTAGGTACATGGGACTTATAACATAAATAGGGGAAAGTGGATGTTACATTGTACAGTGGCATGAAGTGCCGTAATGTCCACTTCTGACTACCCCTTCGGGGTAAAAGGCGTGATGTTGTGTTTTCAAGAATCAGCGTTTACAGATTTATATACTTATGTAGGTATTTTTAAATTAATAAAGTTTTGTGCTTCAGTTACGTATTTGATTTGACTTTAGCATATGGAACACCTTATGGTAAGTGATCAGATACGTCCATGTACATTTGGAACACCAGTGGGGTCACATGTGCGTTACCAGTCTTTCAAGAAGGATCGAGTACGCTGTTTTGAAAAAAGTTTGAAGGTCATATAGTTTGTAGTGATATATCAAAGTGTGGATTTAACCAAAAATCTTAAATCTCCTAAAGCTACACACACACTACTGCAGTGAAATATCCTAGGAAAACATTTTCCACGAATCGAGAGGGAATCAGCGAAACGAAATAGTTCAGTTGAATGAGATTGTTCCAGGATTAGATGCCACTCTGTCGGACACGCACAATGGGTGTGTCATCCAATCAGAGCACAACGCTCGCTGATTATTTTTAATCTAGCTTCCATCAGGAAGTTTTTAACTTAGGAAAGGTAGTGTGTAGATAATAGGGTAGATGACTAATTTTTATTTTAATGTCCGTCTGGTAGATTATTTTAAAACATTACTCACGTATTTTTTACAGAAACTAATACTTTCGACGATATATTGATTTGAAATGTCGCGTGACGTCACTTCTATGTACATACATTTAATACGTAGACATGACGTTTAAGCCCCCACTCCTAAACTTTGATTCGTTATATCTAAGTATCATTTTATTATACATCACGATAAAAAAATATGTGTCTAATATTCTTTCATTACGGACTAATTAGATTTTTAATTTTCACACCCCGTCATCATCCCTATAATTCTGTACGACATTATAGCGGTTATCTACTCCGTTGTTTTCGTCTCGAAGTAAAATGGTTCAGTCTTGGTAATACAATACTTTTACAAAGAAACAAAATGTTTAATAAAAAATAACTGGTGAACAATTGAAAAACCAAACTTCGATAGCGGATACGAATTCATCGAATTATTTTTTTTAAAAGGGGAAAATCATCGATTGGCTGCTCCCACCTGGGTGAGGCCGGAGGGAGTGTCAGACTCTTACTGACTAAAAACCACCCCGTTCCTACTCCTGCACTTCGAGCTGGAGCCCCGGTAATCCGTTAGGTTCTCCGCGACACGAACTCAGAGTATACCTTATCAATACATCACGCCATGTCATTCTCGAAGAGGTATTTCTCGTCGGCTGGCATATGCGATGCGAATAGTGCCTAGAAATTTACGTCTAGTGTATCATGTGCATTTCCTTGAAATTTTTTTGTTTTTACTTTATTCATCGAAAGTAATTCTTATGGCAAGTTGCTTTGCTGCGGAACGAAAACGAAGTAAACTTCGCAGTGAATAATGTAGGAGTATTTTGGAGCTCTATTACGGCCTATATACCTACATATGAGTACCTAAATAACGAATGTACCGGTACAGTATGACATTTTGGTCAGTTCAAAATATATATGATGAGACTACTGTATTTTATGTACCTATTTGCAGTCGTTCTTAACCTTATCAAAAATGATTCAAACTCAAACTCAAAAGCATTTATTTCAATGAAACCATAATTTGGTACTTTTGAAACGTCAACAAATATGAAATATATAATAGTCTGTCAGTCTGTCCGTCAGTGAAGCTAGGCGCTCGTTCCAAAATGTCGATTCGAGTGGAGAAGAACGAGCAAGAAACTCCATTCGTTACTCTTTTAAAAAAGTCTGTTTTACATAGCTCTGTTACATATTCCAATATTGTACACACATGTGAGAACAATGTAAAGACATACCTGACGCAACATACAAAATATAACAGAACATACTAAAATAGAAAAAAACAAAACCAAGAGAAAACAAATATCTTAAGTCTGACACGGTCCTCACATATGTATACTGACAATCCATATCAAATAGTGCTTCTATACAAGAAAAAAAATAAAAAATATACTCTTGTTTAAATAAAGAAAGAAATGCTCGATGCCACAAGAAAAATAGATTGCCTTCATCGGAATCAAAGTGTTAAATTACCTATTATCGTAATCTGAACTAGGTACTGACTACATTTGAGTATTGTCCAGTGGAGCCGAACCAACACGCTGCCAAGCATTCCTATCCTCAAGATAATCAATCACCCTGTAGTACGCTTGTTTACATAATTCGCGCTTAATATATGTTTTAAATTTACTTTCATTTAGATCTAGTATGCTATTTGGTATTTTATTATAGCATTTAATACCTAACCCCATAAAGGATTTCTGTACCTTGGACAGTCTGAATTGCAGTACAGCTAACTTATTCTTGCCTCTAGTATTAAGATTGTGTCTATCGCTTCTTTTTTCGAATAATTGCCTATTCTTTCTTACATACATTATATTTTCATATATGTATTGACAGGGCACCTTTAAGATATTTATCGTTTTAAACAATTCTCTTAGTTAAATATATACAACTAAAGATTAAAATTAATTATAGAAAAAATAAAAACAACTATTTACATAAACTATTTATAAGGCATCGAAAAACTCGTTCGCATCGACGTCAGTGGGGAAAGTACCCAGAAGGCTGGCAGCATTGCCACGTTGTATGGCAATGCTTAACCTCTGACCGAGAAAAAGACCAGCCCTCTGGTCACGAGATGTGTCGACCAGGCGTTTCGAAATGTTTTTGAACAATTTAAGCGCACTCGGACCCCACGGACCTAACGTCTCAACCCCAAACGGCTCAAAGATATAACTACCAGCAAGGTTGTTATACTTGCGCCGCTTGAGGTTTTCTGCAGACGCAGCAGCCGAACCAGCACAACTCGCCGTTACTGGAAGATGAGAAGGTGCAAGGGTGTCGACACAGGTTGCGTCCCACACCAAAGACTTTCCCAGCTTCCAGGGCATAATGGACATACCGTCGGGTCTCTTACCATCGTCGCGTGCCAAACCCTTTGGTTCCAGAACAGCTGGTACACCGGCGATGACAAGAGCTCGACGGATGATGTCGTTAATGCTGGCGTGTCGGGCTATCCGGCCCGCGCTTCTGCTACACGATAGGCCGTGGTAGCCGAGGTGGTCGACCATCTCACCGCATTGACAGCGATTAATTAAATTTTATTTAAGTAATAGTTAGTTTTAATTTAAGTTTTTTAATGTATGTAAATATTAAAAGTAATAAAGTAATATTCTCTTAGCGATTCGCAGCGGCGTAAGTTATATATTGCTCGGATAGCCCGCTTTTGAAGAATAAAAATTGATTCTATTTCTGCAGCTCAACCCCACAACAAAATGCCGTACGACATAATGCTGTGAAAGTAACTAAAATAGACAAGCCTTGCCATATCTATGTCCGTGATCTGTCTAATCTGTCTAACTGCAAAAGCAGCTGAGCTTAATCTCCCCGAAAGCGCCTTTATATGCGGGCCCCATTGTAGTCTATTGTCTAATGTAATGCCTAAAAATACCGCCTCGTCGACAAATTCTAACCTTTGGCCGTTTAAAACAACATCACAATCATTACTTCGGACGTTTGGTAAACTAAATTTAATACATTTTGTTTTTTCTCATTAAGCGCTAGATTATTAATGGTGAACCAGTTTTGCACTCGAAGAATGGAACTGTTTACGTCGTCAAGATTATTAGCACGTCGATCTATTTTAAAAATTAATGAGGTATCATCTGCAAAAAGTACCATTCTTGGTTCGGTCTTGAATATAAATGGCAAATCATTTATATAGACTAAAAAGAGAAAGGGACCCAATATTGAACCCTGTGGAACGCCCATATTCATCGTAGAGTCCTGCGAGTTAATACCGTTAACATGAACCTTTAATTGCCTATCTTCTAAATAAGACTTTATTAGACAGAGTGCGGTGTTTCTGATCCCGTAGTGATCTAATTTCAGCAAAAGTGTCTCGTGGTCAACGCAATCGAACGCTTTTGAGAGGTCACAAAAGATACCAATAGCATCTTGTGCTTCCTCCCAAGCACCAAATATTTCTTTCATTAAAGTGACACAGGCGTCAGTTGTACAACGACCTTTAGTAAAACCGTATTGTTGTTGGTGAAAGATAGAATGTTTATTAAAATGATGAAGCATCCGAGACAGCATTAACTTTTCAAATACTTTGCTGAGAACCGGCAAAACAGATACTGGCCTATAATTGTTTGGTTCTTTAGTGTCACCACTTTTAAGTAGTGGGATAACTTTACTATATTTCATTAGGTCAGGGAAAACACCATCTATACTTTTATTGAAAATCACAGCCAAGTATGTCGCTATAGTTTGAACAAGTGATTTGCAAACTTTTACCGATAGTCCCCATAGATCTTCAGTTGATTTGATCTTGATCTCTTTAAAAACTTTTATTATTTCTAGAGGATTCGTATATCGAAAACTAAAGTCGTGCTGACACGATTGTGTATTATTCTTAAGCAAAGTTACAGAGAGTGTTGCTGATGACTCTAAATCTTTGGTTGTTTTGATAGGAATGTTGGCAAAAAAATGTTCAAACTCCTGGGCTACATCCACGTTGGATGAAATATGTCCCCTTTCAGTATTTAAACTAAATCCTGAATTTCTTAATCGCTTCCTACCAGTCTCGTTGTGTATATCTTTCCAAGTAGCTTTTATCTTATCATCAGCTGCTTTTATTTTATTACTAATATAAAGACGTTTCGCGGTTCTGCATACTATTCTAAAGGTTTTTGAATATGATGTTACATACTGATGAAATTGGAGGTTGGTGTTGTATGGTTTCATTCCATAAAGCTCAAAAAGTTTGTCCCTACTCTTACGAATACCGACAGTTGCCCAATCACTAAATACGAACTTGGTATGAATGTCTTTTGTTTTTATTGGCAAAATATTGTTAAATTCTGTGTTTATAACTTTAAAAAAATCTTCGTATAACTGACTAGGATGACTTATATCTAGTGTTTTTGTACCTAATTTATTAGCCACAGAATTCTTGTGATTATAATAATGTACCTCTATATATCTTGTGATTATTAAAATAGTGAATATAATAATTACACTAGGTACTGACATTTTTCTACTCTGAGCAAACCGATAAACATTTTTATCCACAAAGAGAAAGCTTACTGAGATTCAGAGAAAAATATTTCATTCCAAATCCACATACAGGCTTATATTTATTAACAAATTGTCAAAGGAATTTCACGGTCAGTTTGTGACGATGCTGTCAATAAAATGATCGTGATGAAGTTTGCCTGTCAGTGGCTACTGATGGGACTGACCAGTCGACTGACAGGCACACGGCTACACGGCTGAGCTAACAACATAATTAACTCGTTATTTCCCTTATTTTCTAGATGACAGGAGAGCTAAAGGATGTATTACGAAATTTGTTTTGAGGGGGTGTGAAATGGAGGTGTGTTATATCTATGTTTAGGTCGATCGCGGGAAATTATACCTTAAGTCTTGACTTTAATGTACATGTGACATGTCACTGTTACTAAGGCATTTAGATTTGCTATTTAATAAAAAATATTTGCTCACTTGAGAATAAGGTACAGTGCCAATGTAGCACCAGTATGATATATTATTAAGAACGATATTTCATTATATGGTCACATTTAAAACAATAACAAAAAATAATAATTATTAAAAAATATTATGCTTGAGACACTTAGGTAGCCGGTGGGCCCAGGCATTACTATAATTTACTTCTCCGCAGGTGCAACCGTTGTAGTCGTAGATGTAGAAGTTGTAGAAGTCGTAGAAGTCGAAGTCGTGGTAGTTGGAGGAGCCGTAGAAGTCGACGTACTCGTCGACGGAGGCGTTGTTGTTTGGAATAAACATGAACGGTCGAATCCTCTGCAGAGTATGCATATCAACTGTTGAAGAATAACAAAATATTATCGAATACATTTTAACGAAGCACGAGGAAACCTTATTTTGTGAAATAGAAAAGATTTACAATTAATCACTACATAGTATAAATCAAAGTCGCTATCCGCCGTCTGTCTGTCTGTCCCTATGTATGCTTAGATCTTTTTTTAAAGATCTAAGCATACATAGAGATAAGAGTAGTTTTCTACGCAACGGATTTTGATGTGATTTTATTAATACATAGAGTGATTCTTAAGGATGGTTTAAATGGATAATACATATATTGTACCCGTGCGAAGCCGGGGCGGGTCGCTAGTGAATGATATTACAGAAAGCTAATCCATATGTTTTTTTTATGTAATAAAAGTTGTAATCAACTGCTCAAGGCTGATGTTGCATGAATAACAAGAAAACAAAAATGATTGAAATTTTAAAAACAATTTCGTTTAGCGTTTCGGGAGCGTTCTGTTTACACCCTGGATTTTTATACAGCTGTACATTATCTATTTACAGAAGATTGTTTCAATTAATGACTGACTGCCTCTTTGGCCGAGTGGTCGCAAGTGCTACTGCCGGGCAAGGGGTCTCGGGTTCGATTCCCGGGTCGGGCAAAGTATTACTGGGTTTTAAAAAAAAATCACAGTAGCAGCACGGAGTCTGGAATTGTGCCCGGTATATGGCAATAGGCTCACCCTCTAGTACATGTGACTCATAACATAAATAGTGAACAGTGGGTGTTACATTGTACAGTAGCATAATGTACACCTCTGCCTACCCCTTCGGGGTTAAAAGGCGTGATGTTATGTTATGTTCCAATTAATTTAATATTCCCTAGTATATTAATTGTACGACAAATATCTGAACAAACCTTCTGATGTCGAACCAGGGCCAAGTTGTTACAAAGATCACCGAGCGTTGGAATAGGTGCTCGATATCCTGAAAGTTAAATTATTCAATTATAGTTACACACCGCATATATAACTTCCATTGTTGAACTGTGAACCAAGTGTATTGAGTTCATTTACATTGGTAAAGTACATTTGATTTCTTTTTAATTTTAAGATTCTTAGCAGTATAATATAGACTACCTCGTTGGCCGAGTGGTCGCAAGTGCGACTGCCGGGCAAAGGGTCTCGGGTTCGGTTCCCGGGTCGGACAAAGTATTACTGGGTTTTAAAAAATCTCAGTAGTAACACGGAGTCTGGAATTGTGCCCGGTATATGGCAATAGGCTCACCTTATTACATGGGACTCATTACATAAATAGTGAAATGTGGGTGTTACATTGTACAGTGGCATAATGTGCACCTCTGCCAACCCCTTCGGGGACAAAAGGCGTGATGTTATGTTATTTTTTTAGCAGTATAAGTTTCGTTCTTATTTCGTGATAGCTGTTCTTAAAAAGTTTATAAGAAATTACCTACCTTGATGTCCAAAATAAGATTGCATCTGATTCCACGCAGCGGGATACCCTAATAGATAAAAGAAGATACTTAAATAAACGATCATGCATTTATTTAACAATTACATTATGTCTAATGGATACGTCTATTATCTACTATTAAATAAATGCTGAACCAAAAAAGGCACATTAAATACGAAAATAAGTAAAGACCCTTTTTAAACTCTTGCCATTAACTGGTCTTAGTAATAAAAGCATTTTAAACCTCAATTAGACCGCTAAAGATAAATATCTTGTCTCCAATCAAGCCGTGTCGTTAGAAGAAATTAAAATAAAATTACTAGAAAACGTTCAACCATTTGCATTTCTTATAAAATTTATAAAGATAAAGATAGTTTATTTGCAAATATGGGTAATACAATATGTGGTGTTTAGGTACATTGCGAGCTCAACCATATTTTACCAGGAGGCATGCAAATATGAATTAACAGATTATTAAAAGAATAAAATTATATAAAATAAAATCAATATTATGCAATGTACTTATTAAATTGATTACAGAAATTAAAGTAGTCTCATCAACAAAATATAGGTACAATGTCAAAAGATTATAGTTAAGAAATGTCATAGTAAAATAGATGAAATGTCCAAGCTATTTAGTATTTGCAATATTATTCTATTCCATTGTCCATTAGAAATTTATCTGAACTAAGTCTTGAATAATTTGGTACATGCAATTTATTCAAAAGGGGAAGAAGATTTTCGAAAAACTCATTCATCATTTCGAAACACTCATGAAAAGGGAAAGGGGTCTCGGGTTCCTGGGTTTGGCAAAGTATTACTGGGTTTTAAAAAAAATTCTCAGTAGTAGCACAGAGTCTGGAATCTTGCCCGGTATATGGCAATATGGTCACCCCCTATTACATGGGACTCATAACGTAAATAGTGAAACATGGGTGTTACATTGTACAGTAGCATAATGTACACCTCTGCCTACCCCTTCGGGGATAAAAGACGTGATGTTATGTTTAAATTAAAATGATTAAATTTTTAATTAAAATAAATATTAGTTACTGCGTGAAAACATCACTGCCGTAATGACAAATTAAATCATGAAATGTGTAGAAACAAGAACCAATGACAATATTGAAAATTAATAAATGAAACAACACAAACGGATACAGAAACAACAAACAAAAGAGATGCCAATAAAGAAAATGACAAATTCATTCATGCACATATCAAAGAAATAAAAAAAAATAGAGATGAAACAGAAACATCAGCTAAATTATTAAAAAATCTATTCAAAAAGGAAGATAGAGTACAAAACACTGAAGCTAATGAAACAAGAGACAAACCTGCACTACTTTCAATTGAAAGGCTGTGTGATATTGAATAAAATAGAATTGTGAACAGATAAAATGGTGTTGAAAATAAAAACGCCATGACAGAGACTGCGATCGTCGAGTCGGGTAATGACAAAAAGTCCGGTGGAGCTGCGCTTTCGAAACTTATATTGTCTGAAGTCGTTATTGCTAGGGATGTGTGGATACTCCAATATTTTATTTCTATGCTTCGTTTTCTTAAAATATTGATTTGATTTCAGACATAGTTTTACATAGGAATTCGTTCGTGCTGTAAAAACTTTTTGTTTTTTTTTTGTAAGTTCTCATATTTACAATTACTGGTCATGTTATGTCTAATCATGGATGTTCCTACCTGGTACCATCCAGGAAATTAAACAATTGTCATTATTCTGTTTTACCAGTTATATTACAATCAAGTTCATTTACCAAAATAATACTTTCATTATTATTTTTTCTTTGAGTGAAAAGTTAGCCTCAAGTAAAGTACATATTTAACTCGTCGAATACCGGTTTTGTAGACACAATTATAGAACAATAGGTTGCGGTCACCGGTGACCGCTTGGTGTTTGACAGTTTAAGTAACTTATTCAACCTTTTACGCCCTTGTCCGTAATCAAGATCAACTTTTCAGATAGCGTGATGAAATAATCACCGTTTACAAATTATTCTTACAAAAATACTTGTATTCGAAAATTTTACAAAGCCAACACTCGTTATCTTTTCAGTTTAACTCCTTAACAGGCGTACCATAAATTTGATGGGTAATTTACCTTGGCCAGTCTAATTAGATCTTGTTTTTCCTACTTTATTTTGGAAAATGGGAGGTCTTTCTACCATGGTGTCTGGTTCTAACAATCTAAGGCGACTGAGCCTATTGTACAACAGGTTGTCACGCACTTCTGAGATTACTTGTAAAATTATTGTTATTTTATGAGTCAAAATGCTGGTTTCAAACTGGGTCTCGTAAATGGGAATCTTTTGCTGTTCCTTTTGACGTTTATTTGTTTGTCGTAATATGGTCACGATGCTGTGGGAGTTATACTGCCTGTTTTATTGACGTTTCCGTGTGAGACTTCAGTATACTAAGACGGACAGATAAACTGACATCATTTGTTGTAGAATTCATGCAAAAGAAAATCTAAGAAGTCTTTGTAAAAATAATTTGCCAAGCAATAATAATTTATTTATTTTTATTTTCCATTTTACAGTTTAAGTGAAAGAGAAAACGATTTTTCCCTTTTGGGACTGTGCAGGTCATGGGAATTATAGTACTATTATAGAGGTAGTGCGAATTACTACATAGTATATAATATAGTCATTATCAACCGTCTGTCTGTCACTATGTGTGCTTAGATCTTTACAACTGTACAACGGATTTTGAATAGATTGAGTGATTCTTGAGGAAGGTTTATATGTATAATATATGCATATTGCACCCGTGCAAAGCTGGGACGGGTCGCTAGTTTATTACAATTGTAATTTTTTTTTTATGGAAATTATACATATTTTTTATGTTCATTCTCTCTTTGTATCAGTATTCTTTAGCAGTAACAGTTCAGGCTCTAATCTCAAGTATATTAACAACGACAACAAAGTTTCAACAGTATTGGAAAAGCAAATAATGATAGCAACTTTGAGAGAAACTCAAACGACCCCTTGCATAGGAAAATCGTTTGTGATGCAAATTAAATTCGATTCAATGAAATTGTCCTATTTTGATTCAATACTTACCCTAACTTACCCCTTTTGACATATATTGAAACGTAAATGCTGAAGTTTACTTGGACCGCTGCAGATCCTAAGTAAATTTGATTCGGGTCCAAGGATTGTTACTTGAGCAGCTTAACACTACAGCTGTGTAGGGAATTTTAAACGAAAGTTCAGAGAAGGGAGGTTTAGGGAGAATTAAAGTTGGCGAGTGTTAGAGGCATAGCTGCCACATTCCTTTACATGTTCCGTGTTATGGATGAAAGTGTGGGTGAAATTATGGGTTTTCATTTTCGCATACATTTTCTTTTAGGTAACATGTTGCTATTGGATTTTTGCCTACAAGTGAAACAAGAGAATTTATTTTGCAAATAGGGTACAAAAGAGCACTTTTAAGACTTTTACATGTGAACCTATCTATACAATATTAATATTACAAAGCTGAAGAGTCTGTTTTTTTGTTTGTTTGTTTAACTCGTCAAGTACCGTCATTATAGACACAATTATAGAACAATTTTTTTTTTTTAAGGGGGGAAAATCATCGAATGACTGCTCCCGCCTGGGTGAGGCGGGAGGGAGTGTCAGACTCTTACTGACTAAAAACCACCCCGTTCCTTCTCCTGCACGTCGAGCCGGAGCCCCGGTTACCCGTTAGGTTCTCCGCGGCTCCGAATCGGCATCGGCCGTATTGGGCCCCATCTGTGGTGGTCTGATGGCTCTTTGAGGCGCGCGCGGAACGCGACGCGCCGTACGCTCGGGTCTGTTTCTGGTCGGACGGGGGCCACCCATGCTCGCCGTCCGCAGGCCCGCGCTTACGGTGGCCGGAGATCGTCTCGCGATCCCCGACGCCCGGTGTGTCCTTCGCGATGGCTGGGTTGCGAGGAGGCAGCGCTTCGCTGCCTCACGCGTCCCGCCTCCTCCTTAGCTAGCATCACTGCTTCGCAAAAGGAGGAGACGGCATCCCAGTCCCCCTCGCTCCGCATCATGGCCTGCACTAGGCCCGGACGCGAGAGGTCGCCATCGCCGATCACTTCCCTGAGGACACGGCGGTGCTCAGCCCACGAAGGGCATTCTCCCACCGTGTGTTCCACCGTGTCCTCAGGGCGGTCCTCGCAGTGATGACACCCGGGCGTTTCCTCCCGCCCCATCAGACACAGGTACCTCCCGAAACTTCCATGTCCGGTGAGGACCTGCGTGAGGACGCCGTAGCGTCTCTCAAGCCACTCCTCAAAGAGGGGACTTACCGCTGCGATGGCAGCGAGCCCAGCCCTCGGTTGCGACAGTCGTTGCTGCCATTCCGCCATGAGATCGCGCCGGAGCTCATCCCGCCACGCACCTATTTGGCGCGGCAGCAGGGTTTCGCCCCGGCGACGTGCCTCCGCGCGCATGCTGTACACGCGCGCGAGCACCTTCGCCTCCAGATCCCACGGCGGTAATCCGGCAAGGAGGTTCGCCGACTCCCCAGAGATCGTGCGGTATCCGCGGATCATTCGGATCGCCATGACCCTCTGTGCCATGAGCAGCGTCCGAGCGGGACGCCGCAACAGGTTTGGCGCCCAAACAGGGGCGCCGTAGTGGGCCATGGACCGCACGACCCCGGCGTATAACCTCCGGCAGGAGGCGTTTGGCCCCCCGAGGTTGGGGAGGATGCGTTTAAACGCAGCCCCCGTCCTCTCCAACTTTGGAGCCAAACGTCGGAAGTGTTCTATGAAGTTCCACCGACTGTCGAGGACGAGTCCTAGGTACTTCATCGTCGTCTCGACGCCGATGGTAACTCCTCCCGCCGTTATTTGGGACCCACCCGGAGGTGGCGTGTTCCCGCGGCCATGAAAACACATGGCCTCGGACTTGTGGAGCGCCACCTCGAGTCCCAACTGCCGGATTCTCTCAACGACTGTCGCAACCGCTGTCGCCATTAAGTCGGCCGCCGCCTGGTGCGACCTCCCGTGCGCTAGCACCAGCGTGTCGTCGGCGTAGCATATCGTGCTAACGCCGTTCGGGAGGTCGATGCGCAGCACCCAGTCATATCCGATGTTCCACAGGAGCGGCCCCAGAACCGAACCCTGTGGAACACCGCGTGACGTCTCTCGCCGGTTCCACTCGCCCCGGTGACCGGGGTAGATGACGGACCTGTCCGTCAGGTATGCCTCGATTACACGACGGAGGTAGGTAGGCACCCGATGATATCGGAGTGCCTCCAAGATGCAGCTCCAGGGCAGGGAGTTGAAGGCGTTGGCGATGTCCAGAGACACCGCCACTACGACCTTACCCCTGCAGTCCCCGTCGTCCGGTCCCTAACGCGCATGATGGCGTCCACCGTGGAGCGCCCTCTGCGGAAGCCGAACTGGCCGTCCGACAGGTCCGGCCCAATGTCTGTCAGGTGTGCGACGAGGCGGTTCGAAATGATTCTTTCGAAAACTTTCCCCACCTCGTCGAGCAGCACTATGGGCCGGTATGCGGACGGAGAGTCCGCAGGGCGCCCCGCCTTCCGCACGAGGACCAGTTTTCCCGCTTTCCAGAGCAGCGGGAACTGGCCTCTCTCCAAGCATGCGCTGTAGAGACCGATTAATCGAGGCCCGAGAGCCTCTGAGGCCAGGACCCATGCTTTGCCATGCAAGCCGTCGGGTCCTGGGGCGGTGTTCTTGGCGCCCATCCGGCGCACCGCCGCTCTCAGTTCTGCCTCGGTCACCTCTGGGACGATGTCGTCGTCATCGTCGCTGTAGCCCGCGTCGGGCACCGCAGGGGGCGGAGTCATATACGGAGGGGTGAACCCCCTCCACAGTCGGGGGAACAGGGCGCTTATCACCTCCTCCAAGACCTCTGGCCGGAGACTCTGAGTGAGCGGGGGAGCCCAGGCGCGGAGCTTATCGCGCACCATCCGGTACGGGCGTCCCCACGGATCTCTGTCCAGAGTCCCCAGCATCTCTCGTCGGGCCTCCTCCTTGGCCCGCAATATCTCCGCCTTGAGGAGGGCCTTCGCCGCCCTGTATCCCTCGTATAACTCCGCCTCTCTCGCCTCCGCATTAGGAGGACGGATACGGCGCCTGCGGTGCCTAGTGTACTGGCGTCGCGCAGTAGTGCACGCCTTACGCAGAGCCGCCAGCTCTTGTGACCACCAGTACACCTGGCGCTTCTGTTGCCTCGATCGGATCCGGGGCATCGCCACGTCACAAATCCTGGACATGGCGTCCTGGAGCCACTTAGCCTCATCGTCAATGTCGGCAGGCCTGACCGGTGGTATCACCCAGGCCTGCACGATGGCGGCTTCCAGGAGCAGCTCCCGGTCCAGCTGTTTCAGCGCCCAATGCGGACCACATGGGGCCTGTCTGACCGGCGGGTCTGCGGACTCGGCGGAGACGTCGTACCGGATATACCGGTGGTCGGAGTACGTCTCCACCTCCTCCATGACACGCCAGTCAACGATACGCGGTGACAGAGCAGGGCTGGCAAACGAAATGTCCACCACCGACTCGCCCTGCATCCGCACGCACGTGGGGACAGAACCCCGGTTCAGGACGACTAGGCCTGTCTCAAGGGCCCAGTCTTCCACCATCCTACCCCGGACGTCGGTGAACCGGGAACCCCAAGCCAAGTTCTTGGCATTGAAGTCCCCGAGGACGAGCACGGGGAGGGAACGGAACCCGACGACGACGGTGACCAACTCCATCAAGGAGTTGTGGAACTCGGCGAGAGTTCGGTTCGGAGAGAAGTACACGCCCACCACAGCGAGCTCTCCGAACCGTGCTGCGACACAACCCCGACCTCTTTGAGCAGCCTCAAGAGTCGGGGTACCGGCGGCGGCCGACGATATGATGGTCACCGAGCCGTCCAGGTCCGTCACCCAGTGATCCCTGGGCGGGACGAAGTACGGCTCGGAGACCACGGCGACATTGATCAACCACTGCGCCATGCTCTGGAGCAGGAGATCCTGAGCAGCGGCGCAGTGGTTGATGTTCGCCTGGAGGAGGCGTAATGGGGCCATTATTGGCAGTCCATCCCGACCTCCTCAGTGGCGGCAGCGGCGACTGCGGCGGCAGTGGCGGCGGCGGCGGAAACGACGGGGGCGGCGGAGGGCCTACTTTTGGCCTTGGCTTTGGCAGGAGGGGAGCAGCCCTTACTCCCGACCCGGTGATTGGCCGGCTTGCCAGCCGCCGCACATGCATTGCAGTGCAGCGGGGCGGTACACGAGCCAGCTTTGTGACCGGGCCGACCGCAGCGGAAGCAACAGTCGCTGCGGTCCACCTCCGAGGTGCATTTAACGCTCACGTGTTCGCCCACGTGGCAGCGATAGCACCTCAAAGGCCGGGTCTCGAGCAGCTTGACCTGCGCCGAGACCCATCCCACCAAGAGCCTTTTGCCCTCCTTCAGCTTCTTGGCCGCTGTGACGGGGCAGCTCACCACCACCGTGCGCAGCCCCGAGTTGTCCGGACGGATGGTGCCCGCCTTGACCTGGTCAGCAGGGCACCCTCCCGTCCTGGCCACAGCGGCCACCACCTCACTCTCCGTGACGGAGTCGTCCAGGCCCAGAATCCTGACATCCAGGCATTTGGTGGGCCTGGACACGCGGGCCTCGTCCGCACCGAGGCACGCCCTAAGCCTTTCAGCCAGGGCGTCAGCCGATGGGCCGCTGGTCGCGCCGGGGACCTCGAGAAGACGGGCTCCGGTAGCGGTCACCTTGACCGCGAACCCGTCCGGGGCCCCGAACTCCGCAGGAGTCACCGCCCCCTTTAATTTGGCGAGGACGTCGCCATATGTAACGCCCCTGTTGACCGCCTCGGGCTGCAGTGTAATTACTACAGCCGCGGTCTTTGGGGCGAGGAGCAAGGCAGCAGCGCGTTTCTCCCTGCGCTGCTGCTGCCGTCGTTGCCGCTGCGCCTTTTTTCGGCGCTTCCGGCCCTCCTTGGCGACTCTCCTCGCCTCGCCGGCGATTTGCCACCCGCCGCCGTCCTCTGCTTGCGGGGCGGGTTCCGCCGCCGCCGCCGCAACCCCAGCCTGCCTGCAGGCGCCTGCGGCGCAGCCGGCGTCCGCGCCGGCGGGGGCGCCAACGTCCTCGCCGGGGCAGCCGTTCGCACCTTTGCCGGCGGTTGGGAGCTGCGGCTAGCCTGACCCGAGGTCGAAGGCTTGGCCGCAGCGGCCGCATACGACCGCGGAACCGCGGGGGCGACCTGGCTCGCTGCGAGCGGGGGACGCAAGAGCCTGCCCTCCAGCACGTCAAAACGACGCTGGAAAGCGGCCATCTCCGCTCGCAGTAGTCCGACTACGTCGGCATCCGCTGATGGCTGGGGGCGATTCTCACGAGCGGCGGCGAGCTCAGCCCTGGCCGTACGCACCTCGGCCTCCAGAGCCGCATTGGAGGCCGCCAAGCGCGCCATCTCCCGCCGCATCTCCACCAGCTCCTGGTGCACTCCCTCAGCGGTGGGCACACCATACCGTTGCAAGGCCACCTTCATAATGGTGGCCTCTGCTGTTTTGAGGAGGGCGGTCCTGGCAGGCTGGTTTTTGGTCACAGCCAGCCTGCGGAGCTCCTCCATGACGACTTGGAGGAAGCCCCCGGGATCGCCCTCGCTCCCGGAACAGCGTTCGCCCTCCGACATGTCGACGCCGGACATTTCCGCCGCGGAGGACTCTGAGCGGGCAGCGCTCGAAAGAGCCCTGCCCTCCGCAGCCAGCTGCTCGGCTGACTCCGCGCAGGCAGCTGGTGCCGGTTTCCGGCGACCGCTGCCCTTGCCACCTCTACCCCGCGCCGCCGTGGGGATCTTAGGGGGAGGCGCCTCCTGCGCGCCAGTGGACGGGGACGGAACGTCCTCCTCCAGTCTGGGACGCTTACACGTCCCCGTCACGCGACGGCGTGAGCTCTTCGAGCTCACGCTCAATCGCTCCGCCAGCGATGTGTCGGACTCAGAGTCCGACCCCCTCCGACTAGACTCCCGTGTGTGGGGCCTGCTAGACGAGTCCAGCGCCTCACCACGAGTCCCGGAGCCACTAGGGCTCCCTTCACCCGCTACTGCAGGCGAGCCGAGCTCACCCGCAATCTCCTTCTTCAATGTGGTTTTTTTTGGTTTTGTTTTAATATTCTCCATTTGAATCCCACGAGTATGGGGGAAATATTCGGTCCACCCAGGCAGTGCCCCCTGTACCTGGGTAAGTGTTCATTTGTTTCCCAACAAGAGGTTCCACTGGTCCCCTAGCTGGGGGTGCGCTCGCGACTGACACTACTCCTCAGCCATGCATACTCTCGCCGCGCACCAGAACTTAGTATTGGAGGAATTTTTTATAGAGGTTATCTTCCTCGCGGTCCGGGCGACCAAGCCAAGACCCTCGTCCCGTTCAGAGTCACAAAACATGACCGTGACCTCCTTCCGGATTACGATATCGACGGCTGCAATCGGGGACAGCTTGTGTTCCGATGCTGCTCGCTGGCAGGGTGAGTGCACAGCGAGCACCGCCCTTGCCTCTCCGCCACGCTCTCTGCTATGTTCAGAGAGACAGGCGGAGAAACGCCCCACGGAAGCGCGGGCCATGAGCACACAGCCCGCCGCCTCCAGAACCCTGTCGGGTTCGCCCGCCCAGTCCAGAAGTCTGCTGCGGGCGACAGTCACTCCAACCCTATCACCCCCGCTAGGGAGACTGTCGCCCGCACCCAGGGTGCACCACAGGGAGGTCTTCTGGCACCGCACCCCAATTATAGAACAATAGGTTGCGGTCACCGGTGACCGCTTGGTGTTTGACAGTTTAAGCGAGCTAATCTCCGAAACTACTATTCCGATTTTACAAATTATTTCTGTGTTGGATAGCCCATTTATCGAGGAAGGCCTTATAGGCTATACAATATTACGCTACAATTAATAGGCGCCGAGCAGGGCGAGTGAAACCGCGCGGAAGTAGCTAGTTATAAAATAAAACAAGATGAGGCCAGCATTTCCTAACAAACTACTCTAAGAAGAATAGCCGAAAAAACGCAGGTCATTGTATCTTTTAAAGTCCAGATAAATACAAAAATATAAGTTTGGACCCATGCAAGTTTATTCTGTAGTGGCCGTTTGAGGAAAGAACCATAACAGTTTTAGTGGACCTGATGTAACTGCAGTGCATAGTGATAGACTTTAACTAACTAAAACTGGAGGCTATTAGATGTTTCGCAAATGGTTTGTTCCAGGTGGAAATTAAACCTATACATATTATATTGACACACAGCGTTACATTTTTTCCACATTTTGTACTATCTGTTTTGTTAAGTGCAGTTGTCGCACAATAGTTAAGTTATGGCCTTTTGTTGTTTTCTGGCGTAATACGTGCGTGCACAAATAAATAATCTTTTATAACTGTCGGAACCGGTCATGAATACGAATGCTAAACGGAACGCAAGCGCGCCACCTAGCAGATTTCCGGTGTGCTTAGGCGGAGTCGGACTCGGCGGAGCTCACTTCAGATCGAGTCGCCACCGAGTGAAGAAGTTGTCACCGAACTGCCCGACGTTTCGCTCAGTACCCAGTTACTGTACCTTGTGATTATAAGAAACTCAGTGATGAATTCTAAACGCTTTTCCTATTTACACGATACTCATATTCGCTAACATTATGTCTGAGCAACCGAAACATAATCATGCCTCCTCCGACATCAGAAGAGGGATGATTGTTGCCGCCTTCGACATATCTTTCTCTAGCCTTCATACTACCTAAGTAATAAAACAATAAAACTATCAAATTGACTGTATTGAACAAAATGTTTATGAACATTGCTTCTAAAGTAATCGCTACGCTAATATTGCTCTCTCTTCTATATTAAGAACATTACTATTATAATTATCTTATTTTAACCAAACACATCAAAATAGCCAACTGTAATAAAAATATGGAAACTTTCAGTAAGTAGGTCGTATGTTTGTTTGCGGCCTAGTTGTATGTACACAATCATCAATCATACAGTCTGAACTGACCTTAGAAACTTCCATGACATACAGTGTGTACTTAGACGAAACTCAAGTACACAATATCGTTATTTCTGAATAGGTATGTATTATGTAAGGAGAGGTAAGTACAGTGTGCACAGTTATTTTGTATGTGGGTGCGGAAATAATTGATTCCGCAGTACAGAGACAATAGTTTGACTACTGAGTCGACCAATGGTTACTAAGATAACATTCCATCACGCCTTTTATCTCCGAAGGGGTAGGTGCACGTTACGGCACTCAATGCCACTGTACGATGCAACACACACTTTTCACTATTTACCTCTATGTTATGAGTCCCATGTAATAGGCATAGCATATTGTCATATATCATGCACAATTCCAGAATCCGTGCTTCTACTGAGATAATTTTAAACCCAGTAATACTTTGCACAAGCCGGGAATCGAACCCGATACCCTTTGCCCGGCAGCCGCACTTGCAACCACACGGCCAACGAGGCAGTCTTATTAAGATAGGTTACTATAGAGGTAATATGGCATTATTAACTGCAGACCAAACAACTTTGTAGACTGTACTATCTACAATTTGATTGTCAAGCTTGTTTCAAAGGCTGATAAGCTTCTATTAACAGCTGACTGATTAGTATGAGTTTGTATTACGTTTAAAGTAATCGAACCGCGATCGGCGTTCTGAGTGCTAACCTGGGTGTCGTCAAGGCCCAAGTGAATAGGATGTTTATGGGACGACGTGCTCTATCGTAGACCGCATCATAGCTTACCACAAGGCGAGATAGTGGTAAAACGTTGACACATCATACATAAAAAATCTCGAATAACTACCGCATTCGTAATGTAATAGTATGCGTTGTTCGGCGCTCTGATTAGTCGGTTTACTGGAACCAGCCAATCACAGCGCCGATCGCGCTCTCGTTTTGATTACTTTATTTGTAAAACATACTCGTACTAAGCCCTATGTTCCCCTTATAATAATTATGATGATGGTGATGACAGAGATGAACGTAAACTCATGGAATTCTAACGTAAGAAGTGTTTTTAAGGTAACAGAATATAAACCACGCATTAACTTAACTAGTAGTTACTACCCTTTAACTCAACCAACGAAGCAGTAAATTCTTTTCTTTGATTTTTACGATCTACATGTATGTTGATTCTGTTGAAGAAAGAGATCATAAATACTTTTATTTCAACACAATACTAGTATCACAAAGTATTACTTACAGTAAAATGGGTGACTGACGCATACCGGACTAAAAGGATGGAGAAATGCCAACGAAACTATTTACTGAGTTTATACGGCTTTACATCGTATGTACATGACTGCGGTCTTGTGTGACTGACATGGGGTTGGTCAAGCAAAAACCTAGTATAATAGGGTTTTATAATAATCATCTTTTTGTAGTGGTTTTATATCTTCGTTTTGATGTCTCTGGGATTTGTTAAGCAAAAAGGTAGTGTTTAAAAGTAGTATTAATTGCTTTGAGCTTAGAGTACACAACCGATGATTCTATTAGCTTGTGGATAAAATTAATTGTTCTATTAAAATGAATAGGTATTGATCTAAAGCCGATTTTTCAATCAGCAGATAATTTTGTGGAAGAATTTTGTTAAAATATATTCAAAGTTATTCTTCTGATAAAATTTAACTGAGTATTGAAAAATCGACCTTAAATAATACAACTAAGAAAACATGGAAAATAATAATAATGAATGATAATTAAAAAAGTGTTATCTACACGTCCTAGTTCCCGTTCTGTTACGGAACAAATATTTGTTTTACGCACTCACGACAGGAAAAAATCCTGGTACGGATGTACGTTTTATAAAGCAAGCAAAAAATGGCCCAATCTGTGTACTTTTACGTTTTACAAAAGGGTCTATTTTTTCGATCAAATCGAACTTTTTTCTATTGCGGTTTGGAGTTCCGGCCTTTATTGGAAGCTGTATTTTTACTAGGGATTTGGTAGCAAATACGTATGCAAAGGAACAGTTGCTAGACTTAATTAAATCGATGACTTCTTTAAAACGGCTAAAAATTTGGTACTAAGCATTCTTGTACAAGCATTTCTGTGGTATTGCTGGGAGTCGGCAAATATATCCTTTTGTAAATTATTAGCCATCCAAGTATCATTAAATCTACTTCTAAAAGCCCAAATCAAATTTCTATTTTATTTTGTCCCACACTAGGATTTGTTCCTATGTTGTGGATGCGTTTATAAACATACAATTTCACACACGCATGACGTAATAAGACCCGAAATAATAATTAATTTGTGGATCATATAAATAGCGGGAATACAACTTGCTACACGTTGCACGGCTGCCAGTTGCCCAGCCATGCAACCATAGTGAAAATCTTTATGTAAGTACATACCTAGAAACTATGAAATTGACAAAATGTGTCTCAATTTTGGCAATGTACTGTCTAATATAGAACAAGATTTGAACAGTATTTGGCAAGTTAGGGACTGGGTAACAGCTGTGTCAGTCGTTATACCCACGTGCAACTGTTTATATTGATGTTACGACAACATAATGATATCATTTACACAATAGACTGAGAAGGCTGTAGGCACTTCAATGTAATGCCTACGTTAGTTGATCTTGTCTGTTGTTTTAAAGGAGAGATGGTGGACGAAATTGATAGCGTTTTAAATTATGTAACATACGACTTTATAGTACATAAAAATTGACACCATCATGTCACTTATTACTTACGTTAGTGATAGATTTGTCTTCAACACTTCATTAGACGGGTTTGGTCTTAAAATAATTTTGTATTTTAACAATGTTTTACGCTGCTCTTCACGACTAAAATCGTTGACATTGGTCATAAAGCCGCAGGCTTGGATTGGAACTGGGTTGGTCATGTCTGCCGTATGTCAGACGAGCGGTCTGCAAAACTTACTATTGAGTGGAGCCCGCTCAACGCCAATAGACGTCGCGGCAGGCCCAAACGTAAATGGCGGGACGAATTAGACACGGGTTGGCCGCAAAAAGCTTTACATAAAGAGGAGTAGAAGAAGCCCGGCCTTTGCCCTGCAGGCTATGGCTAAAAATAAATAAAATACATAAAATAACAATGTTTTATTGTGGGATAGCCATGCTTCGACACGAATGGGCCGTCTCGACCGGAGTGATACCACGACCACGGCCTCACAGAAAAACGGCGTGAAACAACGCTGGTACTGTGTTTCGTGGTGTGAGTGGGGTTACCGGAGGCCCAATTACCCCTCCCCTTCCCCAGTCCCCCATTCCCTGATTCCCCAATAATCCTCAAATTCCTAATACTCAAATGGTCGGTACCGCACTTGTAACGCCTTTAATGTTCCGGGTGTACATGGCGACACTGATTGCTTACCATCAGGCGATCCGTCTGCTCATTTACCAGCTTATTGCGTAAAAAAAAGTATTAAGTATTTTTCCCGCGTAGTTTTTTTCATATGTTTTCACTTTTTTTTAAATCTATTTTACACAGACTGTATAATATGTATCAGTTAAACATCGACTATTGGCCTGGGGTAACACCTACACCTGGCTGTATCAAAACCCGCAGGGAATCTAACTTTAGTATCAAAAGGTCATTCTTACGTCTAGGGTACGAAAATCACGAAATTTGCTTTTGAATTAAATCAGTAACACTTTTATAATGAGTTGGTATAATTATATGTAGTGGTTGGAAGTTGAGATAAATTAGTTGGCAAAAGTTTATAGCCTACATCAAAACGCTTTGATTATTTACACACTCATGCGCGTAACGAGGTAAAATTAACATGATCTAACTTTTATTACATAGTTGGTTTACATGCTTAGGTTTTTAATAGGTTTTATGTGAGTTGTACTGAGTCGTGTCTGTCCTAGTCTCGTAGCGTCGTAAAGTGTCGATACTGTTTTAGTTTTCTCAAGACTACAAAATACATAATGTAAGTAAAAAGTAACAAATAATTTAGATGTGTCATATTTTCTGTCTTATTTGTCAACCCGAAAATATCAACTTATTTTAATTTGTTTAATTTTATTTCTTAATTTTGTTTTTTACACTACGCTTGCTAAATGCGGGTTGGCGATTACAAACTTATAATTAGAAATTATAAGCCCAGGTTTCCTTACGATGTTTTCCTTCACCGTTTGTCAGTGGTGTCTAGATAATCTTAGAAAGTACATATCACTCTGAAAAAGTCGCATTGGTACTTGCAGTTGGTAGCTTTTGAACCCGCATCCTCATGCATGAGAAGAGAGCATCATCATCAACATATTCTTAAACCTCTGGGCCACCACGACGATTTTCTATTTGATGAAGAATAATTTTTTACTTACCTTAGTTATACATACTACCAGGCTGTCAATTCCAGTTTAATGTTACATAGCCAAGTTTAAAAGATATGTAATTCAGATCACCTGTTTTACATCCCCTCTGAGCCCCGGCATTGCACTGGCAGTCTACTACCCTCTTACTGTGAATGACTGATTTCCCCAAAGGGTTGCGGAAAGCGGAATTTACATAGATTTAAAGCAATATCATTCGCTATGAAACATTTTGCTATAATAATTGTATTTGTAGTAAGATATCATAGTATTATTGGCATCAAGTTTTTTTTATGGGTAAACGAGCTGACGAATATCTGATGGTACGCAATCGGCGTCGCCCATAGACACCTGGAACACCCGAGGAATACAAATGTTTTATCGGCCTTTTAGGGATTAGGTATTTGATGATTGTAGGGGATTGAGAGACTGGGGAGATTGTTGAAGGGGGTAGGATAATGGGGCTTCCGGTAATCACTCGCACGACGAAACACAACGCAAGCGTTTCACGTCAGTTTTATGCTCGGTCGTGGTGTCACTCCGGTCGAGCCGGCCTATTTGAGACCGTGTCGTTAGCCGGCCCACACTTAGAAAATTACACAATGATAATTAAATTGATAATTGTTTATTTGTCTTGTTGGTAGGGTTAAATGGCAACGGGTTCTGTTTGGTAATACATACCTAAATTTGGGAATTAATCTAAAAATGTAGCAATAACTTTACCCTTTCTGACTGCCTCGTTGGCCGAGTATTCGCAAGTGCGACTGCCGGGCAAGGGGTCTCGGGTTCGATTCCCGGGTCGGGCAAAGTATTACTGGGTTTTTTAAAATTCTCAGTAGTAGCACGGAGTCTGGAAATGTGCCCGGTATATGGCAATAGGCTCACCCCCTATTACTTGGGACTCATAACAACTAGTGAAAAGTGGGTGTTACATTGTACTATGTTAGAATGTGCACCTCTGCCTACCCCTTCGGGGATAAAAGGCGTGATGTTATGTTATGTATGTAACTTTACCCTTTCCTGGGGAACTAAATACGACGGAATTGATGTTGGCTTTAAATGTTTTATGTCATCATTTTAAAAATCGATTTATATCGATTACAAAAGTTTACGTTTTTGTCAACGTCGTCGCTAGTAGGATTTACATGTTTTTTAGTAATTAGTCTCGAAACTTTTTTTTATGAATTCATGTCCAATCTCTATTAACTAGAACAATGACGTCACTTCAATTAGTTGTCATCTCCAACAGACATAACTGAACGCCTCCTAAATTATACGGGTCCTCAACCTAAGTGGGGTTATATTTGGTATTGTTTGATGTCGACCCTACAAGTCCGTCTTGAGGAACCCTGATTTATAAATGAAATATGAGGAAGGTTAATACATGACTGTGATGTGTGATTAAATTAATTATTGTTTATGTGACTTGATGGTTGGATTAAGTTCTTGATTCAATTATAATACTAGAAAAAGTAACTATTGTTTTAATAATTTTATTTATTTAATATGCTTCATGCACAAAATGTACAAATAGGTGGACTTAATGCCGCAGGCATTTTCTACCAGTCTGACCTTTAGGTGATGCAGAAAAGAGTAAATGGTAGGTGCAAGAGGCAAGCAAAGATTATATTTAACAAATAAAAGATAAACTAATATTAACATTAAAATTACGAGAGGAGCAACGAAAAATTGCATTATACCAGAAATGGGATAATAGAAAAATTTAGCTCTGTGTAGAAATATGCGTTCAAATACAGATAGGTACATTTCACATACTTTAATTAGCGTGATCCGAAGAAACAGCAATTCGACAAGGCCAGAGATAGACTGAAGTCTAGACGATGAAACGGATATTTGGAAAAATATGCTAGCATTTTTTTTTTGGAATAGTAGGCAAATAAGCAGACGGATCTCCTGATAGTAAACAATCAGCGCCACCCATGGACATCTATGTTGCCGTTGCGTTGCCGTCCTTGTAAAATGGAATACGCTCTTTTCTTGAAGGTTTGAAGGTCATATCGGTTCGGAAATACTACTGACGACAGATCATCACAGTTTCGCTGTACTGGGCAGAAAGCCACGAGAGAAGCGCACAGTTGTTACCTGCCAACCATCTATATGATGGGGATGGATATACTGTTGGGAGGGTCAATAGCGAAAAGACGCGGCAGGTATCAGACAAAGCGATTTCTAAGAGCACTCCTCTTGGTATAAGCAACAGAAGATGTACAACGTATCTATAGTGCGTAACGCATTGCTAACGTATCTAGCCGGTCTGAAACATCCGTACAACAACGTATGGTTCGAATTGTTGGGTGGCGCCGTACGCCGCTGAATACGATCCAGAGGAAACTGGTATTGGTGTGCCCTCGCCAAAAGATGAGAACACCATTCTATGTAAGGCCGAACCTGCACCTTATATAGAAGCAGGCAATGGCCCAGGGTGAAATACTGTCTCGATCTATTGAGCACATCAAGCTTCTTTGAGCCTAATATTTGGCCTATCCTCTAGATGACCGCGGAAAAGGCATTAACGTTTCCTACAAAACCATAATATTTATTACGATTTACTTTATCACATTCAAATTAAACAACCAGAAGAGAGTTAACAACATAAAACAAACTCCTATATAAACTTACCATTGATTATTTAATCACTTAATTACGGTATTTGCAGAACCCGCCTTCGCTTGTTCTGGTTTGCGGTAAACCTCAAAGCGATCCGTCTATTCAATCTCAGATTTGAACGGTTTTGAGCTAAGTTAGAATTGTGTTGGATTTGTAAGCAAGGCCGTGGGCAGGTTGGAATAACATACTAAGTATATTCTTTTATATTATAACTTTCGTGAGACATACTAAATGAATCCTACTATTAATACTAAAAGCTTTTTACATGGTTTGAAACTAATCGAGTTCCTCGTCAAACAGTTACGTGAGTAAGCTGAAAACATAATATATTCTTTTAGCATTAACTAGCTGTTGCCCGCGACTTCGTTCGCATGGAATTGTGATTCACAGCTCCTCTCCCTTTGATGATAGCGTGATAATATGTAGCCTATATGTTGACCCGACCTGTTAGTAATATTCATGCAAAATTTGAAGTAAATCCATGCAGCACTTTTTGAGTTCATCCCGGACATACATACAGACAAACAGACAAGCAAACAAAATTCTAAGAACCAAAGAGCCAAATTTTTGGCTTCGGTATCGATTGTAGATCACGCCTCAAGAATTTTTTTTTAAAAAATATTCAATGTACAGTTTTGACTTTTATACGATTTTATTATATGTATAGATTCTTTAGTCTTTACTGATGTTTAATCGATGAAATGATAAATATGGCTTCTTCCATGCAACATCGCCATGGGGAGTTTAGGGAAGGGGAGGGTAATTGATTCAAGTCGGTTTTCTGTGAGGCCGTGATATCACTCCGGTCGAGCCGGCCCATTCGTGCCGAAGCATGGCTCTCCTACACTTAATCTTTGCAGCATGTATGCAGTTCATTTGATTTTGATCAGATTTGTATAGACAATCAATGCTAAAAAGTCCGCCATTGTATATTGTAGAAAAATTTTAAATAAATCTATCTCTATAAATAAATTTAATTCCCGTTCGTTAATCGCGCTAAAACTCGAAAACGGATGAAAGACGGCTAATTTTGATCTTGAAATGTTTATGGAAGTCCAGGGAAAGGTTTAAAAGATGAGAAAACACAATTCAGGCGGTACAAAGTTCACCAGGCCAGCAAGTACATAAATAAAATCCTAATACAATGAACCATAAACATAATAGTATGACGCTTTATCTAATGTATGTCACTGTCAGAGCATCTAGTGTACAGTGATGGAGTTGTCGACATGCATAATGTATTAAGTAGCTAATCCCCGTCGAGATGGACACAAGTGGCTTTTTATTATGAACTCCATGTAATTTAATAGTCGAGTGTTTTGAAAACGAAGTTGTTGTAGAATTTATGTAGTTCGATTTTGTAAAGACATAACATCACGTCTTTTATCCCCGAAGACGTATGCAGAGGCGTATGTTACGGCACTTAATGGCACTGTACAATGTAGTATTTTTCACTATTTATTTTATGAGTCCTATGTAATAGGGGGTGAGCTTATTGCCATATACCGGGACCAATTCCAGACTCCGTGCTACTATGGAGAATTTAAAAAAATCAGTAATGCTTTGCACCTTCATTGTAATTACTCATGTTTTACTAAATAAATATATCTTTATTTTTATCTTTATCTTTATCTTTATCTTTATCTTTATCTTTGCCCAACATGGGAATCGAACCCGAGACGCTTTGCCCGGCATTCGCACTTGCGACCACTCGCCAACAATGCCGTCAGTTTGTATAGACCATGGAAAAAAATGCATAAACAGTTACCTGTTAGTGTACAAAAAATAGGCCTGATTCTGATACCAAGTTATAGTGGTACCATGTATTCATAAAATTGGTGTATACTGCCAAATCTGAGAATTGATGTGACCATAAAACTAATACTACTTTGCTTGGACCCGACACCTCAGTACTGGCTTAAAATCGAACACGAGATCTCGTTGAAGCAGTTATGCTTGCGACCTCTTACTTACCTTTCTTACTCTCTTACCTTACTCTTACCTTTCTATACGAACTTATGAAAGGATACTAAAAATAATAGGAATATAAGTAATACCAATATATCTTTATTGTTTTTATTCCTTCAAAGTATACTTACATTCAAAATTGTCCGACTTACCTATCGTTTATTATTTTTGATTTCATAAAGCAATACAACTTTCTTATTCATAAATTCCTATCTCTTATCTTAAACAATAATCAGCTTTACAAATAGAAAGTAAATAATACTGAAACATCAGATAGAATAGAAAAATATTTCCTCAAATATTAGGTCCGAAATCGGCTATTCTTGGTTTGAGGAAGCGATACCCACTGTAGATATTCCTTGTGTAAAGGTCTTTTCAGACTAGACGACGACACATCGGCGACTTTTTATTTTGCTTAGTTGTATTTGTTATATACCTCTAGGCTCGACCAGAGTGATACCACGGCCTCACAGAAAATCGACGTGAAGCTACGCTTGCATTGTGTTGCGTCGTGTGAGTGAGGTTGCCAGGGGCTTAATTACCCTCTCCCCTTCCACAATCTCTGAATCCCCAACGATCCTCCGCAACTCCTAATCCCTAATAGGCCAGTAACACAATTGTAACGCCTCTGGTGTTCCAGATGCACATGGGTGACACCGATGCTTACCATCAGGTCTGCTCGTTTGCCGGCTTATGCCGTAAAAAAATGCTTCGGATTGTGGTACGGTGTTTGGCCTAACATTAAATGACACAACATGAACATAAAATAACATAACATATTTTACTATAACAATGACTTTTGACTCGTTATTTTATTAATCTTATGGATGAGGGGGTAAAAGCCTATTGCCGTATAAGTCAAAGTCAAAATCATTTATTTCAATTAGACCAGAAAGACACTTTCGAATGTCAACAAAAAAAAAGTGAAGCTATTTGCGCATTCCAAGGTGTAGATAACTGTGGAGAAGAACGAGTAAGAAACTCCATAGGTTAGTCTTTTTCAATCAGGTTCACAATACAATTCTCTAGTTACATAGTTTTGATCACAAGCTACTTCCGCGCAGTTTCGCACGCTTTACACGGTCCAAATTAGACGTAGCGTAATGTGTTATAGTCTGTATTCTTTTTCAATAAATTCACAATCCAACACAAAATGAATTATTCAAATCTAACCCGTAGTTCTGGAGATTAAAGCGTTCAAACGAACAAACAAACTCGTGAGCTTTACATATAAAAGAAAAATAAAAATATGAGTATCAAAATAGATAAAACAATAGAGATGATGACAGGGTAAGAAAATTAAAAATCTAATTAGTCCGTCAGTTAGGTAATGAAAAAATATTAGATACGTAATTTTTCACTTTGTCGTATAAGAAAACAATTAGATAAAACGAATCAAAGTTTAGGAGTGGGAGTCATTTTAGAGTATAAATCGTACTCAAAAGTAACGTCATGCGATATTTCAAATCAATATGGAGGGGTAACGGGCTATTTGGTTAAAGCGACATTTTGGGCGATATTGAGTTATATAATTCGGAATCAGCGAATTTTTCTCCGTCGATTGATGCCGGTTTCATTAAAATCGGAGCACTTTTTTGGCGTTTCAAACAATTCTATTTTCGTGTTGTTTCCAAAGTGACAGTGTATTAAACGACATGGATTTCGCATTTTTTATTAAATTATGTACTTGAACCATTCCATCATATTAATAACCGAGACATAAACCAGTCACCCTATCTCTAATTAATAAGTCAAAATGAGTTAAAGCGTTTTTCCTGTTTCTAATTTTTACTAGCAAGTAACTTGAATCATTTTGACTTCCCACTAATCACACGGTGTGTTGTCGCTTAAAACATTTATCCGTCACCCAAATACGACATGGTTCGTCTCTTAAACACTTCTAGCTGCTTTTATTTTCCACGCAGGGTGCTACTTAAACCAAATAGTCGTTTTCGTTCAGATATTTTGTTTAGTCATAAATCATTTAGCCCTTCTTTTTTTTTTAAATACATGTCGTTTTATACAGATGATAACATTAATAGTGGATATTGAAACATTTTGCCAGTATTCATAAAAATATGAATCGGTCTTTAAATCACTAAATTTTAATATGGTACATTTCAATCATGTCATATGATACTATATTTATTGCATCGCCCGGGTGTTAAAAATCGTGATCATCCAACTGGACTATCGTGCGCTGGCGCTTCAGTCACTCCAGAATGCGTCGAAGACAGACGGGACGCGCACTCACCGCCAGTGTTTACGTAAAACGCTCATCGAAATTGAATCCTAAGTACTTTAATTTCAAGATCAACCTCGCGGTCGTCCGAAGACTTTGGTGACAATAGGCTATTGTGGAAGCTGATGACATACAATCTACGGCTGATTTAGCAACAGCTTTCGACGTTAGCATCAAAACAATATTGGTCCATTTACGTCAAATTGGGAAGGTAAAAAAACTTGACAAGTGTGTGTCCCACAAACTCAATGATCGCCAGAGCTAAGTATGCATCGAGCAGTGCCTTGCACTGCTCAACATAGTTGTAGTAGTAGTTAGTTCACCTAAACAATACCCGAAACGAAAACTTACTCCTAGAAAAGTGATGGTCACTGATGGTCTAGCGCCAGTCTGATTCATCACAGGTTCTTACCAAATGGAGTGAGCATTACTGCGGATGTGTAATGTGAAGAACTGAACACAATGATGGAGAAGCTGACACATCTCCAACCAGCACTGGTCAATCGCTCATCTCCATTGCTCCTGCATTACAACGCGCGACCTAAAGCTGCACAACAGATGGTCTCCAAGTTACAAGAACTGGGGTTGGAAGCTCTCTAATATCCACCCTACTCACCAGACTACTTCTTTTCCAGAATTTGAATAAATTCTTCGCGGGAAAAAAATTCATTACCCGAGAGTACAAAATGCATTTAAAGAATTTGTTGATACCCGTCCAGCTGATTTGTTTAAGAAGTATTTTGTGGCAGTTTATTGATGCCCAATAAACTGCCACTGCGTTGGCAACGATGCATTGATTACATGGGTGATGATTACTTCGATAAATACAAATAAAAAATAAATGAAAAAAATCGTTTAAATTTTTTCATCCAAAACGGCAATTTCAGTAAATAACCCATTAATTTATCTGATTTTGCTGAATAAATAATAATATAATCGTTGTTCCTACGGAGACTTATTTATTAATCTAAATAAATACTTTAATATTGTGTTGTGTTTATTTATCCGATGTAAGCACCTGATATTTTTGGTTGTTGCGATATATCCAGGTTGTTTTATCAGCCATTAATCATCTTAGATGTAAATAAACATAAACATAAGTAAATTAGCCTGTTACTCATTTTAGTCTAAATTGGTAGTTGAGATAAATAGCTTGCTTCTATTTATTTTGGGTTTCGTTATTTCATACTTTTTGGCTTACTCTGTAAATAGAGTGCATCGTCGCTTAATTTTTTTCCCTTGTAGCCAATTGTAGTTATGAAGTCACTTAAATCATTTTTCCTGACTCTAAAAAAGGGCAGATTGTATTAAGCGACATTTATCTTTGTAATTAAAGGTCTGCTTTATTTGGAATTAGCATCAGCAACTAGATATTTTTATTTAAATTTCAATGCAATTTACCCCGTTCAAACTGCAGAAGCGTTTTTTTTCGAAATTTCAAACTTTAAAGGGCTCTCCTGTAAAGTTGCAAAAATGTCGCTTAAACCATTGGTTTAAGCGACATTTTTGCACGTTACCCCTCGATATATATCTTCGAAACTATTCGTTTCCGTAAGAAAATAAGAAATACGTGTCTAATCTTTTTAAATAATCTACCAGACTGACATTATAATAAAAATTAGTTATCTATCCTATTCCAAAGACATAATAAAACACTATACCTATTAGGTACAAATATGAAGGTACCAATAAATGACAATTATTCCTAACTAATAGCATTAAATAACAATATGAGCAAAACGAGCTTCAAGTACTAAGAATTTGTAATATTGAAGACCTCAATATGTTTTATGATATTGCTAAACTTTCTAGTAAATTAATGAAAACTATTAATAACCTAGAGTTTAGCAGTAAGGAGATTTCTAATATAAATTAAAACCGAGGCTGAAGTAAGTTAAACTTCAAGATTACAGTAATAAGTGGTGATACCTGCAGCAAAGAAGTATTAAGATAGTTAAATAGGCTAATAATCTAATAGAATATGAAATAATATGCCATAACACCGTTTATCCCCGAAGGGGTAGGCAGAGGTGCACATTACGGCACTTGATGTCACTGTACAATGTAACACCTAATTTTCACTATTTATGTTGTGAATCCCGTGTAATAGGGGGTGAGCCTATTGCCATATACTGGGCACAATTCCTGACATCGTGCTACTACTGAGAATTTTTCAAAAACCCAGTAATATTTTGCCCGACTCGGGAATCAAACCTGAGAGCCCTTACCCGGCAGTCGCACTTACAATCACGACGCAGCAGAGAAATTCGAAAATAACAAATAATTTTAACGCAGCGTTCCACCGATTGTTGTGTAAACACGCCCTTATATTTCCAATAAATACAAGAGGCTGTCCACAATGCTTTCTTTAAATAAATTGGCTGCTACTCTACTATGTGCCTTTCCGAAATATATTTAAAGCTGATTATAGGAAATATACATTTGTCGTATAAGTTAATGCGCGTTGACTTTTGCATGCAAACGAGACATGAGAAAGGAAAGCTGTTTTCCTGTGTATTTATTTTCTTTGAAAATTTTCAATGAAATGAATACGTCATTTTGTTATTTCATCGATGTTTGAATCCTTTGTGTAATGTATGAAACGCAATGTTGCTACATTATTGAAATGATATAACACGCCGTTATTTTATTATGTAAGGAACATTGACTGACTGCCATGACTGCCATGATTCCCAGGCCCGGCAAAGTATGACTGGGTTTTTTAAAATTTCTCAGTAGTAGCACGGAGTCTGAAATTGTGCCCGGTATATGGCAATAGGCTCACCCCCTATTACATGGGACTCATAACATAAATAGTGAAAAGTGGGTGTTACATTGTACAGTGGTATAATGTGCACTTCTGCCTACCCCTTCGGGGATAAAAGGCGTGTTATAATATGAACAAAACATGATCACGGAGAATAGAATGAAATGTAATACAGAGAAAATTGACAGAGTAAATTAAGAATATATAACTTATATTACAATGCCACATGAAACCATATGCCATTAAAGAAATAAGTAATGAAATTTTCTATTACAAACTTCTTCATAGACAGATCCCCAAAAAACTAGTCGCTTAGTGGTATAAAGGTTACCCCGTCATAAAAAAATAGGTTTGAAACTTGCACTCTCACAAGACAAACGAGTGTCTTAAACCTCTGGAACATAACTGTCGACATTAACTATTATTGCTAGTACCTAATGATCATCATAACATGACATTTGTGCAGTTAATTACGTTCACAAAGTAACCCACTCGTGCTTCATAATTAATTATATGAAATAAATCTAATGTTATATACATAATTTCAGCTGTAATTCTGTACTACGGATTTGTTGGCGAACATTTATAGTGGGCGATCATTGAGGATTGAATAATGAGACTCGTCTAAAGTTTCAAATGTGTGGGTATCGGTGCAAATGTTATTTAAGTTAGAGGTATAATAATATACCTAATTTATCTGGAAAACCTTCCTTTAAAGGTCATTGTGGGTGAATCAAGTACTATCATCATCATCAACAGCCTACGCCCACTGCTGAGCAAAGCCTCTTCTCACACGGAGAAGGTTTGAGCATTAATCACCACGCTTGCTCAATGCGGGTTGGCGAATACAAACTTATAATTAGAAATCAGGTTCATATATAATCAGGTTTCCTAACGATGTTTTCTTTCACCGTGAGTCAGTGGTGTCTAGATCTTAGAAAGTACATATAACTCGGAAAAAGTCACATTGGTACTTGCTGTTGGTAGGTTTCGAACCCGCATCTTCATGCATGAGAAGAAGTCTTATATAATTCTTAAACCTCCGAGCCACCACGACATCAAGTACTATAGTGAAAGTCATTATACCTCTATTATATGTGTAAATTACGTTATAAAATCGATATCAATACACTATTTTTGAGGTCGATTTATTAATATACTAAAGTAAACAAACAGTTTTCTGACCGTATCAAAATCGGTTCAGCCAATCGCGAGATAATCGCGAATAAACATACCCGTTGAAAATCGTTGAAAATCATCCCCTGAATTTGTACATACAAAAGTGGTCTCTAAACATTGGAAATAAGGTCTATAATGTAGTTAGTGGAGAGCGGTCACCGGTTGCTTGGGGATAAACTGACAACATTCTTCTTTTTTTGAAGTCAGTTAAAAAACATAATGATAAGCCCCGAAGGGGTAGGCAGAGGTGCATATTATTGTAGCACATTCCAGACTACGCGCTATTAGCTACTAATTTTTTTCCAAAAACAAAAAGATCGAATAATATTTCACCCGAAGGATCGAATCTTTTGCTCAGAATTAAATCTTTTACATGATTGGTGGATGATTTGTCACACCCCTTTGGGGACTGTCATACTATATGGTGATACTTTTTAAACAATATTATATTTACAAAGAAGAAATATTTTCCTAAAAGCAGATAGCAAAGTCAGTTTTCTTCCACGATTTCAAATATCCGGGTCACAAGAAATTTTATCTTAAGTTTCAAACTCGATCTATATTTATTAGTGAAATCGTAATTTACGTTTCAGTTGACTTTTTAATCTTTTGCGGAAAATAGAGAGAGGGTAATGCCCTTGTAGGAAGTTAAAATACCAGTTTAAGGTTTTAACCTCAAAAATGTATTGTTACAAGTAAAAATTTAAATAATATACATTTTTTTGAGGGGGGAAAATCATCCAATGACTTCTCCTGCCTTGGAGTAGGCGAGAGGCAGACTCTTACTGACCAAAAACCACCAATATGTATATATAATAAAATTACATGTACAAAATAATAATTATGGAATCTAGTACCACCTTCGCATCAACAGCCTATAAGTGCCCACTGCTGAGCAAAGCCTCTTCTCACACGGAGAAGGTTTGAGCATTAATCACCACGATTGCTCAATACGGGTTGGCGATTATAAACTTATAATTAAAAATAGTAAGTCCAGGTTTCCTTACGTTAACGTTGTTTGTAACGGTTACGTTGTTTTCCTTCACCGTTTGTCAGTGGTGTCTGAATAATCTTATAAAGTACATATAACTCGGAAAAAGTCACATTGGTACTTGCCCTTGGTAGGTTTCGAACTCGCACCCTCATGCATGAGAAGCGGGCGTCTTAAACCTCCGGGCCACCACGACATTACAGTACATATAAATCTTTTCCAACACGTTAACAGAATTCTTAGGCATCAATTCAGTACTGAAAGTGCCTACATAACCGAAAGGATGAAGAATTGACATTCATTCACATACAATTTCTACATTTTTTGTGCGATAAGTACCAACCTGATGTAAAAAGTTTACTCACATACTAATAAAAAAAAACTATTAAAAAAACAGCTGCACGCACAAACATTTAGCGTAAAGAACACAAACGAATGGTCAACATTTTTCTTTCGGTTCTTATTTTAAACTTTTACATTTTATTTTGACAGTTCGATTATATTTCTATTCTAACGATGTGATCCATCACGTACTGAAAGTGTAAACGTTAAAGATCGCTTTGAACGATCTTTACCGTCATTTCAGTCAACGGCCCGATCGTTTTAGTGTTTGTATAACCTTCGTTCCACGTTGACTCAATGATATTAATTCTTTTATGATAATAATGACTTAATTTTATCTTCTTGGACTACTTGTAACATCTACCTATATTTTGTTATGACTAATTTAAATAATGTAATAAATGACAAATTGTAATTGTAATTAATATTTTCTTATGACTAATTTAAACAATATAATTAATAAATAATAAATTATAATTGTAATTAATATTTTCTTATGACTAATGCAAATAATGTAAGTAACAAATAATAAATTGTAATTGTAATTTTCACAAAAGTATTGCATGCTAATTGGCAGAATGTAGCTGATCAAATTATTTTATAATAACTACTGTAACATCTACACTTGACCTGTATTCGCAATAAATGATTTGAATTTGAATTTGAATTTGAGATTTTTACACGCGAAGAAATGATGGCTGGAACTTTTTTCGAACAGTTGCTTCCAGCTAAGCAGCCGTCTTGTTTCCCATGGAACAATAGGTGCATTCGCTGTAAAAGCCTTCTTCGCTTTTAGCCCGGATTATCTTTATTCCCGTACCATGCGCATTACTCCCATTTCGCACTGTCTACGAGTTGTGAACTCAGTCTATTCTGTGAGACTCGGCCGCGTGGTCGCCTCCTCACTCACGCGTCAGAATGTTCGCAACTTTGAACGCAGCGAGTCACCGGTAAAATAACGGACAATATTCCATGGTTCTAAATTCAAAATTATAGAATTATTGTCTTAGTATTTGAAAATAAAGAGTTCTTCTTTTGTTTAAAAAAAAAAATAATGTGCGTGTGTGATTTTTGTGTCTGTGAAGTTTATTAAAACTTTTTCATAATAATAATAAAAGTTGATAAAATTGAATGTTACAAAAAAAATATTTGGATTTAATATTGCGTAGATATGAATATTAATTAAAGGCAGGTACTCGAAACGCTATTTTGGTTGAAGTGCGGAAAGTTTGTTGGCTTTAGATGATTTATGAAGCAGACGACACCGTGGACGCGACGGTTCGGAAAATTTTAATGCTTCGGAACTGACGTGACTTTCGGTAAGTAGGTAATAAATTCAGATGGGCTTGAAATTAATTGATTTAATTATGAAGGCATTGTTCTGTTATTATATATGAAATATATTTTAATAAAATTACGAGAGTATATGTTGTTATTGTATAACTTACCTAATACATCCATTTTAATAGAATGTTGTGCCTGTTTGTATGTATTCGTTACATTACGTTCTTTATGGGCTGCAATAAATAAAATGCTCCGGTTGATAGCCAAACATATTTATAGTTCCAAACAAATTAATGTCGACATCTCTTTGTATCACTGAATACACCATAAACCAGTCGAAACTAGAAAACAGATGCTTAATAAATACTCTACCTACGATGTAGACTAAAATATTCCAACAAAAAGAAAAGCATTTTACTCGGTACACGGTTTAGGATGTAAGGCTTGCACTTGGCCTCGTTTGCTGGCTGTTGGTACAAGAAAATAAAAAAGAAAACCATTTCTAGACACGCATAAAACTAAAAAAAAAACATTACGTTTAAGAAAAATACCCACTAAATATTAATAATCTGTTATATAATTAGACAAACGAACAACACTATAATAATTTATTTTAAAATTACAACTACAAAAAATTTCCAAATATTTATGCTTAAATATTTTTTGCAGTAACCATTGTATTTTGTTATCGTGTTTGCATAATAAATCTTAATTAATCAATCAATAGAGTTTAATTTTCAACACAAACGTGCTTAACAGAAACATACAACAGATTTACCAAAATAAATACAAGTTAGTTTTCACTTAGTTGTTGACACATAACTTAACATCACGCCTTTTATCCCCTAAGGGAAAGGCACAATACGAAAGGCCCCTAAGGGAGAGGTGCACAATACGACACTTAATGCCATTGTACAATGTAACACTTTCCACTAGTTATGAGTCTCATGTAATAGGGGGTGAGTCTATTGCCATATACCGGGCACAATTCCAGACTTCATGCAACTACTGAGATTTTTTTAAAAACCCAGTAATACTTTGCTCGACCTGGGAATCGAAACCGAGACCCCTTGCCCAGCAGTCGCATTTGCGACCACTCGGCAAACGAAGCAGTCAATATTAATATACTATTACTACTATTATATACGCACTTTGCTTCTTTTAAACTGATAACAGTAACTGACATTTTAACGAAAGAACTATCTTCAACAGTTTTTTATTGACAAGTCAAAGATAGAGAGGAAAATTGACATGATTCAGTATCACCAAAGAACTTTTTCATAAATACGATAACCTTGACTAGATCAAGTTCAAATAATACCTTCAATTATGACCTAACCACAAGGTCGAAGCTACGGAAGTCTAAAATAATTATGTATCAAAGAAATGTTGCAATTGATTACACAAACATTTTTTCTTGGAAAATATTTCAGTTGGGTTAAAGTTTAATGAATTTAAATAAGAAAAACATTACATTTACAAATACTTCATTTTGATTCCGCGAGTCACTTAAGGGACCAGTAGAATACCAGCCGCGAGTCACTTAAGGGACCAGTAGAATACCAGCGCGAGGCCCTGTCTTGCACATGCTGAACAGGTCCCATTTCACAGACTTGGGACATTAATAGATCATAACATAACATCACGCCTTTTATCCCTGAAGGGGTAAGCAGAGGTGCACATTATGCCACTGTACAATATAACACCCATTTTTCACTATTTATGTTGTGAGTCCCTCAGTCCCATGTGATAGGGGGTGAGCCTATTAGCCAGACTCCGTGCTACTACTGAGATTTTTTTTAAAACCTTTACTTTGCCCAACCCGGGAATCTAACCCGAGACCCCTTGTTCGGTAGTCGCACTTTCGACCACTCGGCCAACAAGGCAGACATTAGTAGATATGTATTTATAAACTTATGTGTAAAATCTATATGTGATTTGTATTAGCGTGTGAATTAAAGTTCTTTTTCTTTCTTTCTTTCATTTATTTGATTTGAAAGCGTATAGTTATCACATCACTAAACTTCATTTTTTTATGTGTCGACATTTTTCATGTGTGGTCGACATTTACTACTCACTATCTGACCTGGTGATAACTGGTAATGCGAAGTATAATGGAGAACAATCAATCGTTCTCTCTGATATTCATACAGCTTCACACCCTCGCCAGTGGACTATAGAGGGATTTAAAAAAAAAATCTCATTTATAAAAAATATTTTTTTTAAGGGGGAAAATCATCGAATGACTGCTCCCACCTGGGTGAGGCGGGGGGGGGAGTGTCAGACTCTTACTGACTAAAAACCACCCCGTTCCTTCTCCTGCACGTCGAGTCAGAGCCCCGGTTACCCGTTAGGTTCTCCGCGACCTAACGGGACCTAACTAATATACCTAGTTATAAAAGGTATAGACTCTGGAATTGATGCAAACCGCGACGAAAAATGAATGTCACTTCTTAAAATTCGGGATTAAAATTAAAAAACGTAACATGATTTACTTACGTGATCTTTATACAAAAAATAAAACCTCTTTTGAAAGTATTGAAGTAAATAAATATGAATTATCTTAACTAAATATTTTTCCAAAGCCTTTGCCTACAACGGAAAACCAATAAATCGACCAATCATTTTCATTTCCCATAGGAAGTGGGCAAAGATTGTAATCAAGTAAATTGTATCAATCAATGTCATTTCTCGTGTTTGTTCGCTCGGTACAATGATTGGGAGTGACAGATAGTTACTTGGGGTTTTTTTTTTTTTTTTAAGGGGGGAAAATCATCGAATGACTTCTCCCGCCTAGGTGAGGCGGGAGGGAGTGTCAGACTCTTACTGACTAAAAACCACCCCGTTCCTTCTCCTGCACGTCGAGCCGGAGCCCCGGTTACCCGTTAGGTTCTCCGCGACTCCGAATCGGCATCGGCCGTATTGGGCCCCATCTGTGGTGGTCTGATGGCTCTTTGAGGCGCGCGCGGAACGCGACGCGCCGTACGCTCGGGTCTGTTTCTGGTCGGACGGGGAGCCACCCATGCTCGCCGTCCGCAGGCCCGCGCTTACGGTGGCCGGAGATCGTCTCGCGATCCCCGACGCCCGGTGTGTCCTTCGCGATGGCTGGGTTGCGAGGAGGCAGCGCTTCGCTGCCTCACGCGTCCCGCCTCCTCCTTAGCTAGCATCACTGCTTCGCAAAAGGAGGAGACGGCATCCCAGTCCCCCTCGCTCCGCATCATGGCCTGCACTAGGCCCGGACGCGAGAGGTCGCCATCGCCGATCACTTCCCTGAGGACACGGCGGTGCTCAGCCCACGAAGGGCATTGCCCCACCGTGTGTTCCACCGTGTCCTCAGGGCGGTCCTCGCAGTGATGACACCCGGGCGTTTCCTCCCGCCCCATCAGACACAGGTACCTCCCGAAACTTCCATGTCCGGTGAGGACCTGCGTCAGGCGGTAGGTGAGGACGCCGTAGCGTCTCTCAAGCCACTCCTCAAAGAGGGGACTTACCGCTGCGATGGCAGCGAGCCCAAGTTACCTGGGGTAAGCTGCACATGTTTTTAAAAAATATATTCTATAGAATATATTTTTATTTAAAGTCTTTAGGTGTTTTCTCACCGGGAGCATTCACGTGTAATGTAACATTCTAGATTCGACTTTGAGTATTACATTACAATAATACCTCCCTGACTAACGAGCATTTGTGTGTAATGTTACTTATAGATTCAACTTTGAGCATTTCATAGCATGATATCAAATATTGATGTTACAAGTTGTATCAAGATTTTTTTTTTTTTTTTTTATGTTTGATGGGGCGACGTTTGACCACTATCTCGCCTGGTGGTAAGCGATGATGCGGTCTACGATGTAGCACGTCGTCCCATAAGCAACCTATTCACTCGGGCCTTGAAGACTCCCAGGTTGTACCCTTCAGGAAATACAGACTCTGGCAAAGAATTCCACTCTTTAGCAGTACGCACAAGGAAGCTTGAAGCGAAGCGCTTCGTGCGTGTGGGCGGAACATCTACCATGAAACGGTGACGCTTCGCCGATTGTCTTGTGGTACGATGATGGAAAGGACTAGGGGGAATCAAGTTGTGCAATTCCCCTGCACACTCACCGAAATGTATCCGGTAGAAAACCGAAAGGCTTGCAACCTTACGCCTGTGCTCGAGGCTTTGAAGCCGAGCCTTCACAAGCGCATCATCGTCGATGAGCCTCTTGGCACGCCTCTCAATGTGCTCTAACGCGTCCAGCTGATATTTTGCCGAGCCGTCCCAAAGATGAGAGCAGTACTCCATACAGGACCGAACCTGTGCCTGGTACAGGCTCAGCAATTGTTTCGGCGTGAAGATATTACACATTGTATCATTACAAGGTGCACATTGTAATGCTCGGTTCTCCTCCTTCACTGATGTAATGCTCAGATCTGTAACACCGAAAACACGCGAATGTTTTCGGTGAGGGAGCACCTTTTAATTTTTTACCGACTTCAATAAAAGGAGGAGGTACTATGTTCGGCTGATGTTTTTTTTTTGTTTGTATGTTCCTTTAACATAAGAATGTTGATTTCATAAGCAGTAGTTATTACTTCTACTATAATTTCTTTATTTTCATTCTTAGTTTGCATGGTTTTTATATCACTTCTTTGTCAAGTTGGTTAACCTATAATCGGCGACTGTATAAGCCCAATACCTATTGTTACATTTGTTATTTCTTAATGCTACGTATAGAGTCATAAAAGCTGTTGGTATACCTATTTAAATATTTTTTTTTTTTAATATTTTGTGAATTTGAAAAGTTTTTATGATGATGTAACTCGATTCTGAGTACTAAGTTCCCTAAAACCTAAATCTTTTTAACTAGGACCGTCGACCTGGCTAAGGGCAATCAAGTATGGAAATTAAGGCAAACCCTTTATGTAAAAGGACACCCACAGCATAACAGTGGGACCTTATAAACTACGACCTTCAACCCGACTGCCAAGCGCCATGCTCTTGGACGTAGGCAAATCCCATCTAATGGCCTAAATATATCAAATCAATCTACCTATCTAAATCCTATCTACCTATCTAAAGGCAAATCCTATCTACCTATCTAAAGGCCAGACCATAGCTGCAGTAGATTATTACAGGCTTGTAGCCAGACTTGCCGTAATAATTAGCAGGCCTTGATATCACAAATACGATTCATCAAAAACTATTTATTAGTACGGTTCTAAAAATAGTTTAATTAATAAGAATCACTGACTGAAAGGGTATTTTTAATCACGATGTTGTAAAAGACGGGACGAGGCCGCGAGCAGAACTAGAGTCCTAATTACCCACTCGTGCCCGGTGTGAATTTGTTTAATATTAAACTGCCCTTTAGTAATATCTAAACTATTAATTAAACTAATATACAAAGGTGAAGAGTTTGTTTGAATGCGCTGACCTCAGGAACTACTGATTTAATTTGAATGATTATTTTTGTGTTTAAAACATCACTACTACCTACAAACTAAATATCAAAGTGTGGGAGAGCAATACTTTCGGCACAAATGGTTCGGCTCGACCGGAGTGATACCACGGCCTCACAGATTACCGACGCGAAACAACGCTTACGTTGTGTGAGTGAGGTTACTGGAGGCCCAATTATGCACCATTCCCAATATCCCCAATCCCCGAATCCCAAAACATCCTCAAATTCCTAATACCCAAAAAGCAGGTAACGTACTTGTAACGCCTCTGGTGTTTCAAGTGTCCATGGACGGCGCCGATTGCTTACCATCGGGTGATTCGTCTCATTACGTTCGTTTACCGGCTTAAAAAAAATCACTCTGAGATCGTCTTATTCGGCGACTCGGATCTTATTACCCGAGTAGCGGGTGAAACCGAGCGAGAATGGCTATATTCTTCTATGTTACCTTATAACACTTTACTTACTCTCTACACTTGAAGTAAATTTCACTTGATACCTACAAAAAAAATCATACTCGATGTTATTTGTTTTTCATTTGCACCTATTACAAAATTGAACACATCAATTGCCACGAAGCTGTTATACTATAACTAAATTGGATAAACCTAGTCATATTTTATCTGACTCATGTTTACAATGTTTACAACTTGGCAATTAGTGAAGAATTAATGCTAAAGTTAGACTATTTATAAAAAACTAGCACCAAACATTTACCTTCAGAAAACTTTTGAAGAAAAATGCTCTAACATCGTTTGCTAGTAGTACCCCATGGAGTTTTACGTGCTAAGTGCTATTGTAAGGTCGTTAACTGAAGGTATAGCGCGACACACAGTGGGAGGTTTTGTTATTCAGAATATGTATTGTAGTACTACAGGGTTTTCGAACTATTGTACATGTATATTTTACTTACGATTGACTGCGCGCTGGCCGCGATGGCTGGGAAACTGACTGCGATGCAACGTGTCGCAGTTTCGATTCCCTCACGGAACAACTCCTTGTGTCATCCACAAATTGTTGTTCTATAATTTGTGCATAATTATTATATTTGTTTATAATTAGAAGATATTTAAATTATTTTTGTTGTTTTGATCAAACCGAAACAAACCACGACCATGTGGCTATTTCAGGAATGAAGCAAGATCGATGAAAATTGAGATGATGACGGAGTGTGAAAATTATCTATAATTATATCTATTTACTTACGAAGGTAAGTTAGGTAATGAAAAAACATTAGACACGTATTTTTTATTTTGTTGTATAATTAAGATAGAACGAATCAAAGTTTAGGAGTGGGGGCTAAAACGTCATTTCTACATATAAAATGTACATAGAAATGACGTCACGCGACATTTCAAATCAATATATCGTCGAAAGTATTCGTTTCTGTAAGAAAATAAAAAAATACGTGTCTAATGATTTAAAATAATCTACCAGACGGATATTAAAATAAAAATTAGGCATCTACCCTATTACGTAAAAAATATTTGAACAAAAGTGACTGAATGATCTAATATTCGCGCTTCTCACATTAGCCTACGGTTTGACGTAAATAAAACAATACATGGCAAATTAGATGCTGTAATAAATTAACTTTATCATGTGTGTACGTCCGACTTTTTATATCTACATTTACGACTTTTATTGAAGCTGAAATTATTTGAGTCAGACCGTCATTTCCAAAGCATTTTTTTTTAATAAATTGTGAATTTTGATCTCCAAATAACATAATGGATGGGTTTTGTTTGTCCCACCGTTTTATCTAAATCTGTAGTATTTTTTTTAAGGGGGGTTAGTCATCAAATGACTGCTCCCGCCTGGGTGAGGCGGTGTCAGACTCTTACTGACTAAAAACCACCCCGTTCCTTCTCCTGCACATCGAGCCGGAGCCCCGGTTACCCGTTAGGTTCTCCGTGACTCCGAATCGGCATCGGCCCTATTGGGCCCCATCTTTGGTGGTCTGATGGTTCTGATGAACGCAACGCGCCGTACGCTCGGGTCTGTTTCTGGTCAAACGGGGAGCCACCCATGCTCGCCGTTCGCAGGCCCGTACTTACGGTGGCCGGAGATCGTCCCGCGATCCTCGACGCCCGGTGTGTCCTTCGCGATGGCTGGGTTGCGAGGAGGCAGCGCTTCGCTGCCTCACGCGTCCCGCCTCCTCCTTAGCTAGCATGACTGCTTCGCAAAAGGAGGAGACGGCATCCCAGTCCCCGTCGCTAAATCTGTAGTATTTACTGAGACTTATTTGTTTCATTGTAGCCAGTGGCGTAGCGTATCTTGGCGGGGCCCCGTATAAAAATTTGTTTGGGGGCCCCGTATAAAAATATTTCTCAGAAGACATTTTCTTTTACATATTATTATAACATTTATTTACATAATATTATGACTGACTCCCTCTGCACAAAACTATCGGACAATGATTACTTTAGTTTTTCCAAAGTTTCTGCCATGGAATAGATTTCTCTATTATACATAATTATAGTTTTCTCTATTCCATGGTTTCTGCCAACCTTTAAACACATGCATTTTGTGATTATTGAAATAAAAAATAAATTGAGAAGTTTTTATTTTGTTGCTTACACACTTTAGGGGCCCCCGTGGTCTGGGGGCCCCATATAATTGATATGGCAAATACGGTGCTAGCTACGCCCCTGATTGTAGCACTGTTCTGAATCTGGTTCTATTACTGCTTGGTTAAAACTATAAAATATTAAAAATTTAACAACAACAACAACACATAAACGTTAACCGCCATCTATGGCTTTTCTCCACTTCTGTAGGTATTTTTTTTAAATTGGGACAAGCCCGCTACAGCCTCCCAAAACCGCTACAATTCCTGAAAGCTAGAATCTACAGTTGATACAACAATGATAACACCGGAACACTGAAGTCCGGCGCGTCTCAGCGGGACTTTATTAATTTCTGAGGATTTGTCATAATCGCTTTATAGGCGGGTTCGAATTTTAAAATCAAATAAAAATCAGATCCTGTATTAGGTTCAGATTTATTAGAGCACTAATGCCTGGTTTCTGTCACATGGCACATTTATCTGTCTCCTGCAACACCCACGGGAAGAGCAGAGACAAAGAAAATTTAACTGTGATATTACCACACGGCTTACTAAAAATTGTATAGTAATCTAAATTTAGATCTACTGTCAGTGAATATTTAATAACCGGGTTAGCCTAGAATGCGACCCTAATTTGACGTTGAATATTTAATTTGGTTTACAGCCGCTGATATTAAGGATTTATTTATGTAGTAAACTATTATAGTGGATTTTTGTTTCATAGTGGATTGTGATGGTACTATGGCAGACATTAATGCCATATGGCCATATGACAACTGCCTCGTTGGCCGAGTGGTCGCAAGTGCGACTGCCAGGCAAGGGGTCTTGAGTTCGATTCCCAGGTCGGGCAAAGTACCTACTAAAGGGGTTATAAAAACATCTCAGTAGTAGCACAGAGTCTAGAATTGTGCCCGGTATATGGCAATATGTTCACCCCCTATTACATGGGATTCATAACGAAATAGTGAAAAGTGGGTGTTACATTGTACTGTGGCATAATGTACACCTCTGCCTACCCCTTCGAGGATAAAAGGCGTGATGTTATGTATGTCAATTGTAAGTTTAACAACATGTGTGTGTATCTCTAACATACCTTTGGGGATAAGAAGGTGCAACATTGATTTCTGTTACGACTGTTAGATTAATGTAATAATACAACTTAAAAAAACCGTAAACAATGACATTATAAAAAGAAAAACCATATTCAAATGACAACTCTACTACTGTGTACTATGAATCATATTACAAGTGTACCCACTTCATCTCTAAATGCAAACACGTGCAGATAACCCATAGATACATACATAAATAGATACATACATATAACGTATTACATAGGAAGATAGATCGAGGTACAAGACCGAATACAATTTGTCTTAATCTGTCATCATTTTGAGGATTCATGTTTTCCCGGTTGATTGAACTACATCCAAATAGTACATTTCTCATAGATTTATAATTACAGAGGGTAAGTATAAATAGGATAGAATCCTGGAGTAAAGTGAAGTTTTAATAGGGTTTTCTAACATTAGTATTTAGTCAATTACTCTGAGAGTGATACCCCTTTATTGGGTGATGGGAGAAATCATCTAATGACTTCTCCCGCTTAGGGAAGGCGAGAGAGTGTCAGACTCTTATTGACTAAAAACTACTCCGTTCCTTCTCCTGCTATAAGCCACGTCACTCACACACCACACACACACACACACACACACACACACAGATCACGCCAGGGTCACGGTCACCACTTTAGGGAACAAAGACAATATTTCCTTATGATCGGAAAAAGCGGATCCTCCGTCCAGGCGAGGTGATTGTGCCTGGCGGCCTTTCTGCCCAACAGTTGTTAGTTGGGATTTTCTATCTATGTTAATTCGCTTGTAAACTTTACATATGCGATGTAGAATTTCGTGACGTCATCGTTGATTTGTTTCATTGATAGTCTATGCGTGCGTGAACTGTCATTTGATATGTGTCGCCACAAGCCAGACCCTGGTAACCCGTAAGGTTGTCCGCAGCTCCGGGGAAAGAGATACCCTAGCAGTAACTCATGAAATTCCAATAAAGTGAAGGTTGAAATAATTATATGTCCTCCCCTGTTCTAAAAGCCAGCAAGGCATTAATTGTAATTTATTTTGCGTATGTCCATAGACAGCGCTGATTACATACAATCAGATGATCTATCTATTCATTTGCCGTACACCGTAACACGTTTTATTAGCTGTCTGATGTAATGGACGGTATGGTTTAAGACTCCATGTCTTCAAAATTGCAAAGCGTAAACGCTACCTGTATTCATACATTTCTTATTTTAACTGACAAAGTGCTGTTTTTTTTTTATGGCGGGGTTGGCATATCAAAGATAAAAACCCCTTAAATAAAAAACAGATTAAAAAAAAAAGTGCTGATTTATCCATCCCCAGATAACTTTATCGGAGAAATAAAAGAACTGTCAGACGTCAATTTCATTCTATGACTAGCTTTTCTCCGCGACTTCGTCCGCGTATAATAATGACTTATGGCAAATTTTGGATTTTTTATTAGTCTTCTCCAAGGTTAATTTCAATGCTGTGTAAGAAATCTCAACAGAATCAATTTAGTCATATTTATTGTAAAATGTTGTTTACTTTCGTGATTTCAAAAAATTAACAATTATTAGTGTAGATTAATAATTACCTATTAATTAATGGATCCCTAGCGTCTTTCACCCTTTCCTCCCTTTCTACGAACCAGAAAACCTCAGAAGATATAGTTATATGAAGCTATATTTATAGTGATTGCAGTCCCATGTCATAATAGTATGTTGATGTTCAAGTAAGTCAATAATAGCAGTGGGTGACGCCATAAATAAAATAGGTTAGGACGTCACAATAGCCTTGAAATTGAAGGCCAGGGGATGCGGTAATAAGCACGTCGTGTGTCTTTTCATATATACATAATATGTCTATATGTCGCGGAGAAACTAACGGGTAACAGCAAGAGAAGGATCGGGGTGGTTTTTAGTCAGTAAGAGTCTGACACATCCCGCCTCACCCAAGCGGGAGCATTCATTCGATGATTTTCCCCCCTTAAAAAAAATATGTCTATATATTAATATATTCAAAGAATAGTAAGCCTTATTGTATAGACAACAGACTTTCTTTTACCTATTCTTATTACAATTTATTATTTAACTTGGGTTTGTTTGAAGGCTAGATCTTTGAGGTAATCTTTAGAAGTACGGGTTCTAATTATAGAATTATATTTGTACATGAACATAACATCACGCCTTTTATCCCCGAAGGGGCTGGCAGAGGTGCACACAGAAGCAAACATAACATAAATAGTGAAACAGCTGTTTCACTATTTATGTTATGAGTCCCATGTAATAGGGGCTGAGCCTATTGCTATATACCGGACACAATTCCAGACTCCATGCTACTACTGAGATTTTTTTAAAAACCCAGTGGTACTTTGCCCGACCCGGGAATCGAACTCGAGACCCTTTGCCCGGCAGTCGCACTTGCGACCACTCGGCCAACGAGTTAGTCTATTTATATTTAAATACAAAAGTGTTTAAAGAGTTTTATTTGGGGTCACGGTATTTAAAATGAAACATGGATTCTATTTTAAATGAGAAGCATCAACCTTTTAAGTTTCATCCGGCGGTTTTGTTATTTTAGGGTATGGTATGTAAAAAAAAGGTTTTTCTACAATATATACCTTTACATTTGCCTGCTGTGTTTTCTTATATAATTATTTATTTTTGGAAATTTGATTTGTTGTAGTGACATAACTACAATAGTTGGACATATTATTATGCTACCGTGGAGTTTCTTGTAGACATTATGCTATTCTTCAATATTTTTGTACATTATTTTGTTCTATCGCTAATAAATTCGGCAGCGCATTTGACGAAAGACATTATATGACTCATTTTTCTACACCTTCGGTTACATAATTGGTCAAATTTTACCAAGGATCCCTAATTTATTTCAAAATGAAATGTAGGCTATGTCAAATTGGAAGAATGTAGCATACTATTGGTGAAAGAATTTTTTAAATCGGCCCAGTTCTTTACAAACATACAAAAATAGGTGCAAATCTTTCCTCTTTATAATAATAATAATTATTAGTATAGATAAATGAAACTCGTTGTCACGCCATAACTTGAGAATGGCTGGACCGATTTGGTTGATTGTTTTTTTTGTTGTGTTTGTTATTGTCAGGAGAAGTTTCGAATGATAGAAAAAAGAATCCTGAAAATCTTATGGGAATGGGAGAAAACGGGATTGCGCGTACCAAGTCGCCGGCAGAAGCTAGTATTATGTTAAGCTGAAGTGTTTGTCTGTTTGAACGCGCTGATCTCCAGAACTACTAGTTCAAATTTAATTCTTTTCGCATTAGATACTAATCCATTTATCGACCTATAAAATATACGTAATAGGCCTCCGATGACCTCACTCACACAACGAAACACGCAACAAACAAGCGTTGTTTCACGATGGTTTTCTGTGAGGCCGTGGGCGACGTCACTCACTCCGGTCGAGCCGGCCCATTCGCGCTGAAGCATGGCTCTCCCACACTTGTATGAAACAAGTCTACGTTGCATATAAAATAAGCATATAAGTAGGCAAAATATTCTACGTAGTTACATACATAGTTTCGTCGAAGCAAAGAAATTTTTATTACTGCTGTTATTCCAGTCCATTTTATGAATGATTCGTTTCTACCACGTGAATCCGGCTCACACTTGCCAAGTTTTTACAGCCCCATAAAAATTCATTCACAAGAAGCATTTTAAAAATATAAGAATTTTCCGATTTTAGAATTGAAATGAATCGAACCAATGTGTAATTTCGTTTATTGTTCTGGATTTTTTGTTCTCGAACGTTTTTGTTTTGTTTTTATAAATATTTTTTAGTTATAAGATTATATGCCATGCACATTTAATGTACCAATATTAGAAATTTATAAAATAACTAAGAATTAAATTTTTACTTGAGACATAACTGGTGCAAAATTGTTATACCCCGTGAATTTGTTTTTTTTTACGTTGCCAATTACCAAACGATTTGCCATAGGGAGTACTTTCGATGTATAAAGTTAAAACAAAAAAGGAAAAAAACTTTTTTTTATTTAAAAAAATATCATGGTAATACGCACGTGAAACACTGGACGTAAATTTATTAATTATTAGTATTCGCATCCCACGTGCCACCCGACGAGAAATACCTCTTCGAGAATCACATCGCGTGACGTTTTGATAATGAACTATGAGTTCGTATGCTTTCGAAGTTTGCTTTTTGCAATGGTTCACCAATTATTTTTCGTTTTAAACATTTTATTTCTTTATAAAAGTACTAGCTTTTACCCGCGGCTTCGCCTCGCGGCACAAATGGATAAAAAGTAGCCTATGTGACATATACACACAGCGCCATCTATACCAATGATTTCGTTTTTCCTCGAGAATATCACATATTTCCGGAATAAAAAGTACCCTATTATTTAATCCAGACTTCTAACTTTACGTTTGCAAAAAATCAAAGCAATCGGTTTAGTAGTTACGGCGTGAAAGGGGAACAAACAAACAAACTCACTTTCCGATTTATAATATTAGATATTATAAAATAAAATTACCAAGACATTTGTTACCAAGGCAGAACCATTTTACTCTGCGATGAAAACGAAATAGATTTCACGGTATGAAACATATATTCGAGACTCTAAGCCCAGTTATATTCCCTTGTTTCTTTCTTAATCAAGTCCATTTGCCAGTGGCGACATCTGTATTAGACATAGGAGGGTAACTGGTAGTTCCGGGACATAAACTTTGCCAGGTTAAAAATACAATATAAACAATGTTCTCTGACATGGTTCGTGATGTCCCACATAAAGTTCCATTGAGAACACCAACTTCCACGGTTTTACGTTGTTCCAAGTTTAAATGGGGACGCTTTATTTTTTTTAAGTTTTTTTTTTGGAACGTGTTATCTTTTTCTCGCTGTTGATGGGTATAACGAAATCAAATTTTAATCTTGAAAATATTAGTGAAATAATTGAGAAGCTTCGATTTAATCGTATTCTGTTTTGTAATCGTTGAATGCCTCGTTGGCCCTGCGGTAGTAAGTGCGACTGCCGGGCAAGGGGTCTCGGGTTCGATTCCCGGGTCGGGCAAAGTATTACTGGGTTTTTTAATTATTCTCAGTAGTAGCACGGAGTCTGGAATTGTGCCCGGTATATGGCAATAGGCTCACCCCCTATTACATGGGACTCATAACATAAATAGTGAAAAGTGGGTGTTACATTATACAGTGGTATGATGTGCACCTCTGCCTACCCCTTCGGGGATAAAAAGCGTGATGTTATGTTATGTATGTCTGTTTTGTAATATATTTACATTCAAATGATACAGGATGAGTGATAGACCGATCATTTTTATACTACAGAATCTCACTTTATTTTACGTGCAATAAACTACAGTTGGTCGTATTAAATAAATATCTAAGAAGGTAGATCTTATGTTTTGTCATAAAATTGTTAGTGTCTTCTTGTTGCGTGACAGACTATCGTCAGCTCTTAAAGTTTTACAATTGACATACCTCTACTTAATACAGGCACTTAAATAATGTAGGTATTTGAGAAATCTTATAGAAATATAAAGATAATCAATAACATGTCTAACTTAACCAATGGGATTGGTAATAATCTTAGAGTATACCCTATATATTATACATATATAGTATATAATTAAACTAGCTTTTACTACCGGTTTTGTCCGCGTTCCCGTAGGACAAAAATGAAATGAAATGTGTTTTATTCGGCATACGGCATGAATACAAGGAACAAAAAAGAAGACTGCCTCGTTGGACGAGTGGTCGTAAGTGCGACTGCCAGGCAAGGGGTTTCGGGTTCGATTCCCGGGTCGGGCGAAATATTACTGGGATTTTCCAAAAAAAATCTCAGTAGTAGCACGGTTTTTTTTTACTCTGGAATTGTGCACGGTATATGGCAATAGGCTCACCCCCTATTACATGGGGGGACCCCGGAGCCCCCACGGTGCAAAGCCTGTTAAGCCACGGCACCTCCCTATGAAGACCTACGTGTCTACCTAGGACCTCTCTGTGCAGTGCACGGGCTACGTGACCACTGTGGCGCCGTCATCCTTGAGGTGATTATGTGGGCGCCTAGACACGGCCTCTTGTTCGGCAGGTGTCCCTATATATGCAACCATTCAGTCAAAGATACAGTACCTACCTATCATTTTAATTTCACTGGCGAAATAAACATGTTTTCCTAAAGCAAACAGAAAGATGATGAAAGAGATGATGTAATTACATTTTATTTTAACATTGAGTAACACTCAAATGTAATCATTATACACCCGCCTAATTGATATAGTACCTAGGTACCACTAGTACATCTGGGTACTTATGTTTCATTATTAGATATCAATATACTGACTACATAATATTTATTTTCATCAGACTACAGTCTGGTGAAAATGGACGAGTATTGTTGACCTTCGTATTAATGAAGGAGGCAATACGTCTATCATCTATCCTACTAATCTTATCTTATATCTTATACTATATTAGAGGTGAGGTATAAAGCGGAAGAGTTTGTTTTTTTGTTTGTTTGTTTGAACGCGCTAATCTCCGTAACTACAAGTCTGATTTGAATAATTCTTTTTGTGTTGGATAGCGCATTTATCGAGAATGACTATAGGCTAAAAACATCACGCTACGACCTATAGGAGCTGAGCAGAGCGTGTGAAACCGCGTTTAAGCAGCTAGTATTATAAAATGCATGTTTGTGTATTCGCTTGTTTGTTTGTTACTACTCCACGTTAAAACGGCTGAAGAGATCGGGATGAAATTTGGAACAAAAGTAGATTATGGTCTGGAAAAACACATAAGCAACATTTTATCGCACGGGTCTACGCACGTATCCGCTGGCAGAAGCTAGTCTGTCATAAAGTAATTCACTGATTTCAGGTGAACTTAAAACTATATTCTGCAGTTTATAAAACTGTACAGGGTGGAATTTTGAAATGCCACCAGCAGGGGAAGTAGTCTTAATAGTTTAGATAGAAAATTTTACTCAAAGACAATATACTTTTAATTTTGAAAAAAATGAAAACGGCATTCGAAGATTTTTTTGAATTCGCTTGTCGCACACGGTAATCGAACCGACTTAAATCTAAAAGTTGCACCCTATACTTTGCCTATTGGGCTCGCTGCCATCGCAGCGGTAAGTCCCCTCTTTGAGGAGTGGCTTGAGAGACGCTACGGCGTCCTCACCTACCGCCTGACGCAGGTCCTCACCGGACATGGAAGTTTCGGGAGGTACCTGTGTCTGATGGGGAGGGACGAAACGCCCGGGTGTCATCACTGCGAGGACCGCCCTGAGGACACGGTGGAACACACGGTGGGAGAATGCCCTTCGTGGGCTGAGCACCGCCGTGTCCTCAGGGAAGTGATCGGCGATGGCGACCTCTCGCGTCCGAGCCTAGTGCAGGCCATGATGCGGAGCGAGGGGGACTGGGATGCCGTCTCCTCCTTTTGCGAAGCAGTCATGCTAGCTAAGGAGGAGGCGGGACGCGTGAGGCAGCGAAGCGCTGCCTCCTCGCAACCCAGCCATCGCGAAGGACACACCGGACGTCGGGGATCGCGGGACGATCTCCGGCCACCGTAAGCGCGGGCCTGCGGACGGCGAGCATGGGTGGCTCCCCGTCCGACCAGAAACAGACCCGAGCGTACGGCGCGTCGCGTTCCGCGCGCGCCTCAAAGTGCCATCAGACCACCACAGATGGGGCCCAATAGGGCCGATGCCGATTCGGAGTCGCGGAGAACCTAACGGGTAACCGGGGCTCCGGCTCGACGTGCAGGAGAAGGAACGGGGTGGTTTTTAGTCAGTAAGAGTCTGACACTCCCTCCCGCCTCACCCAGGCGGGAGCAGTCATTCGATGATTTTCCCCCCTTAAAAAAAATACTTTGCCTATAGTCGCGGAGAACCTAACGGGTAACCGGGGCTCCGACTCGACGTGCAGGAGAAGGAACGGGGTGGTTTTTAGTCAGTAAGAGTCTGACACTCCCTCCCGCCTCACCCAGGCGGGAGCAGGCATTCGATGATTTTCCCCCCTTAAAAAAAAAAGAAATACTTTGCCTATGCATATGTGAGCACCACGTTAGACTATAAAATTGTTCTTTATTTTTATTATTTTAGTAAGGTTTGTAATTAGTAGCTAGAGGTATAATGCGTCAAGCGTGTCTTTGCATTGTTCTCACATATGCGTACAGTATTGAAATATGTATCAGAGACATTGTAGAACATACTTTCTAAAAAAAGAGTAACGAATGGAGTTTCTTGCTCGTTCTTCTCCATTCCAATCTACATTTTGAATGAGCACCTAGCTTCACCTAGCTGCACTGACGGACTGACTGACAGACTATTATTTATTTTGTATTTGTTGACGTTTCAAAAGTACGAAATTATGGTTTAATTGAAATAAATGCTTTGACTTTGACTTTGACTTTATTGCATCGATCGTCAGGATTAATAATGATTTGCTGTGAGATTATGTAAAAAATCAAATTTACATTAAATCTTATGAGAATGCAAACGAGTTGAGAGTTGAAGTTCACTACGAGATAACTAACAACCGATGCAGTTATGACGAATACAGTTTATAAAACTAGACATACCTCTATAATGCTGTTTATAAAACTTTTGTACAGTGGCATTAAGAGCCGAAATGTGCACCTCTGCCTAGCCCTTCGGGGATAAAAAGGCGTGAAGTTATGTTGTGATGTTATGTTTTATAAAACTAGATACATAATGCAGTTTATAAAACTATATAGGTAATGCAGTTCGATGCTATTCGAAACTGTTTTACGAAAGCAGTCAACTTCGTATTCTCATAGGTTTATACCTGTTTCATTTCTTTACTTACTTTTTTTTACTTAAAAATAACCCTAAAGATCCAATACGTAGTAAATTAACTCACAAAACTCCGATTTTTCAATTATCAGTTAAATTTTATTTGAGAAATAACAATTTTATATTTGACAGTTTTAAGCATGGAAGAATTGACAAATATTCATAGTTATTCCTTAGTTAAAATTTAACAAATCAACGTTGCATACGTATCTACAACTTAATCAAACTCCACTATAAATTCACATATGCAAATCTAGGTTTCTAATAATGTATAAGTATCCCATAAAATTACGGTCTATTTATGGGTAGGACATAAATACTAACAATACTAATGCCTAGTACTTATTCTTTGTTGGGGATTTGATGTCTAAATGTAGACATATTTTATGGTTATAGCTTAACCTACCATAATCGTTATGGGGTATTGTGAATTGCGTTGTTCGTCTGGTAGTAGGTACCTATGATTGTCGAGTAGGAAGTCTGGGGTTTTTATTATGAGTTGGGCAAAGTAACCCATATAGTATGTATATATATAACATTATAGTACCTACTACTATCTAACTCGAGGTGAATTTCATGAAATATGAAAAAATACCAGATATTATGTATCAGTCCCCATTTTAAGGACATTTACATTGAAATTAGAGAAAATTATTGAGGTGTGTTAAGTTACGTAAACAAATTTACATTCTTCGATAGTATACTTATACCTCTAGATGTACGTACAATAACATTTCTTGGTATCTACACTGATTTTGTTCAAAAATTAAAATTCTTTCACAACCATTCTTTATTTTAAATGTGGGAGAGCTATGCTTCGGCACGAATGGACCGGCTCGATTTGGTTGTGTTTTGTCGTGTGAGTGAGGTTACTGGAGGCCCAATAACCCCCAATCCCAATCCCCTCAGTCCTGAAATCCCCAATAATCCTCAAATTCCCAATCTCTATACGGCCAGTAATGCACTTGTAACACCTCTGGTATCGGAGTCGCGGAGAACCTAACGGGTAACCGGGGCTCCGGTTCGACGTGCAGGAGAAGGAACGAGGTGGTTTTTAGACAGTAAGAGTCTGACACTCCCTCCCGCCTCACCCAGGCGGGAGCAGCCATTCGATGATTTCCCCCTCTAAAAAAAACACCTTTGGTATCCATGGGCGGCGCCGATTGCTTACTATCAGGTGATCCGACTGCTCGTTTACCGGCTTATTCCAAAAAAAAATTATAAACCGATGCAACAAAGTCACATACATAATAATTCACAAATTCATAACGAAAATAACAATAAAACAATATTTATTTGTGATATAATAGTTTGTTCAATAAAGACGACAATAACCACAAACTGATACAACCAATAAAACCTCGAAAACGCTTTGGACTCGTGTCATCATGTCATGAACTGAAAACAATATTATAGAGACTAACTTTTAGTAATGACTTGGTCTATGTGGAATGTACGATTTCGGTTGTCTTACTGCCAATTTCTACTATAACATGTCTCAATCCAAAATGTGTGGATAAAGATCGATTTTTGTCAGAAACTCCGTACAACTACTGTCAATAATCGATGTATATCGACAGATTTTGGATTAAGATAGTTTATTGAAATTAGCAGTATGTCTTTTTATTAACTTGCTACTATCCGTATTCATCATTAGTTTTTTTTAAATACGACGGTGGCAAAAAGGTTCTCTGCCGACCTGGGAGCTTATTCTTGAAACCAATCTTAATGTCAATGCAATTTCAATCCAATAAAATCTCAATTATTATTCAATGTCAAAACTATACAACCCTTATCGTAGCTGTTAAAATAGCGTTGAGAGTACGGAATATAAAGCCAAACTCAATACCATTTAGTTCATTCAATATCCACGCAATACGGATGCAATGTTGTGCTAGTGTTGCAACTCAAGAGTACGAAATTTCACAATACCAATGTCGATCGATCGGAATTGGATTCAAGAGTAAGCCCCCTGATGGTAAGCGGTTACCGTGGCCGCTTCCAACACTTTGGGCATTACATGCGCCTTGCCGACCCTTGAAAATCCTGTTTACCTGTAACCTGTGGTTGTGTGTGAAGGGATTCTTAAGGAACCCCATGTTTTAGCCTACTGGGAAGATCCCGGGAGTTCATTCCACATTCATTCGTTAATGAATTTGAACCTTAAATGAGACAATTTTAATCTTAGTTTATCTAGTTCTGACTATGGTTAACCTCTAGGTTTCGCTTGATTAGGCCTGCCACGTAAATTATGACCGACCTTTTTTATTTAATTATTCATGCTAGGTACTAACATCATGACTGATGACATTAATATACTGTACCTACATTGATTGTAAATTGCAGGTACTAAGAATTGACAAAACAATGTTTATTAACATACAGAAGGGCAGAAAGATGTAATACTAAAGGAAAGAGACAAATAACAGTTTCGCTTCACCATAGATTTATTAAACTCCGACGTTTGAATGTTTTTATTATTGTTCAAGTTCGTTCATCTTTGGCAAAATATCAATAAATAATGTAATTTATAAACACTCGTATTTGGTCTTTCTTATCATACGAAATGCTCAGAGGGAATAAAAATAAATATAATTATGACAAGTTTGAATATCCACCGTAAATTTTTTGTTTTGGTATCGTTGTCTCTTTTTTTATTTCATTCTATAATAATGTACGCATAGAGTCTGTTAACTATTTATCCCCCCTATTACCTACACTTAAGATAAAACTGGTGAAACGTCGGCTTTACACTTTATATTTTTACATCTAGCACTTTTTTATCGCTTTGGGTATTATTAGGGGTTAAGTACGTTGCAAAATTGCGTGCGTGTATTTGTTAAAAATATTAGTATTTTATATTTGATGGGCCGATGTTTGGTCACTATCTCATCTGGTGGCGATGACGCAGCCTACGATGGAGCACGTCTGATAAGCAACTTATTCACTCGGGCCTTGAAGACACCTAGGTTATATCCTTCAGGAAACTCAGGAAACAAACTCTGGCAAAAAGTTCCACTGCTTAGGAGTACGCACAACGATGCTTGATGCTTGATATTATAATCCAAAACTTCTATCAAAATTATAATCTTTTTCCGTAAAATATATCTAGGATAAAAACCTAATTTTTATAACAGCTATAAAACAGTAATATACTCTTTTTTATAGACAAGAAGAATAACAGAGAGAGGCAAATATATACACATAAACCAGAGAAATTATTTGATTTGCATCTAATATTATGGAATGAAAGCATACAATTTGTAAGCTAATCCGATATTAGAGGCAGAATCATTTTCATTGGTTATATAATTTATGATATATACCTCTACAGACAATATATCAAGTAATGTAATATATTACTCAGCAGTAAAATGTACTTACCGCTGTAAACAATATATTAGAGTAATATAGCATATTGAAAGCTTTCGTGAATCCCCAGCGATCCTCAAACTCCTAATCCCCAAAAGGCCGGTAACGCACTTGTAATGCCTTTGGTATTTCAGGCGTCCATGAGCGACGCCGATTGCTTACCGTCAGGTGATCCGTCAGCTCGTTTACCGGCTTATGCCATAAAAATACGGTACTTACCGAAACGAAAACTTAAACAAAAACTTATAATTTCGAATTTTAAGTCCAGGTAGGTAATTTCAAATTATAAGTTTAAGTATACATTGAACATAGCGTGGTGAAATGTGAAGACTTATTTTTAGACGAAATAATGGTTGCAATTTATCTATTACCAGCGAACCGCCCTGACTTCGCACGAGTGCAATATGCATGTATTATACATATAAACCTTCCTTAAGAATCATTCTATCTATAAAAAAAACCGCATCAAAATCCGTTGCGTAGTTTTAAAAATCTAAGCATACATAGGGACAGACAGACGGCGGACAGCGACTTTGTTTTATACCATGTACTGAAGACTGCTATAAAGTGATTAATATTACAAATTCTTGGTGAGTTCATTTATTTTGTAGTTTCGGGACTATAACCTAATCTCGTAGTTTAAGTAGAATTCGCGACAAGGTCGCCTCATATTACGGAATGAGGTTAACAACACAAGTTACAGACGAAAAATGAGTGTACATCAACGATACGTCATGTAACGTTAGCAAAACAAAATGAACTGAATATGAGACTATGAAACTCAACCAAGTAATAAAAGTTTGCGTATATTAAGGTAATCAGTGTAAACTATAATATAACATCAAAACATATATATATATATACCTTATATATATATTCTGATTTGGGAAAATTATAATTGGTTTATCCTATTTTCATTAACTTTTAATCATAATGATTAAAAGTTATGATTAGTAATGATTAAATAATGAAAGTTAATGACAATTACAATAGAACGCCTTTAGGTGTTTAATTGAGCACGCTCAAAAATTTTTAAAAATCGAACGACTATCGATTCGCAAGCATGCCCAGAATGAGTATGGTAATTTTCCTTTAATATTGGGTCTCCAATTGTGCTTAGTGAATGGCATTAGATACATTTCCTAATATTATGAATCTGAAGTAACGGGTGAAGTGTGGGTACTAGATTTCATATTAATTTAGTACACGTATGTTTGGGGCATTTTTTGATGATAATCATAGTACTTACAATAAACGCTAGTTACCTAAAAATAGACCCGAACGTACGACGCGTCGCGTCGTGTACCGCGCGCGCCTTACGCAGCCATCAGACCACCACAGATGAGGCTTAATAGGGCTAATGTCGATACAGAACCACGGAGGACTTCACGGGTTGCCGGGGCTCCGGTTCGAAGTGCAGGAGTAGGACTGGGGTGGTTTTTAGTCAGTAAGAGTCTGACACTCCCTCTCACCTCCCCCGGGCGGGAGAAGTCATTTTATGATGACTCCCCCCACAAAAAAAAGTTACCAAGTAGTAGTCAGCGCATAGAACATTGATTTGTAGAAAATAATAATGCGGAATAGCGAAGATTACGAAGATTTTCATTAGCTTTTGTGCAATGAAAATCTTAGCTCGCTCTGTTTAAATTAGATACCGAGATGAAAACTTGCTCTATTTATCTGTGAAAGCCATTTCCACTCGGACTATGGATTTCTATGTAATCTAATTTATAATTATTCGAGGTGTAAAATAAAAACAGTGAATAATATAAGATTAGTTGGTATTACTACATCAGTTAGTAGATGACTAATTTTTATTTTAATGTCTGTCTCGTAGATTATTTAAAAACATTAGACACATATTTTTTTATTTCTTACGGAAACGAATAGTTTCAATATATATTGATTATAAATATCGCATGACGTCACTTTTCAGTACGATTTATACTCTAAAATGACGTAGCTTCATTCCACTCCTAAACTTTGATTCGTTTTCAACCCAGTTGCCGAGCGAAGAGATGACAATCTCACTTAATTAGGTAGTTGAAGCCTGCAGTGGACTGCCATAGCTATTTAATTATCTTATACATATTAATATATGTAATATATAAAACAGACACAAATACAAATAATTTGTTTGTATGAACGTAATAATCTCCAGAACTATTAATCCGATTTGAATAATTATTTTTGTGTTGAATTTGTTCTTTTATTGGGGAAATGTAAAGGCTATGAAACATCACACTACGAATAATAGGAGCCGAGTATAGCGAGCGCGGAAGTAGATACCTATGTAGTTTAATAATATATTAAATTCGAAAGTGCCTTGCAAAAAAGGTATTTCTTTAATTAAATTACAATTCTGTCCCCAATGACATATTTACCACTGTCTTATTTACTTGATCATCTTTGCTCGGGAAATCCTGAGTAATCGTCCTTTCTATTTTTATTTCGTTCTCAGAGAGAATCCCTATTTACCAACAGTGGTATAAATAGAAACGTTGAAGGCTGATAGACTGATTGATTGATACGGATTAGGGTCGACATTCCTTATAATTATCTACCACCTAATTCGCTGACCAAGAAGGATTTGTCCATCTAGTTAGTTAGATTTAGGTACATCGAAACTTACTAAAAATATTCTTTATTGTATTCTAGAACCAACTTTATTTAAATAAACTAACAGTTGATTTTTGATTGGCAACAAACGATGATGAAACTTCATCAATATCAATCAAAAGTGTGCTTTATTTTTATGTCATTGTAGTTCTAATTTCCTAGTTCTTAACATACCATAATTAGCTCCCTTCATACAAAAAATCACTACACTCCAGTCAAATAGACCTGGCAACACGCAGGTAATTAGTTCGTACAGCCTTTCATTTGTATACTACGTACGCCGTAGCTAAAGCACATGGGATTGATACGCCACGATTGATACGCAGCATTTGATTGGCGTAAATGATTTATTGGGACTAAAACCAGTAGTATGTTGCGTTGAAATGTTATTTTCTTGTGAGATTGTCAATATATTTGCCAACTAGCTAAGTACTGAGTAGTATGTTGGGGTGTGGATAGAAATGGGAGAATTTTGGAAATGATAAATGGAATTATTGAAATGGATTTTGTCATACCTACTATTAGGTTCCTCTATTGAAAACAAGAATTATATCCTCCTAACCCCTAAAAGGCCGGTAACACACTTGTGTCCATGGGACGCCTCTGGTGTCCATGGACGACGCCGACTACTTATCATCAACTGATCCGTAAGCTTGTTTACTAGCTTATTCCATAAAAAAAAATCTTGTAGGGTTTTTTTATATTATTAGATACCATAAGACTAGAAATATAGGACGCATATTTAAATAGAAAAATATCTACTTGAAAAGTTTTGTTGAATACAGTATTAATAACTACCATTACATTAAAGAAACTCTTTAATTGAAAGGTTTTGAAACATGGTTGAATAATTTCAAAACAGATTGTATATTATTTCATTTAAGGTTCTTATTTATTCACATTATGGTTCAATAATTAATAGAAAATAATATTTATTATGGGTATCTAATAAATTAAGCACAAACGTTTTTTATATACGTAATTGCTTGTTCGACCTTCGACAGTCTACAGGTTAAAATAATTAAAGCAAATTACTTTATAAGATTACATTATAATACCTAAATAAGTACCTAGGTTATTGGGTTAGTAGTAGATACATTTTCTGAAAATGAAACCTAGCTTTTTATTAAGGGGGGAAAAATTATCGAATGACTGCTCCCGCCTGGGTGAAGCGGGAGGGAGTGTCAGACTCTTACTGACTAAAAACCACACCGTTCCTTCTCCTGCTCTTCAAGCCGGATCCCCGGTAACCCGTTAGGTTCTCCGCAACAAATGAAACCTAGCTAGACCAATTTATAGCTATACCTACTTTACAAAATTTTAAGAAAATCATACAAATAATATACATAGATATATATCATACATAAATAATACAAGAATTACTCTTTATTAGATTTGGCCTCGTTACACTCCATATAAATTCAAATATTGCTTTTAAGTGCCAACTTCAAATACTTATAGTTTCACTTCTGAGCTCCAACAATTTGTAGTTCAGTCATCAATGGCTTACCGCGCTACATGATCCAATACATTGTATCGGCTGACCGATTCCATTTTATCGTCCCTTTCGCGTCATTCCTGTTTAATAGCCACTATATCCGGGTTCGAATCGGGGTGATAACTATTTATTACTTGCAGCCTTTATGTTTTGGTGATTTTTGTCATACTTTGTTCTTGTGAATGTTTCTATTTTTGTGCTATCTAAACTTGTAATTTAATAGCAAATGGTTAAAAGTGGGTGTTACTCGCGCCTGTTTCACTACTCCCATATCAGTACCTGATAAACCTATGTTACAGATAAATCATACAAATTACGTTCTAAATTCAAATAAGTATGTCTGGCACATGGCTGCTATCTAGACATTGTGAAACCGGCCGTAAATATTGCAAAATGTACTTATAATTTCTAATTATTTATTTGTAATTGCCAACCCGTATTGGACAAGCATGACGATAAATGCCCAAACCTTCTCCGTGTGAGAAGAGGCTTTGCTTAGCAGTGGGCATTTATAGGCTGTTTATATACCTCATTATGCTCTTCTGATTTGTAAATAAGAAAATCAAGCAACAAAAGGCGCGATTTCTGTGATGAGAAATCAGTTGAATTTATCACTAACATGATGATCTGCCTAGGGCATGCTACACACCTTAGGACTTATCTGTACAGTTCGACTGTGCCTGTACAGGTAAAGTGCACAGTTAAATCGTATTTATATAGTGCGCTTAAGAAGTATTTGACGGCGCCGCCGTCATTATTTTGTAAACTGCGAATGTAATGGGCAAGCAGTGAACAAACAACTGGCCGACGTCACTTCAACCCCACCACCGAGTGATATATAAAGCAGCGCAAGCGCAAGCTCGGGGAATCGTTCGTCAATCGTTGCCCAGTTCACACGTTACGCAATCGCTGAATAATTTTATTGTGCACTGTCGAAAGTAAACGTTACTTTAATTACGAAGATTTAATTGTTTTATTACTCCATAAACATATCTCTACCGATATATATGACGAAGAGGGTTCTCGCTTGACATCGCCCACACCATCCTTCCGACATCAGAAGTGGGATGGACCAGGATTATTGAAAATGTTAAAATTATCGGAGCCGGTTCGTGAAGAACTACCTACATGCAATTGCGACAAAGAAGATAGTGCTGCAAGATTGGAAGTGCCTAGCTATACATAGCTAGGTACTCAGTAGTGAAGATTCAATGTGGCTAACGTTGAGGCAGCTACTTCGAACTGAATCGCTATCTGAAGCAGCAAATGAAGACATGACGTGGTCCCAATTCAAGCCGGAGTACATTGGCGTCCAGTGACAGCATGAGATACGCGGCGTTAACGCAGCGTTTGGTGAGCGGCGTGTTGATGTCTGCAATTGGACACTGCTGCCATCGGGATTATACCAGGTGACTTTGTTCCATTTATTATGATTCCGATACCAAGTACTTTATGGGTCAAAAACGAGTCAAAGACTTGAGTTTACAATTGTTAGTTTTCCGATTCGAAATTTTATTTTATTTTGTCGGGTAGTTATTTAAAGAAAATAGCCGTGATGTTTTAGATCCGAGATTATACATGGTCATTAGAATTACGTCTGATAGTGTTATTTTGTGTTGTGTATTGTTAGGTAATATCTCAAGTAGTCTGGCTTTCATTTGGTTGGAACTTGGAGGTATGGTTTCCGCGAGGTAGATGCAGAATTAAGTGGTGCTTGCTGTCTAACGCAGTACAGAGTATTGAAAAAAAAAATAGTTTATAACAAATAAAGGTCAAAAGCTGCTAATAATAATTGGTAGTTAAAGTCAGAATTGAAGAGTCCTCTAAAGTCCTACATTCATTTTGTGCAAGTTGTTGTGTTATGGGGGCCTCCACATTTAACACATCGAAAGGGTCTCATACAGTTATTCTTTGTGTGGCCATATTGTTGGCAGCGCGTGCATTGAGGAATTGTTTTATTTCGTTTAGGGTCTTCAATTTTAACTTTTTGGTGATATATGTATTCGATAGATTTTATAAGCGGGAGCTTTTCACTTTGTTCTATGTTAACAAAGAATACATTGTATGGTTCCTTGGTATTTTTCTTACGGGCATTAACAATCTCACCCTTAACTCGATTTCCCGTTGAACCACCACAGCTACCTCAAACTGCCTATAGGGGAAGAAAAACCTATCGAGAAGCATTGATTGATAAAACAAATGAGAAATCTACAGGAAGAATGGAACACAACTCTGAGGCTGCGAATTGTCATCCAGCGCCATCAACACAAAATGACATTGGATCCTACAATAAACATGAAAACAGTGTGTTACTAGACATAGTCACCAAACAAGCATTAACAAAAAATTGATTTACTAATCCAACAAATGGGGACATTGATTAACCTCATTACTTCACTAATCAGCAAATACTAATGGGTTCTATGCGTATTGGCGCATGGAATGCAAATGGACTGGCACCAATAAAGAAAGAGCTAAAAGTTATATTTGAGGTCAACAAAATAGACATTATGCTCATTTCTGAGACACATCTCAATGATAGAAAAGTCAAACAATCAAACTCGAGGGCTATAATGTGTATAATACTAATCACCCAGATGGCACCTCGCATGGTGGCACAGCCATACTAATTAAACAAAATATTAAACACAACATCCATAGCTATGTTAAGGAGGACTACCTCCAAGCGACTACAATCACAATTGAAAATCGAGAGGGAATTGTCAATGTACGTGCTGTTTATTGCCCACCTAGATTTGAAATAAAAGAAGAAACATTTAAAAGATATTTTCAAGGCCTTGGTACCAAATACATCTGTAAACACACAATTGGAACAGTAAACACACGCACTGGGGATCTCGACTCATCACCACAAGAGGCAGAGAATTGAAAAAGTGCTTGGAAACTCTAAAGTTGACAGCACTCTCAACTGGTGAACCAACCTATTGGCCAACAGACATGAGCAAGCTCCCTGATCTCTTGGACTTCTTCATTGTCAGGGGATTCTCAGATGATTACCTGGATGTTGAAAGTTGTCCAGATACAACCTCTGATCACACACCCATTGTGGGTACATTTAGTAGAACTATAATCCATAGAGAACCACCATCAACCCTATATAACCACAAAACTTGTTGGTCGTCATTTTCTGAGTATCTTGAGGACAAAATAGATCTAAACATAAAACTAAAAACAGAAACTGACATAGATGAAGCAACATTCTATATAACTAATCTTATACAGAAAGCGGCTTGGCGAAGTACACCATACTTGACAACAACAAATGGAACCACTAACATATCATCCCAAATTCGGAGGAAATTAGTTGAAAAAAGAAGGTTAAGAAGAATCTCGCAACTGAGTAGGCATTCAGACGATAGAAGATTGTACAACAGGTCAGCAAGAGAACTTAAAGAGATGATAAATGAGAATGAAAACCACACATTCCAGCAAAAGCTATCAACACTGTCTGCAAGGAGGTCAGATAATTACAACCTGTGGAAAATCACAAAGAGGTCTAAGAGACCAAAACAGACAGTGTCACCATTAAGATCAGAGCTGGGAACATGGGCTAGAAGCTCTAAGGAGAAGGCTGAGGTTTTTGCTCAACACCTTTCTCAGGTGTTTCAACCAAATGTATCTACATCGGCTGACTTTGACCACGAGGTTAACTCCTTCATTGAAAGTGACCAGCAACTATTCTTGCCCTTAAAACTAATAACACCAAGAGAGCTTTGGAGATATATAAAATCAACAAGTAACAAGAAAGCCCCCGGTTTTGACTTGATCACCGGTGAGGTTCTGAAGCGACTTACAAAAAAATCCATTGTTTTCTTGACTATGTTATGCAATGCCATAATGAGAATACACTACTATCCAAAACTATGGAGACTGTCCCAGATATGTATGCTGCCTAAACCAGGAAAGATACCAACAGAACCTTGTTCTTAGGCCAATTAGCCTACCTCCAGCAATAGCGAAATTCTTTGAGAAAATGTTCCTGAACAGACTTAAACCAATCTTGGAGGAAGAAGATATTATTTCTAACCACCAGTTTGGATTCAGAGAGCAGCACTCCACGATCGAACAGGTGCATCGTGTGGTGCACAAGATTAGACAGTCTCTAGAACAGAAAGAATACTGTGCTGCTGTCTTCCTAGATATCCACCAGGCATTTGATAGAGTCTGGCATGAAGGATTATTATACCTCTACAAGCTGAAATCTGTACTACCAAACTCTTATTATATGGTATTGAAGTCATACCTGCTGGGTAGAAAGTTCCAAGTCAAATTTGGAGATGAGGTTTCTCAGATATATAATATTGTGGCTTCTGTGCCGCAGGGCTCTGTGCTCGGTCCTGTCCTATATTCAATAAATACAGCAGATCTTCCAGTTAGTGACAAGGTCGTAACAGCAACTTATGCAGACGATACCGCTTGTCTAACAAGTCATAATGATCCTCTTTCAGCAGCAGAAATACTTCAAACGCATTTATATAAAATGGAGGAATGGCTGGAAAAGTGGAGAATTAGGCCAAGTGTGTCTAAGTCAGTACAAATTACATTCACTCTACGAAGAGGAGAATGCCCAACCGTAACTCTCAGAGGTGAGCATCTACCCCAAGAAAAATGTGTTAGATACCTTGGGCTTCATTTAGACCGAAGACTAACGTGGGCTGGTCACATAAAGACTAAATAAAAGGAAAGAAGCAGATTTTAACTTCAAACGATTGTACTGGTTAATCGGTCGACGGTCACCACTGGGAATAACGAACAAACTATTAGTTTATAAATGTATTATAAAGCCCATATGGTCATATGGAATCCAGCTCTGGGGATCCGCCGGCAACTCAAATCTAGAAATCCTACAAAGATTCCAGAATAATGTGTTCCGATCAATAACAAATGCACCATGGTTTACGAAAAATCTGGAACTGCATGAATACCTAAATATGCCAACGATTAAGAAGGAAGTTAATGAATATGCAACTAAATACAAAGGAAGACTCCTGAACCATACAAACCAGCTCGCCAAGGATCTGGTTGATGATAGCAACAAGGCTGAAACGATGGCAAATTCTGCAACTAAATACAAGACACTAATTAAGGGTGGACAATTCTGGGGATGGTAGGAGAGTATTTAATGGAATACCTCCTGAAACACTAAATAAGACATAACATCTGATTATGGCTGAATAGCCGATGGCAGATCGAAACTAATTAGTGTATAAAAAAAAATAACCATCATGTTTTGATACGTCTACCTATAATATACTATATATGTCTTCCTATAGCCTATACCTACGTACCTTTGTTATCCTACTTATAAATGAGAATCGCAGGCTAAGCCGCTGGCATAACCTAGTTTTTCTATAATTCTGAGCTAAAAGAACCATTATTATGTTTTCGGCTTACTCACGTAATGATTTGACGAGGAACTCGACCAGTTTCAAGCCATGCTAAACGCTCATATTCATGAGCAGCATTTCGCGATCCGCGCCGTGGCGACTGTCGCGCTGCTACTGGGTGCTCATTATGTGAGTAAGCCGAAAACATAATAATTTATTTAGTATGTCTCAAGAAAGTTACAATACAAATAAAAGAACCATGTCGCGAATCGGGTCTCTGATAAAAAAGAGGATTTCTTTCTAATTCTTTCTAGTTTTAAAAAACGTTGCCTCACATTAGAATTTTCTCCTGTGTCGTGGGTGCGTTTACAAACATACACGTTCACATACACAATGACACCCAGACCCGAAACAACAATTTGTAGATCACACAATGTGTTGTTCCGTGCGGAAATCGAACCCGCGACACGCTACACGGTAGCCGGTTGCCCAGCCACCACACTAACCGTGCAATCTTTGTTCATACGATATCTATTCTAAAAAGGGTAGTGATAAAAGCTCCGACAAGAAAAGAAGAATTATTGTCCTTACTGAAAATATTAATCTACTGTCTAAAATACTAACTTTCCGACTACTTTATGACATATACATACACGACTGTTTATTGCTACAATACTAACCTAACCTAACCTAAAACGTCTGTTGTCGGTAACTTAGTAATTTTGTCGGAGGTTCAATATTCTATTCGAAAGTTTAGTTTTGTTATTCGAATATCTATTTTTATAGTCGGCCACAGATCGCTGGAGATTAATTTGTTTTTCGGAACCATTATTATTTTCCTTCTAAAAACAGTTGTTCAAGTAATAAACTCCACTGAAACACAATACATATCTCTTAATGACATACTATTAATGATTTAAGACCACATATCCAAAAGTAGTCCAGTCAAGGGTGTCCCATTTCTTCTGACCGATATATTTTATAGTGATGCTCAATTGCTTTACGATGGGTTATATTTTATTACATGTCAGAATACATAAGATACAGTAAACATTCTTTTGATACAAAACTGTTTATGAGCATTCAAATATTTTGTGTTGTAGTCGATCAAAACGTAATAATGACGGTAATTTTTTTTATTGCGATTATTTTTAGCGTGTTTGTTTTTGTGAAATATATTTATTTCGATTTTATGTATGTATGTAGGTTATGAACTGTATTTGTTTATGGGAAATTGTTTTATTTGAATGTAACTTTGATACATCATCATTATAACTGTACCGATTGCACCGTGTGCTGCACAACGTGTCGCGGGTTTGATTCCCGTATGGAGCAACTCTTTGTTGTTTCGGGTCTTGGTGTTATGTGTATGTGAACTTGTATGTTTGTAAACGCAGCCACATAAGGAGACAATCCTAATTTGGGGCAATGTTTTAAATAAATGTTTTATTGGAGTAATAAGTAACTATGACACATCATCTTCATAACTTAGTTGCAAAATTAATTCAGTTACCGTGCCACTAATTTAAATTTTTAGTCTTGGTGGAAGGTATAGGCAATGTGGCCTTGGAGACACTTTTTTTTAAGGGGGGAAAAATCATCGAATGGCTTCTCCCGCCTGAGTGAGGCGGGAGGGAGTGTCAGAATCTTACTGACTAAAAACCACCCCGTTCCTTCTCCTGCTCTTCGAGCCAAAGTTCCGGTAACCCGTGAGGTTCTCCGCGACTTCAAATCGGCATCAACCCTATTGGGTCCCATCCGTGGTGGTCTGGCTCTTTGAGGCGCGCGCGTCGGGTCGGGTCTGGTTCTGGTCGGGCGGCGAGCCACCCATGCTCGCTGTCGCGGAGGCATCATGACCTGCACTGGGGCCGGACGCGGGCTTTGGAGACACTTATCATAACCATTAATTAAAAAAAGAATTATAAAAGTAAATACGTTGTTTTTATTACAATCCATAGGACTCAAAAATGGCGTCCAGTGTATGACAATAGGCTCATAAACTTTTATACGCTACAATATAAATTGTTGAAAAACGAGTCAACTAAGGCTAGGCCTCTGACTACCCCTTTTGGGAATAACAGCTGACATAAACTTTTTAATGTCTCTATTACCTAAACTTGGAAATCACAATTTTGAACCCAATGCCCCAATGTCAGAGTACATTATAGTCTGTGTGATCTTTGTTGTACAGTCAAGTTAGGTTAGTATTTGGTAGAATTTTGTTTTACGGTTATTTACGTGGTCGTTAGCAGATTTAGAGTAGAAGTATTTATTTAACCGACTTTAAAAAGATAAAGAAAGTTTTCAGTTACAGCTATGTGTATGCATGTTTCCTTTGTTGACTCGAAGACCTCTTTTACGAAAGAAGAGATGTAGACACTCACCATTCACCTCGTACCGCATGCTATACATATATGAGTCTCGTGTAACAGTTTTGTGTGTTGCGTCGCCGCAGCATCGTTTTCCATATACTTTCTTCTACATTCCATATACATCTATATAACCAAACCTTCAAGAAAAGAGCGTATTCCTTTTTACGCACCTGTGACTCCTCTGGTGTTGTAAATGTCCATGGACGGCGCTGATCGCTTACCATCAGGTGATCCGTCTGCTTGTTTGCCTCCTATTCCATAAAAAAAACTTTTTATAACATGCTCCATCAGACCGTTGCGTCGTCGCACGCGACGTTTCAATGGATCGACGGACAAAAGACAAATCTGGAGGTAGAGTGATGTGCTGCGTCGACGGACAGTCATTATGTTTGTTTATCCATTGCAAGAGATGAACCGAGACACAGGTGCGACGTCGTGAGTCGATGATCAGAAATACGATAAGCCCCATTCCAGATTTTAGTACTTATAATAGGTAGGCAGGGGCGCACACATTAATGCCACTGTACCATATAACACCCACTTTTCACTCTTGTATGTTATGAGTCCCATGTAATAGGGAGTGAGCCTATTGCTATATACCTCTCTACAACTGAGAAATTTTCATTTTGAGTGAGTAGTATTAATTACCATTCTCAAACCTTAAAAGCCTTAGCTTAGTTTGCCCAGAAACTTTCAAATAATACCTTCAGTGGGTAATCGTCTAATTTATTATTCAAATAGTTTGTCAAACTCAGAACCATAATTAATCATTTTTAGTTTATGTTAACATTTTTGTTTATTCGGTTTATTGTGACGTAAATAGCGTTGTCAAATAAACTAAATGAAAGCTAGGTAATGGATGAATTTTATTTCATTCAGTAATGGTGCAGCTTCTGACGTACGGTGTTTCGTTTCATTAATGTATAGTGTTTTTTTTAGATTTATTGTTATGGTATGGTATAATATATAATAATAATAAATAACCAGTTTATTCATGTCCCTGAGACGCACTGGACTTCAGTGTCCTAGTCTTTTCATGGTTTTATCTACTGTAGATCCTGGCTTATGTACAGGAGTTGCAGCGATTTTAGGCGGTAGTTTGGAGGGCTTGTCCCATTTTAAAAAAATGCTATTATCATATAACCGCTTCTTAATTTGAGCAAGTATGGTTATTAATCATTCATTTTTTCCCGTGTAATAAGAGACTGACAGACTGACTGGTATGAAATCAAACGACGTCAAAACAAAAGAAGGTTGCTACTTAAATAACAATATTTGTTATATATTACCATGGTATTAATAATGAACCTAACTAACCAGAAAAATATATTTAATTCCCTTGTTCAAGTACCCATGAAAAACAAACACGTCATATTGAGTTTTAACCCAAAAAAGGTTTGAAAATAGAAAATTTTACCTCGATACATTTCCCAGAACACTCGATATTGGGCCCAGCGTACGGTGACGAGGGAACGGATTATTGCACATCAACGCTAATTCAATCCGCCATGAAATAATAATCAAACCGGTGTTAGGTCAGATTTGATTAGATACGTAACAAATATTACGTTATATGACCCGTTTTACTCAGATGTTCTGAATCAATGCCCAGTCTGTGTTGACTTTCATTGAGAAGAGTAGCATCGTCGGTATTATCTGAAAGTGAATGAAGAGGTATTGGTTTTATCATGCTTGAATACTTTTAACATCAATGTTCTGTTGCCAAAACCAAGCAAACTGCGTCTATAGTCATAATGGATAATAGGGTAGATGCCTAATTTTTATTGTAATGTCCGTCTGGTAGCTTATTTTAAATCATTAGACGCGTATTTTTTATTTTCTTACAGAAACGAATACTTTCGACGATATATTGATTTGAAATGTCGCGTAACGTTTTAGCCCCACTCGTAAACTTTGAGTCTTTTTTTGTAAGTATTGTTTTATTATACGACAAAATAAAAAAATACCTACCTAATATTTATTAATTACCTAACTTACGGACTAATTACATTTTTAATTTTCATACCCTGTCATTATCCCAATTCTTGTTGCTGTGCAAAATTGAAATGTTCCAAAGATTTCAAAACGATAATATTGCTCAACCCTATTAACTAATCATTTACTTTTCCTTACTCTAAAATTGGCTCATAATTTAATCTAATAATGCAATCACAAAGCGCCTACCAACCATAGTACAGACGCGCATACTGCAGTACTGTAACTCCATAAAGCAGCTCGTCGTTCAGGGACAATTAGAGGGAACCAGATCACGAGGTAAATCAGGTGATTTACCTCGTGATTTGGTTCATGCGCTGGACTGATCAAGTCAAATCGGCAACAGGAAACCCAGTGTCGAACTACGCCAGACAATGCACACACAGGAAGAGATGGCGGGAGATCATGAGGAAAGCAATATCGGCACAAATACGGTCGCCTCAACTTGACCACGATCGCTCTGCCAAGAGCGAAACGATAGAGAAGACAATGCAATTACTGTACAAAGCAATCGTCATCCTCATCTCCCAGCACATGTCCCAAGTTACTTTTGATCAGCACATTATATCTTTTCCCGCTATATCATAATTCTACCTCAAAATCCTATTACAGTTTATCTCGTCCTACTACGATCAATCACCGGTATGATGTAATTTTATTATTAATAACAGCAAACCTGTTCCCATTTTCGACGATCTCGATTGACATTTCAATTCATTCAATGCCTGGCTAGCTTGTCGATAGTCAATCGGTGTAAGCTTATTCCCTTTGATCTTTGAGAAGGCGAATCATAACAGAGATTAGCTAATTTGGATTGAGTTTCATTGTTTATTTTGAGCGTTTATTGACGTTACAGTCCCGGCTTTTGTCGAGGGAATTAATGTGAGTTTAGTATTTTATTTTGTTGTTTAAAATCGTGGCTTTATCTTTGAAGGCACGTGCTGGTTTTTTTTTATTTACGTAGTCGATATCAGTTGGACCCCAGCTGTAAGGTTCATTTTCGCTAATAGACGTTACAAACGAATTAGGTATGTCCTACTAACATAATAGTCGTAGTAGACTCTACACGTGACTAGAGGGCTGGCTATTTCTGCGGACAAAAAATTAGCATTGCCATTCAACGTGGCAATGCTGCCAGTCCTTTGGGAAGGTTCCCCTGTGATAGTGATGCGGATGAATACTTTGACGCTTAAATTAAGCGTGTAATTTTTATTGTTTCCTTTTTTTTAATTTCGTTTCATTTAATAATTTAGTTATGCTTAATTTTAAGTTTATTAAGTAATATTTATGTAGTTATATATATTTAATTATAGGTATTTATTAATTTCTATTAACCAAAGGTTTATTTTATTACCATAGTCTTAAGATTGCTGTAATAAAAAGTTATTTCTATGGATCTATCCCTATCTTATGGTTTACATAAAAAGTTAACCTTCGATTGAATACCACCGTTTAGTTGAGCAAAAAACTAAGTTGCTAGATGATAATTATTAGCTAATAAATATTTCTTGGCATGACCCTTTTTTCGACACCAGCGCCCCCAACGAAAACTTATCAGATACCTCATTTTCAGACTTACAGGTTCGTGATAACGAGGCCAGACGGCTTAACGTGCTCTCTGAGGCTTGAAAGAGTCTCAATATAATTGATATTTAATCCGTCTACGTTAGCTTTATCTATGACACACGTTTGTCACGCGGCCTTGTCTGCATTAACTTTTTTATCTTATTTCCTAGGTGTTAGAGTTGATTATGTATTGCAAGCTGGATGCAGATGGCTTCTAACTGGCCTATCTATTCGGATATCTTGTGCTGATTCTGATGATGATGAAACTTTCTGATGTTTGTTCTACAAACCAGTACGGTTTTCACACTGTATTACTGATATCTCGAATAAAAAAGTCTTTGTGCTAGTTTGGGTGTCAGTGTTTTTTCTTCTCTTCGAAATCGAACTAGTTCTGAGTAATCTATACTAATGTAAGTAGTAATCTAGATAAATAAAATTGGAGTGTCTATTTGTAATATTAAAATAACCGGTAAAAACCGGTAGTAAAAACTACATGCATAGAATATACATACGATACACATACCAAAATAACAATTTTTTTAAAAATTTATCTCTTTGTATGTTTGTTTTTTTTCCCGAAGTCGCGGGCAACAGCTAGTCAGTTAATAAAAGTGCTATTTTTTTGTGCTTTTTGAATAGTTTTTCTACATTTGAAAATCTTTCTAAAAGTTTCTTTAAACGAATGTAGGATACGCACCATTCTAGCAAGAAAATGGGTTAGTAAGCCGTAAAGGCGCTGCACTAACATACGATACGACGAAGCCTATTTGTCAACCTACACGATCAATGAAAACTGACGCAAGTTGCAAATTGCTTTTTATACAGGCTGATGTAAAAGATTTGTTACATATATGACGTAATTAATATCGGATAAAAAAGTGATAAGTTATTGGTAAATGGGGGATTAAAATGAACTCTCAGTCAAAATTGTTAATCATTGAAAACTGTGTGATAGGACCCGAGAGGATTTCCTTTGAATTTTTGCGGAAATAAAAAAAAATAAAAATAAAAAATATTTTTATTGACAAAAAGCTTCACATTACATATTTATATGGCTCTGGACCCCACACTAGAATTCCCTGTGTGGTGAGGCCCAGTCTCTTTCAGTCAGTAAAACATTATAATACAAATGAGAGACAAAATAAAAATAGAATTAAAAAAAAAGAAATTAAATGAAAACGATAAATTTTGTATTTTAGTAGTAGTACGAAGTATTCTTTATATAATACTAATTATGGAAGTGTATGAATGTATGTGTGATTTTTAGGTTTGTGTATGTATGTATATGTATGTGTGTGTGGTGTGTGTGTGTGTGTGTGTATGTATGTGTGTGTGTGTGTGTGTGTGGTGTGTGTGTATGCGCGCGTGTTTATAGTTGAGATATGTCGGATGAGATGTAATACCAGTGATAACTGCTCTACTGTGGGATACTGAGTACAGCCTCAGTACTAGAATAGCTAAGATTCAATAACCAAGTTGTGATTTTTTTCTTGCAGGTTTTCCGTAGTAGTGTATCGATTTTTAGTTTAGATTGAATTATTCTATATATGAAAGGTCCCATGAAGAGAAAGGACCTTCTACCAAACGATTTGTTGCATTTAACTGTTTGCCACTTAAGCAGTCGTTGAGATCGCGTCATAACTGCCTTACTAAGCCTATTTTTATGGAAACATAATGCGACAGATAGAATATACAACTTAGCCTTACCCGGAGTATTTGAGTCTCTTGATACAAGAGATCAGTGCCATATCTGTATGGAAGACCGTGTGCGCACTTCAGTAATGCACGTTGTGCTCTTTCGGCCTTTAATAGATACACCTTTGCAGCCGCACCCCATGATATAATGCAGTATCTAAGTATAGATTGACAGAGTGCATAGTATATAGTTTTAATAATCTTATCTGGAGCTACTTTAGTCAACCTCTTGAACACGTACAAAAGTTTCCTAACCTTTGAAGTCAACGCATCTATATGCATGGACCATGACAAGTGCTCGTCCAAATAGACACCCAAGTATTTTATATACTGGGTGTTCTCAACTACTGGACATGCACAATTGACGCGGTCCTGGCACGAGTGAAGCCTGATGGTAACTAAATCTCCAGGAGCCGTTCTCGTTGAGACGCTAAAACAGATAGCTTTGGTTTTTGCAACGTCTAAAGTAAGGAGGTTGTCATTTAACCAATTGGCGACGACCTGCGTTTGCAGACCCCTATCAGTCCTGTTTATGACTTCCGACCAGGAATCCCCATGGAAGACGACTGCAGTATCATCTGCGTAGATGAACATTTTTGTCGCAGGAATCGCACCTGAGCACAGGTCATTGATATATGTAGATAATAAAAAGTGTAGGGATAATAAATGAAAAACAAAATCCAGGATATGGAATGGAAAATTATTAGATCACGATATAATAAAAAAAATCCACAAATCTGCAGGAAAAACTGGAAAATTAATTAAAATATACTTATCTATACTCTCTGTTCCAAATTTCAACACGGTCTGTTAAGTCGTTTTGACGTAATTGAGTAACAAAACAAATAAACACACAATCACACAAACTCACAAACATTCACATTTATAATAGTTAAAGTATCAGATTTTTTACATCTGTAAATACTTAATTTACCCGTTTGATACATTAAAAATTGTTAAAAGTAAGTTTTTAGTTTTTGATGTTAACGAATTCGGTTTTTCTTGGAATACAATTTACCATAACATTTTGTATAAATTAAAACGTAAAAGAGAATTTGTTGGAAGCAAACCGCAACATGTCGCCACTATACAAATCCATATATCGACGCCGAAATGCGAAGTAATTAAAACGTAGATTTTATAGTCAGTAATTTTCGAGAGGAACTTAAAACCGTAATGTTATTATTGAAATAAAGTTTATTTTTGCTCGGCAAGAATGCAGCTCAAAAAATAATCATTCAAAATACATTCTCTGTATTTTGGAACTGAAAGTAATTAGTCTTTTCTTTTTATTTATACTACTTTATTTGACATTTCCACAAAGATTTTAAGTACCTGCGTGTCTTTCCACATGTATTTTTAATAAATAGTGTATATTTTATTTCCGTGGCGACTTGGCTTCTCCCAGTTGTACAGTTTCTTTTTGAGCCTATAGGCTTAACTCGTCGAGTACCGGTTTTGTAGACACAATTATAGAACAATAGGTTGCGGTCACCGGTGACCGCTTGGTGTTTGACAGTTTAATTCATTCTGTCTCCTGCAGTAACTCACCGAAGGAATTGAAAACTATCGTTTTCGTTTCTTCTCCTCTTATATTTTCTGATTTATTTCGTTGCAGGAGCCAAGACAGTTATCATGTACCTGAGACGCGCTGGACTTTAGTATTCCAGTGTTTTCATGGTTGTATCTACTGTAGATCCTGGCTTACAGGAGTTGCGGGATTGTCTCATAAAAATGTATATTTTATCATTAACTAATATCCTTTGTTTCTGTAGAAACAACCTTCCAAATTAAATTGGTTGTTTAGACAGTGTAACAAATAAGTTAATAACAGAAAAAAAAGTTTACTTTACGTACCTATGTACTATACAATAATAGGACAAAATATTAAATAACAACACAAAACGCCTAAACCCATTCTTCGTATCCATTAAGACTATTAAACTCAAAAGCAACGTTAATTCAAAACTGATTACAATTACAAAGGCAATTCAGAACACCCTGTGTATTCAATGAATATTGTATAGGGAACCTAGTTGGTGCTTTCCGTTCTAGTTGACGACAATTTGTTGAAGTTATCCAAGTTTCAGTATTAATGTATGCTATGTGGTTGCAGCTAGATAAGCTGCTTCATCGCTTTCAATCGCTGGAATATTTAGCTTAGGGATTTTGTTACGACCCAGGTGTATTCGAAATTGCGTAGTGTTGGTATTGGTGTTTGGGATTGTTGTTATAGAGTACTTATTGGCTTAATTCAGAGCAACGCAACCGAACAGTTCAGAATTTTACGTTCACAGTTTACATACATACATACATATCATCACGCCTTTTTATCCCCGAAGGGGTAGGCAGAGGTGCACATTTCGGCACTTAATGCCACTGTACAATGTAACACCCACTTTTCACTATTTATGTTATAAGTCCCATGTAATAGGGGATGAGCCTATTATCATATACCGGGCACATTTCCAGACTCCGTGCTACTACTGAGATTTTTTTTAAAAACCCAGTAATCTTTGCCCGACCAGGGAATCGAACCTGAGACCCCTTACCCGGCAGTCGCACTTGCGACCACTCGGCCAACGAGGCAGTTTACTATCTGCGAACGTAACATCGTATCGCAATCGCCGGTAGTATTAACCATTTAAACCATAATTTGTAGAATTTAATAAATTCATAAATTAATCATAAATTAGTGTATTTTTTATCTCAACATTAATAAATCAATAACCTACAAAGTCTATAATAATGGGACCCGCTTCGTACGCAGTGACTCATCTTTTACAGGCTTTTTTACATGCCTTCTTGGCTCTTTCGTCAATTTTTTTGCTCCTTATTTTGATTCAAGTCCTGGATCAGCCAAAGTATTATTGTGGTTTTTTGTTTCGATATTTTTTGTAATAAATAGAGCACGAAGTTTGCATGGTTTTGTGCCTAATGAAAAATATGAGATGAGGACCTTACCAGGCGATATGGTGGCCAAACGTCAACGTATCACTATCACTACATAGAATATATATATATATATATATATATATAGTATAAAACAAAGTCGCTATCCGCCGTCAGTATGTCCCTATGTATGCTGAGATCTTTAAAACTACGTAACAGATTTCGATGCTGTTTGTTTTAATAAATAGGGTGATTCTTAAGGAAGGTTTATATGTATAATACATGCTTAACAAAACACTGATAAATTCAGAGGTTTCTAATTGCATCCGTGCCAAGCCGGGACGGGTCGCTAGTCAAATATAAAAATTGTATGTGGCAATAGGATTACATTTTATTGCATGGGGCTGATAACATAACTGATTAAAACTCAGTGTTACACTGTAGGTATAGTACAACTCTGCATACCTGCATATGTACCAAAAAATCTTTACAATCCCTTTTTTTTAAACAGTCACAACGGCAATAAACCCAATTACAGTAACTGACAAAAGAAAAGGAAAAGTAAAACTTAGTTAAAACAAGAGTTTACCTACACCATTCATAAGTTTATCTCGTAGTAATTCAATCATTCTGATAAGATCTCCTTCCATCCGTCCGCAAACAGATCACTAATTTGATTGGAATCCAGGAGATTTGAATCAGGATTGGACATAACATCACGTCTTTCATCACCGAAGGGGTAGGCAGAGGTGCACATTATGCCACTGTATAATGTAACACCCACTTTTCACTATTTATGTTATGAGTCCCATATAATAGGGGGTGAGCCTATTGCCATATACCGGGCACAATTCCAGACTCCGTGCTACTAATGAGATTTTTTTTAAACCCAGAAATACTTTGCCCGACCCGGGAATCGAATCTGACACCCCTTGCCCGGCAGTCGCACTTGCGACCACTCGGCCAACGAGGTCCACCGGATTGGAATCATTATGTATTGCAATCGAAACATATTTATCTAATAAACAAATAAATCATCCATTAATAATAACAATATCATGTTACCCAATTCCATTCTGTCCAATCCCATAATTGCCATGGGACGTAATGGGTAGCCCTATTCATAGTCATTCCAGCTCTAGAATGGCACAGAGTATAAATTCTCTATATTATATAGTATAAAATGTATATTTAATCCTACCGGGTCGCCTGACGAGTCCCGTTTGATTTATGAGAAAATAAGCCTTCAGATCGACATGTATTGAGACTATTTTATACGTCTATCAATTACAGTGTATTCGGAGCAAATTCGCTTGTGTAGTCCAAGGAATTAGTTTGCAGTGCCATTTATTGCAGTGTTGGTTTACTTGTATGCGGTTTACTTATTAATTGTAAGCTGATATAGAAGACCTCTTTTGCATTGTATTAGTTTTATCTAAATAAACTAGTATTCTGTCCTGTGTCGTGGTTGCGTTTACAAACATATAAGTTCACATATACACCCAGATCAGACACAATCATATAGATCCAGTTGTTCTGTGCGGGAATCGAACCCGCTACAATCAGTTGCCCAGCCACCGCGCCACCCGTGTACTCGGTTGTTCTTTGATTTAATGCGATTTATTAACTACATCATCATATATCAACCATGTCTATAGTATAACATCAGCCACAAAACCTTAATTGCTGAACATAGGAACATAGGTCTTTCCTCAGCACATCATCATCATCTTATAGACTTTTAGATCGACTACATAGTCCGACCACATATTTGTGGATACTAACGAAAATGATGCTTACTATTTCAGAAACCGATAGAAACCGACGTGAAATAACGCTTTCGTTGTGTTTCGTCGTGTGAATGAGGCTACTGGAGGCCCAATTATCCCTAACCCAATCTCCCCTATCCCTGAATCCCCAATAATCCTCAAATTCTTATTCCCCAAAGTCTGGTAACGCACTTGTAACGCCTCTGGTGTTCCGAGTGTTCATGGGCGATTCGATTGCTTACCATCAAGTGATCCGTCTTCTTGTACCGGGTAGCTTATGTGATTAACTGTGACTAATATTTATTCTATTAATGGTACAGACTACAGTAAGGAGATATTAATTAGTATGTTGTTAGATAAAGGTCCTAATAAAGGTCAGAATGTATGAGGAAAGATATTACTATACTCTCGACGCGTGGCAGAGATTAGTGGTCACAGAATATTGTTATTATAACACAAAGGAAGTTTTTCGGACGTGATTCTATCATTATTTCGTTTTATTTGGTAAAAATACTCTTTAATTGAATAGTAGTTTGTCTTCTTAGATGTGGACATATTTTTAATTAAAACATTATTTCTTAACCGGATTATAGTCAAATGTGCTCTAAATAAAATTCAACATTAGTTTTTGGTTGGGTCACGGCCAAGCCAGATCAGTGCGTGAAAGGATGAGTTCCGGCGTGACCTCATGGCGGAATGGCAGCAAGGACTATCGCAACCGAAGGCTGGGCTCGCTGGCATTGCAGCGGTAAGTCCCCTCTATGAGGAGTGGCTTCAGAGACGCTCCGGCATCCTCGCCTACCGCCTAACGCAGGTTCTTACCGGACATAAAAGGTTCAGTGGGTTCCTGTTTCGGATTCGGCGTGAGAAAACGGGCGGTTGTCATCACTGCAAGGACCACCCGAAGGACATGGTAGAATATACAATTAACGGGTTCCCGGGGCTCAGCCCCTAAAAGACCAACAACGCACTGGTAACTCATCTAGTATTGCGGGTATCTGTAGGCGGTGCTCGCGTCGATTATTTACCATCACGCGATCCGTCTGCTCATTTACCGTCTCATTTCATAAAACCGTAATTTAAAGGTTCAAAATTCCCTGAATCAGACATAATACCTACTATTCAGTTTTAAAGTTATCAACAGTACCACCGCACAGAAACAAACAAAGACAGTAATCGGGCCATTTATAGATATAATGACGCCACGGCGACTCCTCGTTTTTCTACGTCCTGAGTTAAAAATGGTTGCACTAGATAAAGTGCTCGGATGTGGACAGTCTCGATATCCAATTGAGAATCAAGTTGAAAATGTTAGTCCGTTATTTTGGAAAATGTTTTATATATAGTGTGTTATCTCTTGTTGTGGGTGGGTTATTATTTCACCCATTTCACCGCAGACTTGGGACATGAATAAATTATAGGGCTGTCGTTGATGATGCAAAATGAACCGAAACGAATTTACTTATACGTTTAATGAAGTAATTAGTGTTACAAATGATTATTTCTAAGACGCGATAATCTGTTCGATGGCAGAACAAAAAGTGAGTCTCAAAAGTCTAAATTATAATTGAATTTTATCAAACGATATAACGCAATCGGTGACTCACAGGTTGGTCCCCATGGTATGATATTTCTTGGTAGCGGTCGACGTTCGGGAGGTCTTGCGAAACAAGGCAGCGATGGTGGTAGCTTCAAGAAACGGATTGCAGTAAATCATACATGGTGTCCATAATATATTCTATGTTGCTTTCAATGCCAGTGTTGGGACACATAGGACAGTGCGTAAGATATAAAAAATCGATACTAGATACAAATCATTGACTACGTTTATAATAGCCATAAGTAGTAACGGTAGTGGGGTTTATCATCCGTCTAATCGCTTTGTTTATAAGCTTTTTTTATGTAAGAATCTTAAAAACAAAGTGTCTTGTCGCGCGCTCGGGTCTGTTTCTGGTCAGACGGGCAGTCATCTATGCTCGCCGTCTGCAGGCCCGCGCTTACGGTGGCCGGAGATCGTCCCCCGATCCCCGACGCCCGGTGTGTCCTTTGCGATGGCTGGGTTGCCCGCCTCCCTCTCTTCTTTAGCTAGCATAACTGCTTCACAAAAGGAGGAGACGGCATCCCAGTCCCCCTCGCTCCGCATCATGACCCGCACTAGAGGAAATTCGTCTACGATTCTTGAATAAATAGTGTTTAATACCTAGTAAGTCAATTGTTTTACCATAAGAAGTTTTCACATTTTCATTCAGTATCTTACTACCCAAGTGCAAAGATGAGGTTCAAGTATGATTGTATGAAAAGATTTTATGCTTGTTGTAAATTGAAGGTACACGATAAAGGCATTACGTTTCCATGTAATGGTTTACAACTCGTATCCCATTTATATAACTAGTAAAATCGCGTGACGTCGCCCATTAAATAAAAATGGTCGCTAATGTAGTCTATTTGCGACTGAGATTTATGCTACAAAATAGTACCTACTATGAATTTTTAGATGTGACCAAGTAATTTGTTTTAAAAAGCCGACTTCAAAAACCAAAAACTAATACCAAACAAAAAGTAAAAACTAAAAAAAAAGTATCTACCATTAGTACTGATAGGTTACCCACCAACTGAGGTTAGAAGTCGGCGCAATCAGCCGAACATAGTACCTCCTCCTTTTTTTGAAGTCGGTAAATACTGTTTGTTCCCGCCAAGAATTTATCTAAAGTTCTTATAGTATCTTCTGGAATAAGTAGTAGTCTGTAGGCGCAAGGCCTGGTGTGTAGGGCAGATGATGGAGAGCTTTCAACCCCAGTTCTTGCAACTTGGAGACCGTCTGCTGTGCAGTATGATGTCGCGCGAAATCGTGCAGGAGCACCGGAGACGAGGAATTGACCAATGCTGGTTGGAGATGTGCAAGCTTCTCCATCATTGTGTTCAGTTCTTCACAGTACACATCTGCAGTAATCCTCACCTCGTTTGGCAAGAAGCTGTGATGACTACCAAACAGTGACCATCATTTCTGTAGGGGTTAAAAAAGCCTATTATAAGGACTTAACATATACACTTATTAGACTCTATTTCTTTACCAAAATCAAACGTGACCCTAATTTTGATTGCGACATTTATGCTTCGATCACTTAGCAAGGAGTTTGTAGCCGAGACATGTTTAGGAATCACTCAAACCTAGTTTAACTTTGGAGACTAAGATTATCGTCTGCCTAGAATAGTAATTAGATCGAGGACGTGACCTGCCAAAGACCATTTATGAAAAGAGATTACCGAAATAATAAAGTTTCCTTAATTTTTTTTAAGAAATGTCAACATCATGTCTATTAAAGTTAGAAAGGACAGCCAAAGGTATTTAGTTATTAAATTTAATAAATAATGATGTAATATTTATACGATTGTAAAGTTATTATCATACTTAATCACGGTCTAGACTCATAACTGAGAAATTTACTAATACTTTATTTTTAAGTATCATGTTTTTCGACCGTGCTAGAGGTTCATATTCTTTGTCAAATAATTACGTGGGTTAGCCAAAATACATACCTAACAATTAATTTAGTATGTCTCACGAAAGTTATACAGTGTGTTAAGTTAAACGAGGGACTTATTGAGGGAGGGTATTCAGTATTCGATTCTCGTCCCGAATATGTAAAAAACCTATAACCAAAATTTTTGAAGTAATTGTCCAATAAAAAAAATCATCATGAACACTGAGCGCGCAACAAGTGAACTTGTAAACAGAAACAGTACTTACATAAAGTAAGTCGCGTTGCAAAACATGCGCCGATCTTGCCGAAAAGGATAGAGTGCGCTTAAGCCCGCTAAGCCGTAACCCGTAAGCGTAGGCGGAAGCGTTTTTATGGTTCTGTCTGTTATTTATTAGTGTTTTCGTTTTGTTTATATGTTTGTTAGGTTCATGTGAGTATACACTATTATGGGTTTGAATATGTCCCTCGTTTAACCTAACATACTGTATATAATATAATAATACGTAGGTACTTTTCTCGATTCTAATATTGAACACAATCCTCGTATATGTTTTTTATTTGTTATTTTGTCATTATCTACTATTGGATACAAAGAAATGAACTTCTAAGTGCTGAAAATCTTTCTTTATTACAAAAATTGATGGTTGCGTCATTTTCAAAATTCTATGATAGAAATATCGGGATAAAAATCCTGTCATCGAATGACTTCTCCCGCCTGGGTTAGGCGGGAGGGAGTGTCAGACTCTTACTGACTAAAAACCACCCCGTTCCTTCTCCTGCGCTTCGAGCCGGAGCCCCGATAACTCGTTAGGTTCTCCGCAACTCCGAATCGGCATCAGTCCTGTTGGGCCCTATCCGTGGTGGTCTGATGGCTCTTTTAGGTGCGCGCGGAACACGATGCGTCGCACACTCGGGTCTGGTTCTGGTCTGGCGACGAGCTACCTTCGCTCGACGTCCGCAGGCCCGGTAAATTCTATGTTACTACCTGAAATCAATCTATCGAAACGGTGAATTTATCAAATAAGTCAAGTCATTTTAGACCTTATTTAAAGCAAATAAACAATAAAAATCCTTCCTCTTTACATTACTAGATACGCATTGACAGAATAAACTAAGTACCGAAAATAGTATCTTAATGCCATCGTAAACTCAAATCAATAAATAGACATGACAGCATAAAATTAACGACATTCAAATTAGTACCGTAATAACAATGTAATAAAGGCGAAGTTGCTAATTTATATGCCATTATTTTGACCATGAAATAGTGCTATTGATAACATAATCCCAACAAGGGTTGGAAGGTCAGACAGTGAAGTCAAATGTAATTATGTAATTATGCAGATTGAAAATTTAACAATTGTTTTGGTATGTCAGTTATTTGTTGTTATGACTGTACCATAATATAATTTATTTAAGAATACATCACCATAATTAATATATAATGGTATGCATGAATTTTGGAATCGTCAAAAAGTCAAAGTCAAGGTGAAAACATTTATTTCAATTAAACCATAATTTGGTACTTTTGAAACGTCAACACATACAAAATAAATAATAGTCTGTCAGTCAGTCCGTCAGTGAAGCTAGGTGAAGTTAGATGGTCATTCCAAAATGTAGATTCGAATGGAGAAGAACGAGCAAGAAACTCCATTCTCTGATACATATTCCAATACTGTACGTATATGTGAGAACAATGCAAAGACACGCTTGACGCATTGTACTAATTACAATACTTACTAAAATAAAATAAAAAAAAAACAAAACAAACAGGAAAATGTAATAGTCTAACATGGTGCTCACATATGCATACTGACAATCCATAAAAATAGTGCTTCTATACAAATGCAGTTATAAATAAAAAAAACAACAATGCTGACTGATTTATCAATTCATACTTTATTCTCTTTGTTCCAGGGTAAGTTATACCTCTACAAAACTTGTGTCGCGGAGAACCTAACGGGCGCCGACTCGACGTGCAGGAGAAGGAACGTGGTGGTTTTTAGTCAGTAAGAGCAGGACACTCCCTCCCGCCTCACCCAGGCGGGAGCAGTCATTCGATGAAATCCCCTTAAAAAAAAATACAAAACTTGTATAGAGGTAATTTATAAGCAGTTTCGACAAATTGCTTTACCGGAGACAGGAAAATTATGTGAGTATATAAAAATTATATAAGATATTAATCAATTTAAGTATTTCGTGATTAAATATTTTAATTTACATTAAATAAAACATACCGTAAAATGGGGTGAATTGGGATCGAGAAGTGAATAGGGACAGAAGAGGGGTGAATAGATACAAGGAAATTCTTCATAGTATCGATTCACCCCACTTCTGTCCATTTTCGCCACTAAAACCCTATCCACCCCATTTTGACGTTACTATATAATAAAATCGTAGGAAAATGCAAACTGTACATTGATTATTTGTTGTAAAGAATGCTTGAAGTGTGTTCTACAAACGGCACCGAAGCTAAAAATATGATTTATAGATTTTTGTCTGGTTGTCTGTACGTACATATGTTCGGGCTATACTCATAAAGTACCACATGGATTTACTTCAACTGCCTCTGCCTGGACTGCCTCGTTGGCCGAGTGGTCGCAATTGCGACTACCGGACAAGGGGTCTCGGGTTCGATTCCCGGGTCTGGCAAAGTGTTACTAAGTTTTTAAAAAAAATCTCAGTAGTAGCACGGAGTCTGGAATTGTGCCCGGTATATAGCAATAGGCTCATCCCCTATTACATGGGACTCATAACATAAATAGTAAAAAGTGGGTGTTACATTGTACAGTGGCATAATGTGCGCCTCTGTCTATCCCTTCGGGGATAAAAGGCGTGATGTTATGTTATTTTATGTTTGGATTTACTTCAAATTTTGCATAAATATTACTAACAGGTCGGGTTAACATAGGCTACATATTATCACACTATCACCTACGGGGAAGGAGCTGTGAAATACTATTCCACGCGAACGAATCGCGGGCAACAGTCTAGTCTTAAAAACAAACAAAAAAAATCTTTATTTCAAACACAAAATGCCTCTCTATCACCTACATCGGTACCAGGATCACATAAAGACTAAAGGAGTAACACTAACAGTAACGTTTTGCTCGAAGACAATAGCAACTGGTTTCCTTAGAGCACGAACAACCACAACGTGTTGGTTCGTAGCTTTCAGTGTACGCAATAACATCCTCCAGTCACTTATGGTGCCCTGGTACAATAGATGTATGTGATGTGTCAGCTGTGCGAGCACTAAGCTAAGTTTAGAATAAAAACTATCGAGGTATATGAGAATTATCCTTCTTAATACCTATTACTGAAAAACTGACGACGTACTTCGAATTGGGATTTTGTGAGTTTTAAAATCACAATTTAACTCTATGTCTTGATTAGATAAGACAACACATACTTACATACTTCACGCCTTTTAACCCAGAAGGGATAGGCAGAGGTGCGCATTACGAAACTGAATGCTACTGAGTACAGAGTGCTACATAGTAATGTTGATTACACACTCACTTTTTACTATTTTATGTTATGAGTCCCATGTAATAAATGGCCATATACCGGGCACATTTCTAGACTCCATGCTACTATAGAGATTTTTTCGAACCCAATAATACTTGCCCGACCCGGGAAACGAACCGAAGACCCTTTACGGCAGTCAGATTAGATATTAAGATTTTTTTCGTTTTCTTGATTTTTACACTGCGTTATCCTGTTATTAAGTATTGTGTACCTAACCACCACTTTGTTTCTGTCCCAAATGGGACTCATTAAACAGAACTTCTCGAACCGAACACATCAAGTTCACAAAAATTTAGGCAATAGGGTAGATGCCTAATTTTTATTTTAATGTCCGTCTGGTACTGATTACTTCAAATCATTAGACACGTATTTTTTATTTTCTTACAGAAACGAATATTTTCGACGATATATTGATTTGAAATGTCGCGTGACGTCACTTCTGTGTACATTTTAAACATAGAAATGACGTTTTAGCCCCCACTCCTAAACTTTGATTCGTTTTATCTAAGTATTGTTTTATTATACGACAAAACAAAAAATACGTATCTAATATTTTTTTCATTACCTAACTTACGGACTAATTAGATTTTTAATTTTCATACCCTGTCATCATCCGAATTTTAAAAGTATATATACTTTGACAAATAATAATTTTACCATAATAAAGTATGTTTTTGTAATAACTATCGTGAGACATGCTAAATTAACAAAGAATCGCGGGTTACTTACATAATAATACTGAGAAAAACTCTACTAGTTTCGAACCATAGAGGGTCTCCCTAATGAGCAGCGTGCGCGATCGCGGCGATGTCGCGTAGCCTACCTACCTACCTACCTACCTAGTAAAGCTTTTCTTAGTATTTTCACGTGAGTAACCCGCGATTTTATTAGTTGACATACTAAATTACTACTTATAAATAAATTGTCGAGTGGAAAATCTCACAAAGACTTTAAAAATCATTAAACCTAACATTCCAATTACATTTAATATTACTTATACAACATCCATTTTTGCTCCAGTCTACATCAACGCTTAGCTCAACATCCACGGATCAATTCTCAGGAGATTGATTGATGACTGTACCCGCCAAGGAAATTGTTGGTTGAGCGAAGAATCTACATTATAGCTTAACGGAGTATCTATCAAAATTGACTTTAAAATATACATATCGATTAAAAATTCAATACGTCGTCGATAAAGTTTAATCGATCGCATTATTTTGGTAACAGTTTTGTTGGTTATTACCTAAATATTTTAGAAATGCCTTGTTAACTGAGTGGTTGCAAGCGTACTACGAAGCAAAAGGTTTTGTATTTAATGGTACAAGTCTTTGGATTGCAATTTATTTTTATTTTAAAAAAAGTGTCCCCACCCTAGGATTTTCTTCTGAGTCGTGGGTGCGTTTACAAACATACAAGTTCACATTCACATGACACCCAGACACGAAACAATAATCTGTAGATCACATAAAGATTTGTTCCGTGGGGAGTCAAACCTGCAACACGTTGTGCGGCATCCAGTTGCCCAGCCACCGTGCTAACCGTGAATTCAAAAACACACCGTTGAAGATCTTTGAAGGCAGTTGAAGGCCTCAGCTAACATCCGTCACCGGTGCCCGCCATGGTGTTTATCATGTTATAAATGTAATGCATCTCTGACTGTCTAACCTTATAAGAATTATAAGGTGTGATGCTATGATTTATAATTCAAACCGTTGTCAACAGTCGCCATAACTTCTGTAGTTATTATAAATCGATTGAAAATGGAAACAATTTTCATTAATTGGTTATTAAGAATGTAAAAATTTTAAATAAGCGTCCATAAGCCACTTTATAAATTGTAAATAATACATTTAGGACGACAATTTGGCTTTTAGAACTGCTGACTCGTTGGATAAGGGTTTGTTGGTTGAAACAAAAAATCTTGCTTTATATTATACATGAAATAATATTTTCGTGTAAAAGTCGCTAGAAACCGTAGCGGTGCCAGATACAGGTCGCTTCTACGTTCCCACCATCCTGTTTTGACGTAGATCAACATCATTGTCAGTTGGAAGATACTCTGTTTAAAAGTAGATATATGGTTGATATGAAGATGAAGAAGCACTATTTTTTTTAAGGGGGGAAAATCATCGAATGTCTGCCTCCGCCTAGGTGAGGCGGGAGGCAGTGTCTATTACTGACTAAAAACCATCCAGTTCCTTCTCAGCATCAGCATCTCTTCTCGGCATCAGCCCTGTTATGCCCCATCCGTGGTGGTCTGATGGCTCTTTAAGGCGTACGCTCGGGTCTGGTTCTGGACGGACGGTGAGCCACGCATGCTCGCCGTCCGCAGGCCCACGCTTACGGTGGCCGGAGATCGTCTCGCGATGAAGAAGCACTATACGAGCAGATGAAAGTGGTATTAAGTGCTGTATGGTTGGACCTACTGGAACAATCAGCACAACGTATCATAAATTCGATATCCACAACTATTCGAGCTAACAACAAGTAATCAATTCGTATTTAAAGTGTGCTACATATTTTGGAACCCAGTGTGCTACATATTTTGGAAGAAAAAAACTGTTAAAATATCTCCAGGAAGTAGAGTGTGAATTTTATGTTCTGTAAGACATAAATACTGCATATTGAGTCAGCAAGAGCATTTTCATAGCGTGAATTACAACCGGATTGCGTTTGACGTTTCTCGTAAAATTCTCTCTGTAAACAAGTTCAATGAACATTGATTGACATTAAAATAAATCTTCCACAGGTTTAGATATTTTTAGTAATACTTTTGTAAGTTTTGTTTTGCTTATAAATGACGTAGCCGTTACATCACCGTTGGAGTTTTCGAAAAGTAGAAGCACGTCTTTAGTAAAATATGTTTGATCATCATAGTTTTGAAGACCTTGTTTTAAGTGGAGAGGCATGCTTCGGCATGAATGGGCCGGCTCGAACGGAGTGATACCACGGCCTCACAGACAACCGACGTGAAATAATGCTCGCGTAGTGGTTGGTCGTGTGAGTGAAGTTACCTGAGGCCCAATTGCCCCCTATCCAATCTTCTCAAACTCCCAATAAGCCTCAAATTCCTAATCCCCAAAAGGCCGGTAACACACTCGTAACACCTCTAGTGTTCTGTGTCCATGAGCGGTGCCGAATGCTTACCATCAGCTGATCCGTCTGCTCGTTTACCGGCTTGTTTTATAATAAAAAGACCTGCAGACTGAAGGACAATATCTTCATGCTATAAAAGTGTCTGTTTATGTTGATTTCTTACTTTGTTTTGAAATATGCATCGCCTTTTTTTCTTGTGGATGTATTATACATTTTTTAAAGACTTGGCAGCACGGCTCTTTAACTCGTCGAGTACCGTCATTATAGACACAATTATAACCGTCATTATAGACACCAAGCGGTCACCGGTGACCGCTTGGTGTTTGACAGTTTAATGCAACTTGAGTCTTTTGAACTGCGATCTCGATCGACCTGCTTGTTAAACGTGTTGGTGATGATGGCAAACCGTCAACGTGAAGGAGGCTCTTGTTCAGTAGTGGTATGTTGCGGGCTGTTGTTGTGGATAAATTAATAATTAATTTGGTTAAAGTCAAAGTCAAAGCGTTTATTGCAACTAAGTGTCCTGATGATGGTTACTAAATTATTATAGTTATTAAGACTTTGCGGCGTTTTACAGACATTGCAACATTTTTAGATAAGGACATATTTACACACACATTACTATTGACATTAGTAATAAAATTGTAGGCAGAAGCCAGAAGGTACATCATTATAAAGAAAAAAAATATTTGTCGGTATAGTCAAATTATACTAAAAATCAATTCAATTGGTGTAATTGCCTTCGGGTTTAGGACGTCAGTATCTTAATATGTACAAGCGAAAACGAAATGAGTCCCCAAATAATGTTTTCATGTCGCAATTAATCGCTTTAGGATCGATAAATCGAGTTTTATTTATAGCGAAACCGTTTACAAGCTCTTTAATTTATTGCTAGTAATTGTTTCGGTTCTACCAACTTTAGTGTTGTCGTTAAAATAAAATAGTCAAATGAGGTTAAAAGACTGATTATTGCTCTATTTTGATAAGAAAAACGTACCGTGTCAATTTAACGAATAAATCTCTTTTAAAAAAGTACCTTATTTGTCGAATAGTCTAGGTCCAGATTGTATGCCCAACAGGACCTTCAAGATCCCTGAGATAGGAAATTATTAAAGCTTTTCCGGATTATTCGAAAGTTTCGTAGTATAAAAACAATGGAGTCTGGAATTAAATATTATGTTGCTCGGCTTACTTACGTAACATATGTAGCAACAGTAATGCTGGAATACTAAAACGTTACTCAATTTTAAGTCGTGCTTAAATATCGTGCCATCTCTGTCATTTTACAAAGAATTTGTAGAGATAGAACTATACTTGAGCGCGACTTAAAATTGAGTAGCGTTTGAGTATTCCGACATAAGTCTTTTAAAAATGTCCTTTATTATAATGGGACTCATAGGTAACATAACATAACGAATGGAGTTTCTTGCTCGTTCTTCTCCACTCGAATCGACATTTTGGAACGAGCGCCTAGCTTCACTGACGGACAGACTGACAGACTATTATATATTTCATATTTGTTGACGTTTCAAAAGTACCAAACTATGGTTTAATTGAAAGAAATGCTTGAAGAAATGTGATACCATTGCTTGCTTATCTAGTTTGTGTCTATGCTTATTCTATAGAGGATTACCCGTGATGTTATATCACTTTGACTAACCAGGAAATGAGTCCAAGGCTGGCTCACTAGTCATACATTCCATCACTAGCAAAATCATAAATTTACCGTTAAAACAAATTAAAACAATGCCATTTTTCGCAAACTATTTTAATGCCGGCGCCAGACATGTGCGTATTAGTTTGTTCACGTTGTGTGGCACGGTCAAAATCGCATCAAATGTCCGCACCAAAAATGTGAACAAGTAAATGAGCACATGTCTGGCGCCGGCGTTATATATGAGTTAAATACCTAATTGTTTTAATTTTAATTGCATTTTATGTCAATTTCAAGGCTGAGTTAGTTACAACAGTACATGTCAAGTAAATTAGTTTGACATTGAAATTACTGAAAATTTTATTTTTATATGACATTGCGGCTAGTGGATTCTTGATTAAACATTTTAGTTCTGTTTGCTTATTAATAAAAATCATATCAAGTTTATTTATTTAGGAGTTTTAAAGCGAAGGAATTTTTAGATGTGTTGTAAATAGTCTAGTCTAGTTATTTGAAATGACTTAGAAGTATGTTGTTGAGTATCTTGAATGACTGTCCTCGAGTAAAATGTTTTGATTTATCAGACCGTGTAGGCAATGTCAGATTGACTGCCTCATTGGCCGATTGGTCGCAAGTTCCACTGCCAGCAAAGGATCTCGAGTTCGATTCCTGTGTCGGGAAGAGTAACACACGGGTTTTAAAAAAATCTCAGTAGTAGCACGGAGTCTGAAATTGTGCCCGGTATTTAGCAATAGGGTCACCCCCTATTATATGGGAACAGAAGAAGGGTTTTAGTTCCTAGATCAGGCAAAAGTATTAGTAATACATATGTAAAGAAAAGGTTTTCTTAATTTTTGAATTGATTACTATCGTCAAATAGTCTTTGGTTTTTTTAAACGTCAATTATAGAGGTATAAGAATTTTGCGTTAAAGAATTTATGAAAGAATGAAACATTAAATGTCGTTTCTTAATTTTAAAAAGCAACACATTCGTTTTATTTCATTCTAAATCATAAGATAATAGTCTTATACATATTTCCAATTTCCTACATTTTCAACCGAAATTATACCAGTACTTGGAAATAGCTTTTTGCTCCATGTTACCTATATAGATCTTATGATATAACCACCGAACTAAGCATAAATTGTGAAGATAGGAGTTGCATTTAATATGCATTTTCGCTATACATATCATTTCGGCAATTAAATAGTTACCAGTTTATTATTTTTAATAACAACTGTACTACCAATTCTTTTTTTAAATGTTTGTCTTTGACAACATGATATGTACCTCTATATACCGATACGACTTTCAAATCTTCAAGAAACGAGCGTATTCCTTTTTAACTTCCGATCATTCTAGATATTATCGATTTTCTTGCACTATTATCGTTATGTATCCGAAAAAAATGTCGTGGTAGCCCGGAGTTTTAAGACGCCCACTTCTCATGCATGAGGGTGCGGTTTCGAAATCTACCAACGGCAAGTACCAATGTGACGTTTTCCGAGTTGTATGTACCTACTTTCTAAAATTATCTAGACACCACTGACAAACGGTTATAGAAAACATCGCGTGGAAACCTGGGCTTATAATTTCTAATTATAAGTTTGTAATCGCCAACCCGCAATGAGCAAGCGTGGTGAGCATTAATGCTCAAACCTTCTCTTTGTAAGAAGAGGCTTTGCTCAGCAGTGGGCATTTATAGGCTGTTGATGATGATGATGATGATCATATGAAAAAATCTGCACTAGACATAGACCACTCTTATTTTTTTTTTAATAGCATTTCACACTTTGAGTGGTTTTGTAAACTTGTGTACGGATTATAAGGCTAGCAACACTAGTTACACCAAAGACCAGGGTGGCGCTAATCTCTTACAATCAGGCTACCTGTCAGCTCGTATTCATTAAAGAAACAAATCGAAGCATATGATAGTGTTAAACATTATTTATTTGTACTTCTACCTATCCATACATAACTCAGTCTATTTTATTTTCGTGTTAAGTCAGTGATGACTGGTTTATAATATCGAAATGTAATATGGCCGATGTATCGAAGATTGCGGTTAGTACACACACAGCTACACATCAAGCCATGCATATCCAATATAAGCTGACCGTAAAATATGCCGAAACGTCTTACAAAACGGGACCATGATAAACTGGATTAGTATAGTTGTGACGTAGTTGAGAGTTGAGGGAATGGCTGAATGCCTGACATGGAGGTTGCACTGTAACGTACCATAAGATTTGTTTCATATCGTTTTTATGGTAAGAGATTTTCGTTTTGTGATGATTGCTTTCAAATTGGTGTTGTGTTGTAAAATAACTGACTAGGGCATGAAGAGGTAGCTATCAGACAACCACAGACGGGGCCCAATAGGGCTGATGCCGATACGGAGCCGCGGAGGACTTAACAGGTTACCGGGGCTCCGGCTCGAAGTTCCGGAGTAGGAACGGGGTGGTTTTTAGTCAGTAAGAATCTGACATTCCCTCTCACCTCATCCGGGCGGGAGAAGTCATTGGATGGTTTATCACCTGAAAAAAGGGTATAAAGAGGTACAACTAGTCCAAGTATTAGAGTTTGTGATTTTTCTGATTTGTCAGGGGATCGTTCGCATAGCAAAAATGCGGTAGCCTATTTATGCGGTGTCCTTTTCTGACCAATTTTTCTATTACATCTTCAACTTTATAGTATTGAAATAAAGTCGATAATTCGATTAATAAATTGTATAGATTAGAGTAGGTTGATTTGTTGGCCATAGTACTAGTGAATCTTGAATATTTCAGGAAGAATAATAAATAACATGATGTCAATAATTATAGCCGTTTTCATAATACAGTTATGAGACATGCTAAATTAACTAAATATCGCTGGTTACTTACGTGAATACGGGTTCGAAACTACTAGAACCCCTCTGTAGTTCGAAACTAATAGAGCTTTTATCATTATATTTACGTGACTAACCCGCGATTTTTACTTAACTATGGCCGAATTGCAACTATTAGAGGTAGAGTTCTTACCTAAATGATACACAAAAGTGTGTTTACTACACTTTAAATATTTCGTGAGTTTAAATATTTCCTTAGACAACCTGACACAAGAACATTTATAACACATTTTCATCAATATGCCCAACGTATTTTCATTTTCCATTTTCCCCCACCCATAACGGAGCAGAACGGAAAATTAGAAAGATAACAAATGACTACCATTCATTGTTTATTATTTTAACTAATAAAGATAATTATTTTACTAACTCAAACAAACTTCAAGATGTTTTCGGAATATCTTACAAATATTAGATCGTTTATAACAGGCTTGACTTCGTTCACAGAAGACGTGAACCTTTTATATTTAGAAGGTCATTGAAACAAAAGATGGCCGTACACAACAGCTTTCTAGTTTTCGACTGGAAATGTCAGAAGTACTTTTTTAGTAACAAGAGTTAATAGAATTAAAGTTTTGGCTTCTGTTACTTTAATGTAATTAACGGATAAATGTAATTAAGAAGATATACCTAAATAAAAATAAATTTCCATCCGTTAGTCTCGTTAAAACTCGAAAATGGCTGAACCAATTTTGCTAATGTTGGTCTTTAAATATTCATGGAAATCCAGAGAAGTTGTCCGGATCAGCTAGTCTTCTACATCTATATATAAAAAAATAAAACCCGTTTCCCGTTGTCACGCCATAAATTGAGAACAGCTAGACCGATTTGGCTGTTTTTTTTCGTTATGTTTGTTATCGCCAGGAGAAGGTTCTTATGACAGAAAAACGTCCTCAAAATCCTACGGGAATGGAAGAAACGCAATTGCGCATACGAAGACGCAGGTAGAAGCTAGTGTACAAATAAAAAGGAATTTCTGTTCGTTAGTCTCCCTAAAACTCGAAAAGGGCTGAACCAATTTGGATATTTTTGGTCTTTAACCGCTTGAATGCCCGTATACGAGACACAATAGATGTGATAGATACATTGTGTCTCGCGTGGGACCACGTCTTAGATACACGAATGGTTAAATTTTCGTGGAAAGTTTAAAAGGTAAGAAACATTTTTTTGGTTTTCTGGGTCAACTAGTGTTAGTTATACATGAGCAGAAGAACAAATATTTTAAGTTCCTAAGAAATAAAATTATTTTAAGTAATTTACTAAGAACATTTATTTTACTAAACTATTGGTTGTATTGTCAGTGAGTAGTGTGTTTTTAGTAATGCTTAAGTATTTATCAAGGTCATCTTTTAATTTGCAAACCTTTTTTTATATGTATCAATTAAGTTGTACGGTTTACTCGTGATACACGACTAGGCTACTCTACTAATTTCAAGCCATGTAAGGGTCCATAATAACCTCGTCAAAAATTTACGTAAGTAACCCATAAAACCAATTTATTTTTCCTTATTCATCCATATCTTAGTTTTTTGTGATATCATGTGAATGACCTCCATTAGTAATGACATCACCTTCCTCATTAATAAATACGTACTTATTGGCCTTCCTATAAGGGTGAATATCCCATTAGAGCTTGGCATAAATTTTCTTTACTCTCTGGTCCTTTCGTAATCTGATATTTTTATGTACGCTTATTCTATGTCGTGTTGGTACTATCTCTACAAAAATGTAATCACATTTTCAGCATATTTTTTTTTGTCATTATTATTTTATTATGTGTGTGTGGTGTTGATACATATTGCTAATTGTTTGTTAATAAGTGTGCCTACTACTTGTTCAACTAATGTTACTAACTATTGGTTGACTGGTCAAGTAAGACTATTTAGAGTAAAGAATTTTTGGTTCCATGTCTAATTGGTATTCTTTTTTGGTTTGACCATTATGTCACCTGATGGTAAGGGATGATGCGGCCTACGATGAAACACGTCTGCTCATAAACAACATATTCACTCGGGCCTTGAAGACACCCAGGTTAACCCTTCAGGAAACACAGATTCCAGCCAAGTAACCTACTCCTTAACAGTTCGCACTAGGAAGCTTAAAATGCTGTTTTCAAAGATTAATAATGGATGTGATTCTAAGATTATAAAGAAGAAAAATAAAACTAGCAGTTACACTCATAACCACTGGATCATAGAATCTCCTATGTACACCACACAGAAGCCCAAACATTACTATACACAATACCTAGTAGAAAACGAATTTAGTTATGTTTTGCTTATTTCAGAGCGAAATAAGAAAACAAAAAGCGAATTGAAAGTATGGAGGTAAACAAAGAACTTGTGTACATTTCTACACTCAGTAACGAACAACGGATGCAAAGTAAATTTGGCAATTTGTAGGCAATTTTCTCCCTAAATCGACCGAATATTAGGCTAAGGCTTAACGTACTAATATGTATGCTAGCTTATGGCAACGGTTTTGTTCGCGTAGATATTAAAACCTGTTGGGAAAAATAATATTTTTTATGGGTTAGGGAGCAAACGAGCAGCAGGCAGGTCAGCTGATGATAATGAAGAGTAAGCGATCAGCGCCACCCATGAGTTTCTATAGGTAGCGGTGTTCGATTGAACCACCAGATACGTTGAAGACGAAGGGGCTCTGATTTGCCAGTTCCAATATGAACTAACTAATCAGAGCGCCTCATTTCGATTACTTACAAGCGCATATAATAATATGAGGATTAGAAGAAGTGTATTACTAATTATGAATAAGATATCTGACAAAAGAAAACAATCTGAAAATGAGTTCAATAGCTACTGCTGCGATAGAAGATGTAACAAAGACTAACGAAATATACGTACTAGTTAAACCTTTGTACTTTCTGCCTTTACCTTTCCTCTACCCTCATAAGATAAAAGCGTGAGCTTAAGAAAGACTGTATCATTAATAACTGAGGATACTCGTGATAAACAAACAAAAGTTTCTCAATTTATGAGTGTAAATTATACAAGTATAAATTTATGTACTCCCATTCGTAGAATCGTGAAAGTACTTGAAATTACATTTTCAAGGGGATTGGATTATATGTAAGGTAATCAGAAATTTGAGCAGCAATTTTGAGATTGCCTGGTAAAGTTTATTAAGAACATTACATACGCTATTTTTGTAATCGGCTGTGTAGAGGTAGAAATATAATATTGCTATTTGTTTATTACAGGCACTGGTTTACTTTCTCGTGTTATAATGGCGTTGGAGGTTTATTTGTGTATTTATTTATTTACACTAGAGGTATATTGTACCAAAACATAAAGAAAAAAATTGTAATGGGCGATCTTGTCGCAGAATGCGATTTCTTACAGACAACCTTTGGATGGAGTCAATAATCAGGAGTTGGGAAAAACCCCTTGCTTAACAATCAAACCTAATACATACTTACTACCTGAAAATACCAAATAAATATAGGTACTATATATGAGTGTGTGTGTGTGTGTGTGTGTGTGTGTGTGTGTGTGTGTGTGTGTGTTTATAAGTCATTAGTAAATTACTCGACACAAACTGAAACATAACAATATGATGTGTAAATTCCTATTGAATATTTCTCCTCCAGAATTGTTGAGCATTATTACATTTTCTGTTCCATAGAGACAATCAATAAAAAAAACTTTGTCATAAATAAAATACAATTGAAAATTGAGTGTTACGCTTTCCGTAGCTTATTTCGTTCTCCCTATCAAACGCTTGGCAAAGAACGCAAGAATTCATTATTTGTAGGAACTTATATTTCATATTACCTCTATTTTTAGTCTGTCTTTCAGCTCTTATTATCTCAGTATAAGATGTATTACATTATCTTAAGAATATTTGCGGGAATGTTGCCAATTTTATTTATGGGTAACAAACAATTTATTCGTTGTAGGTACCTATGTCTACTTTGTACTGGGTGTAGTGCTGTTGAGACCACAGAGAGATAAGACTGACATAAAGATATAAAAAATATTTATTTACATTTCCTTACTAGCCTACTTAGGGCAAACGTTTTGTATAATGTTTACGCTATCGGTATCCCGATACGGAGCCGCGGAAGACCTAAAGGGTTGCCGGGGTTTCGGGTCGAAGAGCAGGAGTAAGAACAGGGTGGTTTTTAGTCAGTAAGAATCTGACACTCTCTCTCGCCTAACCCGAGGATGGAGAAATCATTGCACGACCATCAATATATAGAGGTAGATGCTGATGTTGCTATTGTGAATTTTGACGGCACTGGGCGATATTGTCGCTGAGAGGCCTAGCCCTTTAAATAAATAAAATTTTTGGACTTTTAAATAGACTTTTCATCGTAAGAACAGTCATTGGATAAAAACTCACAGTTTGCGGTTTGGTAATCCTTTGTCAGTTTGTCTATAAAGATAACTATAACTATGAGGCTATAGCATCATGTTTCAAAAATGATAATTAAAGTTGTAAAATTTACCTTAACACAATACAAATAGATATAACTTCAAATCACAAAGCCCTTCGCATCAAGCTTCCTTGTGCATACTGTGCGAAAGGAGTGGAATTCTTTGCCAGAGTCCGTATTTCCTAAAGGGTGTCTTCGAAGCTCGTGAAGTGAATAGGTTGCTTAAGGAACGACGTGCCATTGTAGACCGCATTATCGCTTACCACCAGGCGAGATAGTATTCAAACGTCGGCCCATAAAATATAAAAAAAATCCTAATCCTACAAAGACAATTGTTTTATTTTATTTCAAAGATTTCATCCGTAATGCATTGGTCGTTTCTGTAAAACTTTTATCACAGAAGACGATCTCGTTGACGCAAACGTCTGTATTGATATAACAGCAATCAAAATCGAATCAGAAAGTTGCCCTTGCGTCAATAAACCAAGTGCTCTATATCCATCGGACACCAGCTGTTTCAAGTGGCTGATTGACGCACACCATTTGGAATTCTATTTTATATGGAGTAGAGTTTAATGTTGAATAAAGTTTTGCTACCATAAATTGAAGATCAATGTCATAGGTTTGTATTGTGGTATAAATATTTCGTGTTTTTGTTTGTAGTCTAAAGTGCCTTGGCTGAATTGAATTATAGGAATAGTAATTGTTTTTATTACTGACGTTTCTGTTTGGCTAGAATATCCAGGAACTTCATATCAATACCTACTTTTAAAAAAATGGGAGGCTGATTAGATTTTTCAATAAAACTAGAAATCCAATTTTACAGCTTACAGCCTTTGCTGGTTAGGGTCCAAATATTGGACACAACTTCAAACCTCGAGCTATCATTGAGAATTTCAATATCGAAGACCTAAAATTGTTAAAATTGAAGATAGATTTCAAGGTCTTGTGTAAAAATTGTCTATTTTACCATTCATATATGTGTTTATTGATCCCAACTAATATTATGAAATGTAAGAAATGTTTGTTAATCTTCAATCTTCTTATAACTAATACATGGATGGATACGTATTAAGCATACGGAGGTGGATCCTACTACTATTATAAATGCCAAAGTTTGTGAGGATGTATTTTTTTAAAAAAACGTTGCCTTGTTCTCCTGTGTCGTGCTCCTGTTTAGGGTTGCCACTTTTATTTTGGTATTTAAAGTACATTGACGATTATAGGTAAGAAAAAAAAGTACACAGTACAAAAATAAAGTACAATTTATTCTTATTTAGTATTATATTTAAACATATACTTTTTATTGCCTTTTGCAGTTTGTATTAAATTACCTCTAGTATCTTTACTAAATAATTGCATTGAAATACTAAACAATTGCATCTTTACTAGAAATTGTCTAAGTGCCGCTGGCCAGTTGCGAAATCGAATCAACATAAGTCGATAAATATCGATATCGAATTATGCAAAAATAAAGTATTTTCGTGTACTTTATTATTCTCATAAAGTATAAAGTGCAATTATCTTAAATAACGTACAATACTTTATTATAAAGTACGGGTGGTAACCCTAGTCGTGGGTGCGTTTACAAACATATAAGTTCAATTAATACACATCACACCTAGACCCGGAACAGCAATCTGCGGATCACATAAAAACTTTTTCCGTGGGGAAATCAAACCTGCGACACGTTGAGCGGCAGCCAGTTGCCCAGCCACCGCACCAACCGTGAAATCTAAATTATATGTGTGTTTGTTACTCTTTCAGGTCAAAACGGCTGAAGGGATCGAGATGAAATTTATAACAGTAATAGATCATGGTCTGTAATAACACATATTTCTCGCGATAACGCGGTCGAAGCCGGTTGCCGAAGCTAGTATACATATATTAACACAACCATGTATAAAGCTAGTTGAGTATGGCAATAACGAGCTGACGGCAGACGAAACAATAGTAATGGCGTCCAGCAATTAAAACGAACACGATCTGACATCTGACAAATAAATTGATTTTAATTGACTTCATTTTGGTGTAATTCGACTGTATATAATGAGGAAGGAAGATAATTCAGTAATGTGTTAATTGTATGATATTATAACTGCGAATTTTTATTGTTGAAACTGAATTGTTTTAATTGTTTTTGCGCAGTTTTGTTTGAAGGTGACAATAGTAGCTTAGTTCATGGTTAATACAATAAAATTAAGTTAACATCGGACTAGGGTACTTATTTTATACATTGATATTAACCCTACTATCAATATACATAACATAACATAATATCACGCCTTTTATCCCCGAAGGGGTAGGCAGAGGTGCACATTATACCACTGTACAATGTAACACCCACTTTTCACTATTTATGTTATGAGTCCCATGTAATAGGGGGTGAGCCTATTGCCATATACGGGGCACAATTCCAGACTCCGTGGTACTACTGAGAATTTTTTAAAAACCGACCCCTGCCCGGCAGTCGCACTTGCGACCACTCGGCCAGCGACGCAGTCTACTGTCAATACTATCAATATACTACTAAAAATATACCCATATTTGCTTACTAATAGTTTAGTAATGAACTCACTGTAAGAAGCTAGTCTCGATCTTACTAGAGGTATCTAAATTGCTATATTAAAAATGTTAGGCGCAGTATCTTTAAAATCAGCTTTGCATGCCGTTGTATGCATTTTTAGTATTTGGTTTAGTACTTGTAAACAAAAAATAAGTATTCATGATATTTCATTGTCTAAAACTATCTGAGTGTATATTTTTTCAATAGGCTCACCCCCTATTACATGGGTCTCATAACATAAATAGTAAAAAAATGGGTGTTACATTGTACAGTAGCAATAATCCGTATATATAATAATCTCTGTCTAACCGTTCGAGGCTAAAAGCCGTGATTTTATGAATATTCGGTTGTTTCGAACAAATAATAGTTATTATTAAAGAAGTGGGGGTTATACAAGTAGGTAGTATAGGAATAATATTTCGAAATAATACCAAAACCTATCCAAAAGATTAAATTTAATGTATGAAGATGTTATCTGGATAATGGATTCCATATTAACTACTTTGGCAATATCTGTTTCTGACATCATCTTCTAGAAATAATTCAGATTCAAATGTAATTTTCGAAGATAATATGAGTCAATATTTTGGTCATAAAGCAACTATACTATATTTAAATTAAAATAGTATAACATTACATTTCAAATAATAAATTGAAGGAGAATAAATGCTCAATTTTTATATGGGATAATCCGGTAAACGAGCAGACGGATCACCTGATGGTAAGCAATCGGCGTCGCCCATGGACACCTGGAACACCTGAGGCGTTACAAGTGCGTTACCGGCCTTCTGGATTAGGAATTTGAGGATTGTTAGGGATTCGGGGATCGGGGAAAGGGCGGGATTGTTGGGCCTCCGGTAACCTCACTCACACGACAAAACACAACACAACGTTGTTAAACATCGGTCTGTGAGGCCGTGGTATCACTCGGGTCGAGCCGGCCCATTCATGTCGAAGCATGGCTCTCCCACACTTAAATATTAATTGAAAAATTATACAGATGGCAGAATAATACCAAATAATATTTAATTTATTAATTAACGCTTCATGCACAAAGTGTACATAAGGGGGACTTAATGCCGCAGGCATTTTCTCCCAGTCTGACCTTTCGGTGATGCAGAGAAGAGTTAATGGTAGGAGCAAGAAGCATGCATAATATATGACTAGTTGCTATAGTGTGTGTCAATGTTCAATCCAGGGATTTGACAATGTACTTGGATTGTCTTTAGAAAATTAGTAAACCTAAGTAGCACATTCTGTGAGCAATAATAATATAACATGTCTTTTAGTTCTCGAAGTTAGTGTTGAAATTAAAAACGTTCAATAATAGACATACCTACTTTACATAACAAATCTTCTTTTGGATAACTTTATCGAATGATGAAAAAGTATTTATTAAATTAAACAGCAAATATACCTCTATAAAATCCTTCCTTGTTTCTCCGATCTTCGACATTTTGTTTAGAATAAATTGATTGTAACGTGATTCCATCAGCCGGTATCTCCAAATTTAATACGAGTGGAAAAGGAACAAAATTTTCCACAACACAAACTCTTGAAATTGAAACATTTCTGTTTGTTTTTTGTTTATCTTTTACACTCATATGTATGGAAATTTTTACCGTTTACATCGACGAAAAATAAATTCGTTGCTATTGAAGTCCCAGACATATTTGCATTACAATATATTTTTATAGGTGAGTTTTGGATTAAAAAAAACATAAGTGAATGTAGGTGTTGGTGAAAATGTAATAGTCCTATGTTCTTGACTTCAAGGAAAAAGCGTATTCCTTTTTAAACGGCCAGCAACGACTCCTCTTGTGTTGCGGGTGTATCTACATGGGCGGCGCTGATCGCTTACCATCAGGTGATCCGTCTACGTTTGCCTCCTATTCCATAAAAAAGACAGACCAAGTAATCCAGGAATCGAATATTTACTGAAATGGCAGAAAAGGTATAGTCTAAAATTGAGAAAAATTTTACAAAAATACATACATAACATCACGCCTTTTTATCCCCGAAGGGGTAGGCAGAGGTGCACATTTCGGCACATAATGCCACTGTACAATGTAACACCCACTTTTCACTATTTATGTTACGAGTCCCATGTAATAGGGGGTGAGCCTATTGCCATATACCGGGCACATTTCCAGACTCCGTGCTACTACTGAGATTTTTTAAAAACCCAGTAATACTTTGCCCGACCCGGGAATCGAACCCGAGATCCCTTGCCCGGCAGTCGCACTTGCGACCACTCGGCCAACGAGGCAGAGAAAAATTTTATGTTTCAGTAATTATTAGAAAAGTCATACCATAACAGGTACAAAACTGAGGCAAAAGAACTAAGGATACAGACGTGGCAAGAAGGAGAAGGTACAGTAATTAAAAGAACTCAAGTACTTAGTTCCATCTTCAGAATTGAGACTATGTGACACTCACATGCACTAACTGGTCCAAGTCTCATTTTTCCCCAACAATTTTCTTATCACATTTGATGGGCCGACGTTGGACCACTACCTCGCCTGGTGGTAAGCAATGATGCGGCCTACGAAGGAGCACGTCTGCCCATAAGCAACCTATTCACTCAGGCCTTGAAGACACCCAGGAAGGTTCAAAGAATTTTACTCTTTAGCAGTTCGCACAAGGAAGTTTGAAGCGAAATGCGGTGCGGGTGGGTGGTAAATCCACCATTAATTGGTCACACTTCGCCAATTGTCTTGTGGCACGATGATGGAAAAGACTAGGTGGAATCAAGTTTTAGAATCCCCGCGCACACTTACCGAAATGTATCAGGCAAAAAACCACAAGGATTGGAGCCCTATGCCTGATAATATTGTCGCGGAGAACCTAACGGGTAACCGGGGTTCCGACTCGACGAGCAGGAGAAAGAACGGGGTGGTTTTTAGTCAGTAAGAGTCTGACACTCCCTCTCGCCTCACCCAGGCGGGAGCAGTAATTCGATGATTTTCCCCTCTTAACAAAAAATGCCTTATAATATTATCTTCCTTCCATCCACAAAATACTTCATATTGTGCAACAAAACTTGACTTTTCATAAGAATTATAAACATTTTCTACAGAGAGCAAAGACTTGCAATAAAGGCTGTTGTTATTGTATTGCTGCATTTGAAAGCTGAAGATACTTCATATTTTATTACTAGCTAGCCATTTCTTCCTGATGAACAAACAGAATGAGATTTTATTGTTTGTTATATTGCTTTATTCTTAGTGAACAGATAAAGATGAAGATCGTCAATTTCAGTTAATGAATTGCGACTTAGTTACGTACTTTGGTAGTATTGTGATGGACTTTTCCCGTAAGCAAATAATTATAATTCACGGCTTTCAACCGGACTTATTACAATATTATTATGTACTAGTTACTACGCGTTTTTTGAAAAGTAGCCTGTGTTACTTCTTAGTACATCAGCTGCCTGTCAATAAAAGTCCCGTCTAAATTGTTCCAGCCATTTCAGAGATTAGTACAAACATACAGACAGACAGATAGACAGACAGACAGACAGACAGACACACATAAAAATTGTTATTTTGGCATATTTATCGTATGTATAAAATCATATGCAAATAGTTAATAATGCGATTATTTTAATATTACAAACATACACTCCAATTATATTTATCTATATAGATTTTCTATTTTCACTTCATAAAGAAACTGAGTTTAGGAAGAACAAATTCATCGATGTCATTAAACAGTTAATTTATAGGAAAATATCAAACTTATATTGACTAAACCTCCTTCTTACTTTTGCTTAAAAATATTCAAATTTTGTTCTGAAAATATACCTTAAAGCAAACCATGTATTTTGTTTTTTATTTTATTTTATTTATTTTTATTTAAAAAGGATCTCCAACAGAGAATACACGTAACATGCACAGTGTAAATACAATAAACAGATACCTTGTGCTTCTCCAATTAAAGGAGATCACGACATGCAAACAAAATAAATCGTAATTTTGAATATAAAATGGAAAATTGTCAAATCAGGAAACAAAACAAACGATGCAAACAGAAAAAAATGATAATAAAAAGACAATAAATTAGAGGTAAATTAAGACAATAAATTAACGTATAGGTACTTCAGCACCTATGTATCAGTGAGCAATGTTTGAAGCAGGGATTTGTATTTCCCCAGTTTATTGGAGAAAATATCAATTTCCGTGGAGTTACAAGCTACGGTGTTATACAGGTTTGACATCCTAACTAGTGGTGAATGTTTTTTCAAGTTTGTTCGGCATCTCGGCGGCTCAAGCAATGGGCGGGGGTGGCGAGGTACTCTGGAAGGCACATTGATAGAAATCTTATTTAGAAGATCTGGGCAGTCCATTCCATTGTTAAGCAACTTGTATAGAAATGTTAGATCAAGCATGATGCGGCGAGACTTGAGATCAGTGAGTTTAAAATAATTCAACCTATCCTCGTAAGATCTAGAATTTCTCAATTTGAATCTAAAGGCCAAGTGGCTAAGGAGCTTTTTCTGAACTTTCTCGATTCGAGCGATGTGGACTTGGTACGATGGGCTCCAAACCGCACTACAGTATTCTAACTGGCTTCGCACGTAGCTATTGTATAGCAGTAGGCTGGTAGAAGGTCTTTTAAACTCCTTTGATGCCCGCAGAACAAAACCAAGGGCGCGATACGCCGAGTTTAGGATTTTATCCATATGTTCAACAAAGGTAAGTTTGCTGTCCAAAGTAATTCCCAAATTCCTGATTAATGTAACTTCAGACAGTTCATTCCCCTGGATATTATATGAAGACTGTATCTTGTTAATCTTTCTAGTAAACTTAATATGGTAGCATTTAGAACAATTGAGATACATCCCATTATCGGCACACCATTGACTTAGACTATCTATGTCTGATTGTAGTAGAAGAATATCAGTTTCACTTGAAATAACACGCGCCAGTTTCAAGTCATCCGCGAACAGAAAAGCTGTGGAGTTTTTAAATACCTGTGTAATATCGTTAACAAAAATATTGAAGAACAAAGGCCCCAGATTAGATCCCTGCGGTACACCGGCGGAGGCAAAGTACGGGTCCGACTCGTTGCCATCTACCACTACTGTGGACGATCTGTGTTCGAGATATGATCTACACCACTTGAGCATGGTACCAACAACGCCTAAGGATTTGAGTTTATGTAACAAAATTTCATGGTTAACTTTGTCGAAGGCCTTGGAAAAATCAGTGTATATTGCATCAACTTGGAGACCTTGATCAAGTTTTGATATTATTTCAGTGACGTAAGCGACCAGATTTGTATTCGTAGACTTTTTGACAGTAAAGCCATGTTGGCTGTTGGACAGATACATTCTGACATGATCATACAGTACCGGGTAGACAAGGGATTCAAAAACCTTGGACAGGGCGCAGAGAATCGAGATGGGCCGATAGTTAGAAATCATGTCGCGCTTTCCACCTTTGTATATAGGTATAATCCTAGCCTGTTTCCACTTATTTGGGAAAATACCCGTCCGAAGTGACATGTTGTAGATGTTTGCCAAAGGCAGTGACAAACAACGTGCGCATCTTAGCCAAAATACTGGGGGTATATTGTCAGGTCCGGCACCTTTGTGTATGTCTAGGCCAGACAGTTTTGTGAAGACTGACTCAGGTGAGATTGAGAATTCATTTATTGGCAGTATAGGGATTGAGACGTCTAAGAAAACACCCCGAAGGTTAACCCGCCCCTGTCCAGGTGAGGAGTATACCGAGGAAAATTGTTGTGAGAATAAATCACAGATAGTTCTGTTATCGGAGGCTTTGGCATCATTTAATGTCATTTCAGATGGATAAGACGTATTACTTTTTCGGAGGTTGTTAATGTGTGTCCAAAAAATTTTGGATGCTTTTTTATTTTATCCTCAATCTTACACAAATAATCGTTATAACACTTTTGTTGCAACTTGTGACAGTCTTTTCTGAGATAAGAAAATTCTACAATGTCCAACGGATTGTTATACTTTTTCACTAAATTGTGTAATTTTGTTTTTTTCTTGAGTAGTTTCGTTAACTGATGCGTATACCATGAAGGATACCGCCCTCTCCTATATTTAGTTTTTGGCACATGTCTATTGATTACGCCGTGAACAGCATCATAAAACCCATTCAACATATCATTCACATCATTGCAGGTAGAAAACTCAGTATCCCAATCAATTTCGGCCAGGGCCTCGATGATGAGATTGTAATCAGCTTTATGGTAATTGGGCCTACTAATTTGCTTAGAATGGTTTATAGAGATAACAGGAAGATGAAGCCCAATTTCAATGGCTGGATGAAACTTATCCAGTTCCCTTATGGGATCGAGACAATTATCTATACGTAGTTGTTCTGCATCACAGAGCACCAAGTCAAGTATTTTATTTTGAAAGTTTTTTATCCAGTTAAACTGTTTGAAGCCATATAATGCCATAAAATCAAGCAATACATTTTTGAGGTTGCCTGAACCACCAGAAGAGGCCGAGCATAAACCATCAGTGCCACGCTCGATCCAATTCACACAACTCATGTTAAAATCACCAACTATTAATGTAGAGCTTCTACTATTTTTCCCCATGATCGAGTCACAATTACGAATGAAATGCTCAAGGACGTCGATGCCAACCGGAGGCGGTATATATACAGCACAGATGTTTAAACATTGTGGGCCTGCATTAGATTCAGTATTGATGGAAATCCACAAATCCTCGCAATCACTTTCCCATTCTTTTAGGCGATTGGAAATTAATTTGTTTGTGACGGCTATAAGTACACCGCCCCCGGTCTTCTTATGTTTACTGAAATAAGAGGTCGCACGATCCCGTCTATATACTGTGTATGAGTCGCTAAATAATTCAGAGTCAAGAACACTGTCACATAGCCAAGTTTCTGTTAAAATAAAAATGTCGTACTCACTGTTACATATGTGCTGACGTACCTCTGAGATACAGCTGCATAAGCCTCTTGTGTTTTGATAGTAACATTTAATGGAATTGAATTTAAAAATAAATGATCCTATAAGCTAGCTTAAGTTATACAGTTGGAGAAAGTTTTATTTTAAAAGATTCAGCTTTTCGATACTATTTACGACCACAGATTCGGAGGTTTCGTCTTTCTTTATTAAAATTTTTCCACTACGAACCCAAACGAACTTGTATCCCAGTTCTTTGGCTTTCAGTCTCGTTGCCGCATGAAGAGCCTTATTTTCTTGAGATAGATGTTCAGCAACGTAAATGGGAACAGCCTTCTCGGCGGCTATACCGAGATGGCTTGAATTTAATTTGTTTTTTGGGTTATTTTTATTGAACTTCAGTGATGCCGCCAAAAAAGTATCCCGTATCCGAGGACTGTTGAATTTTACGAGTACTGATCTTGGTCGTGGATTATGTGGGTCTTTTTTAGCGACTCTGGTGCATTTTAATATATCGGTGTCTTTTACATCACAGTTAATCACCCTGCCTAGTTGTAGCACAGTTGTTATCAGGTTCTCGGTTCTGTACTCAGGTAAACACTGCAGCTCAACGTTACTTGACCGAGAGTGCTGTTCCAGTGTATTTATTTGCTGTTTTAACGTTTTAATATCGTACTGTAGATCATTCTTTTCACTTTCTAGTTTCAGCATTTTTGAGGAATTTTCTTCCAAGGTCGCTTTCATTTCTTCATATTTATCATTAAAAAATGACAGCGTCTTCCTGAATTCAGAAAGCGTTTCGTTGATCATGTTGAACTGTTCTGCAATAATTTTCTTAATAGTGACCTGTAACGCTACATTCACCTCTTGCCTAATTATTTCTCTCAATGAATTGCTAGAGATGTCTGCCAGGGACAAGTCGTTTTCATCATTGTGGTTTGTGGAACATTGAAGCATTTGTTGACGGCGACGTGTAACATTAGAGTCCTCACCGGGAGATAGCCGGTCGCTGCCTATTGGGCTGTTCTGTTTGACTGCCTGGATTGGGGTATTGGTGTTATCAAGTTTTGGCTGCTTGTTACGACAACCAGGGCATTTCCAACTGTTTTTAGCACCAACATGCATTGTGGTATATCTTTTCTCAGATATATCTGCACATAGCAGATCGTACCATTGGTGGCACAGTGAGCATTTTAACCCCTTACCAACCTTAAAGTGATTCATACAGCCCGCACAACTCAATGCAGACATTTTCTCGAGGTATGGGTCGGCCTATAAACACGCAATGTCACTGAGTTTAAATGGACAAATGTTTTTTTTTTTTATTGCTGCTCTTGATAGTTAGTAGATGTTGTTTTTTATTACTGGCAACACCAAGACTAGTTTCATGACGTGTGTCAATGTCTTACGGAATTTCCATCTGTCAACGCCAGTGATTTATAATGTTGTAAGTATTGAGGGTTGAGGGTAGTTTGATATATTCCATTCACTGTGTAATGTCGATTCCGTTTTGGCTTTCACTATTTTAGTCTTGATTTAGTTGTTTTACATGGAAATAATATTTGCACTTCTTCCACATTTATTATCCGACACTTTAACAGAACTTTTGATGAAAGTTAATTGCTTTAAAACACAAAACAGATTTTTATAAACGAGCACTGTGTTCTATGACAGTATGAACGATATGACGTTCAATACCACAATGATTTTAATACAGTAGCCATGTTTTAAGAAGCTCTATAAGGTACATCAGCGTCAACAGTTCAAGTTTAAGAATGAAAGTACATGATTGAAATGAAACCTTAAAACTAAATTAAGAATGCGTCAAAGGGTAAATTAATTAGTTTTTTTTCTAGCTATAGAAAAAGTTGGGATCATCGAACAGTTTTTTTTATACATCTGTAATTTACCCAAGTCCATCGATAATGTAAATTATATGCAATATTGAAAGTGTGCTGGGCAAGGGGCCGCGGGTTCGATTGCCGGATAGGGCAAAAGTATATTACTGGGTTTTAAAAAAAATTTCAGTAGTAGCACGGAATCTGGAATTGTGCCCGGTATATGGCAATAGGCTCACCTCCTATTATATGGGACATGTAAAATCATAACATAAATAGTAAAAAGCGGTCGTTACGTTGTACAATGGCACTAAGTGCCGTAATGTGCCGATTCGGAGTCGCGGTGAATCTAACGGGTAACCGGGGCTCCGGCTCGACGTGCAGGAGAAGGAACGGGGTGGTTTTTAGCCAGTAAGAGTCTGACACTCCCTCCCGCCTCACCCAGGCGGGAGCAGCTATTCGATGATTTTCCCCCGTTAAAAAAACATAAAAAGTGCCGTAATGTGCACCTCTGCCTACTCCGTCGAGGATTAAAGGCGTGATGTGCCAGCAGCCTGATGCCGCGGCGTGTGTTATGTTATGTGTCGTCAGAAAGCGTTGCTTCCCATTCTCCCATGTAGTCCCATACATAGCTCTTGCGATGTCTTCAGAAAGGATCATGTTAAATGTATTTTAGGTAATCTGTCGTCACCACATGACTTCTGGGAAACGTTAATCAAACCGAAAACAGTAAAGTCAGCGTAATAGATATTTGAAAGCGAAACTTATATATACCGATTTGTGAGCTACTAAAAGCAGATTAGTGAGAATCAAACTGCGTAGTCACAGCTCAACAATTTGTCGCGTGTCGTGACATTTAGAAATGGGCTTATAGAATTATTTTCAATTAAAAAAGTTCTAGGTATCTAGGTCTTTGTGTGAGACGTGTTATATAATGTATTATGTGGACCATGATAGTTAGATACTATAGTATCTAACTATCATGGTATGATACTATCATGGCTATAATTAGATATATCAAATGGACGTTTTTTATATCGCTTCGATAGCAACGAAGCTTTCGAACAGTCAAGTCAGCGTAGACTATTTAGACTAAGGACTCATGGCGCGATCTTCTCCCGCGCCCGCCGCAGTTGCAGACCCGCAAACTTTGTAGAATACAAATATGTATGTAAAAAAATAAATCAATTTTCACGGGCGGTAGTTGTAATTGTTTGCGGCTCTCGCTACATTTGACGCGGCAGTGGCCCGCGCTCTACGATCGGCTGGCGGGCGGGCAACCGACACGACCAACACAACCGACCCGATCGACACGACCAACACGACAGATATGATCAACACGACCGACACGACTGACAGGGTGGACTCGAACGACATAACCGACACGGCCAACACGACAGATACGATCAACACGACCGACACGACTGACAGGGTGGACTCGAACGACATAACCGACACGGCCAACACGACAGGCACGACCAACACGACCGACACGACTGAAAGGGTGGACTCGAACGACATAACCGACACGGCCAACACGACAGGCACGACCAACACGACCGACACGACTGACAGGGTGGACTCGAACGACATAACCGACACGGCCAACACGACAGTTACGATCAACACGATCAACACGACTGTCAAGGCGGACTCGAACGACATAACCGACACGACCGAAACGACACGACACGACACAACAGACACCATACAACAGACAGACACAGTTTTCTCTACACTAATATTATAAAGAGAAATAATTTAAAAAATAAAATAAAATTCATATTCTACGCGGACGGTGTCGCGAGCAGTAGCTAGTCCTATAAAATAAGGCATGAGCCTGTAGCCAAAATTCAGACGTGGTCCATCTCTGTCCTATAATTAATGTCCATAAGTATTTGCTTATGGATATTAATTATTTTTATGACATCTTTTGGAAATCCCAAAAAAACGAGTTCGTTAAATACACGGTACTCGTAACTTTTGAAATAGGCCTGGAGATTAAAATTTGATTGCCACTTCTAAGGACACTTTACGAATTTATGAAGGAAATTGTTTTAGATGACGGTAGATTTCAAGGGTATAATGTTAATAGGATTAGGGACGATCCCAATTGTTTTCCAGATGCTTTTAAGTCGACAACATTTTCGAGACTCGTTTAAAGTTGGTAAATAAAATAAGTAGATATTATTGTACACGAGCAGATGTTAAGCAATCGGTGCCGCCCATGAACACCCGGAACATCAGAGGTTTTACAAGTCCGTTACCGGACTTTTGGGGATTAGGAATTTGAGGATTGTTGAAGATTCGGAGATTGGGGAGAATGGACCGCCCGCGCGTGCCGGTAACCTTACTCACACGACGAAACACAACACGAGTGTTGTTTCACGTCGGTTTGCTGTGAGGCCGTAGTATCACTCCGGTTAAGACGGCTCATTCGTGCCGAAGCATGGCTCTCCCACACTTAACTTACTTACATACTTAATCTACTTTTTAAACTACGGCAATTCAATTTATGGTTATACAACTAAGTTCAAGTTACCCTGGGGATTTTGCCTTTTCCCCCCTTCTTTTCCGATGATTTTCCCCCCTTAAAAAAAGAGCTTACGCTGGGGACTCAAAATCTCATGCGCGTTTGTTATCTGAAGTGATAAACAGATATATACGAAAACATATTTCATAAGTACTCCTTCAACTTCATCTTGAATCTAAATTTTGCCAGTCTCTTAGGAGTATCTGTAATTCCTAAGAATTTTGAAACAGAATATCTAGCTAGTATTTTACCTGATTAATTTTAATACTGTTTAAATAATATGTTTATAGCTTAAGGAATTTCGCCATTGATCAACAAAGTAGTATAAGCCTCAAATGTATTGGTAAAACCTTACATAAAATTGTTTAGCATAAACTGTAGAGGATTTTTAATGTTTTGTAATCTAAATTAAAAATAATATAATTCTTCTAAACATAACATAACATCACGCCTTTTATACCCGAAGGGGTAGACAGAGGTGCACATTGTGCCACTGTACAATGTAACACCCACTTTTCACTATTTATGTTATGAGTCCCATGTAATAGGGGGTAAGCTTATTGTATAATTCTATAAACTGCATTTAACGAAACCGACTTCAATCCCCTTGTCTTTTAAGTCGGTTAATTAATGTACTATTTGTAAGTGTAAGAGACTCTTTTCTGGAAACCGCATCAAAATCGGTTCAGTCAATTGAGAGATACTCGCGCACAAACATACACACATATATGTAAATAGATCAAATTGAGGACTTCTGTCTTTTTTCAAGTCGATTGATAAAATATAATTAATACAAAGTTTACGGCACATAGGTACACACGGCTACACATCAAGCTTTACATATCCAGTATAATCTAAACGTTAAATGTGCGGAAAGATGATGCGATGCGACACCAGGATAAACTGGTTTTGTATAGATTGACGTGTGGCCGTGTGTACCTATATTAGATACTCGTATAAAATTATATAAACATTGATATATTAATACAATACATTTCAAATCTGTATTATAATAATAAAATGTAAAAATAAAAGAATGATAGAATTCCTCAAAGCCCTTTGTACCCACTGAAGAAAGAAACCTACATTATTTAAATATTTAATTAAACATTATTTCATTTCAGCGTATACTAATGGATTAACCCTTTTATAAGTTTATGGTTTTAACTAAAGGAGTATAAAGAGTACTACTTGGGTACTTAGGTACTTACTGATGGAATAATATTTTTTAAATTATTTATGTTGGAGTAGCTTCTGCCAGCGGCTTCGCCGGCGTTCCCGTGGGTAAAAAGTAGCCTATGTATTACATCAGACCATAATCTATCGCTGTCCCAAATTTCATCACGGTCCCTTCAGCCGTTATGATGTGACTGAGTAAGAAACACACACACAAACACATAAACTCACATATTTTGGCAATTATAGTATTAGTTTAAGTTAATTTCAATTGTCGGCCCTTTTTTTTTTTTTTTGAGGGGGGAAAATCATCCAATGACTTCTCCCGCCCGGGTGAGGCGGGAGGGAGTGTCAGACTCTTACTGACTAAAAACCACCCCGTTCCTACTCCTGCACTTCGAGCCGGAGCCCCGGCAACCCGTTAAGTCTTTCGCGGCTCCGTATCGGCATCCTGGTTCTGGTCGGGCGGCGAGTCACCCGTGCTCCGCCCGTGCTTACGGTGGCCGGCGATCGTCTCGCGATCCCCGACGCCCGGAGTGTCTCTCGCGACGGCCGGGTCGTGAGGAGGTTCGTTCCCTCACGCGCTCCGCCTCCTCCTTAGCTAGCATGACTGCTTCGCAGAAGGAGGAGACGGCATCCCAGTGCCCCTCGCTCCGTACCATGGTCTGAACCAGAGCCGGACGCGAGAGGTCGCCGTCGCCGATCACATTCCTGAGGACACGGCGGTGCTCAGTCCACGCAGGACACACCGCCACCGTATGCTCCACCGTGTCCTCCGGGCGATTCTCGCAGTGATGACACCCGGGCGTTTCCTCCCGCCCAATCCGAAACAGGAACCTACCGAAACTTCCGTGTCCGGTAAGCACCTGCGTCAGGCGGTAGGTGAGGACGCCGTAGCGTCTCTCAAGCCACTCCTCAAAGAGGGGACTTACCGCTGCAATGACAGCGAGCCCAGCCTTCGGTTGCGACAGTCGTTGCTGCCATTCCGCCATGAGATCACGCCGGAGCTCATCCCGCCACGCATTAATCTGGCGCGGCAGCGGAGATTCGCCCCGGCGACGTGCCTCCGCGCGCAAACAAAACACGCGCGCGAGAACTTTCGCCTCCAGATCCCACGGCGGTAATCCGGCAAGGAGGTTCGCCGCCTCCCCGGAAATCGTGCGATATCCGCGTATCAATCGGATCGCCATGACCCTCTGTGATGTGAGCAGCGCCCGAGCGGGCCGCCGCATCAGGTTCGGCGCCCACACAGGGGCGCCGTAGAGGGCCATGGACCGCACGACCCCGGCGTATAACCTCCGGCAGGAGGCGTTTGGCCCCCCGAGGTTGGGTAGGAGGCGCTTAAGCGCCGCCCCCGTCCTTTCCAACTTAGGAGCCAAACGTCGGCAATGCTCCACGAAGTTCCACCGACTGTCGAGGACGAGTCCTAGGTACTTCATCGTCGTCTCGACGCCGATGGTAACTCCTCCCGCCGTTAATCAATTGTCGGCCCTACACTTACAGTGTAAAGTCCACTGAAACCTAACATTCGACAAACTTATATTTGCATTTGGTACAGTAACTGTGTCTATGGATCGAGCCGCACAATTAAGTTTGTTTTTGTAGGTATGCATACTTTTCGGGATAGAAAGTACTCAGTGTGATGCCCAAGATATTAAAATATGATCTTACCAAGTTTTATCGTAGTCAGACCAAGTTTTATTGTAGTCAGACCGGACAAACAACAAAAATTTTTAATCACATTTTTGTGTTCGGTGTCGACGGGAATATCAAAATTTTCCAGGATAAAAAGTACCCTATTATTTCATCCTGACTTCTAACTTTACGTTTGCAAAATTTCAAAGCAATCGGTTTAGTAGTTATGACGTGAGAGCGGAACAAACAAACAAACTCACTTTGCGATTTGAATATTAGTAATTTACATCTCGATAATTATTACTATTAACGAAATTAGCTAAAACACAACACCGAATAAGGTTACTACTGAACGTACAGTCTATATAGTTTGGACCTCGGAATGACTAAAGATTATGATTGATAGGAGGTTCTTTTTTAACCGACTTTAAAAAGGAAGAAAGACTGCCTCGTTGGCCGAGTGGTCGCAATTGCGACTGCCGGACAAGGGGTCTCGGGTTCGATTCCCGAGTCGGGCAAAGTATTACTGGGTTTATAAAAAAAATCTCAGTAGTAGCACGGAGTCTGAAATTGTGCCCGGTATATGGTAATAGGCTCACCCCCTATTACATGGGACTCATAACATAAATAGTGAAAAATGGGTATTACATTGTACAGTGGCATAATGTGCCATAATATGCCCTACGGGGATAAAATGTGTGATATTATGTTATGTTATTATGTTTAAAAAGGAAGGACCTCCGCAGTTTGACTTGTATGTAAGTAAGATATGTTTGTATATGCGCGTTTATTTAGCGATTGGCTGAACCGATTTTGAGCCGTTTTGAGAAAAGTGTTTGAGACACTTTAGAGGAGATTTTAGTAAATTAATTAACCGACTTCCAAAAGAAAAGCTTGAAGTTTATAAAATAATCTAGTAGAAATAGTATCTAAATTAAAAATGTAATTAGTTCGTCAGTTATGTAATGAAAAAAAATATTAGACATGTATTTTTTATTTGTCGTAACAAAACAATATTTAGATTACACGAATTATAGAGGTAGTTTAGGAGCGCGAGCTGGCTACGTCATTTTTCAGTAGATATAAAACGTACACAAAAGTGACGTCGTCTGATATTTCAAATCACATAACATAACGCCTTTTATCTCTGAAGGGGTAGTAATACTTTGCCCGAGCCGGGAATCGAACCCGAAACCCCTTGCCCGGCAGTCGCAATTGTGACCACTCCTCCAATGAGGCAGTCATTCTCAATATATCAAATCAATATATCTTCGAACGTATGTATTCGTTTCCGTAAGAAAATAAAAAATACGTGTCTCTTATTTTTCAATTGTCCACTAGACAGATATTAATATAAAAAATGTCATTTACCCTATTTGTAATTAATTAATTAAAAGTAATATACTCGTTTTATTACAAAGGAACTAACAATACCTGTTCAAAAATGAATGTGTAAATATACCTCTCTTTAGGGAGTCCAAGTTTGATGTTAAGTTAGATACAGACGCTATAATTATTGTGGGCGGAATTGTTTGACAGTATTCTGGAAGATAATTAAAGACTCATATTCTGGTAATAACACATTATTAGTACAAGTCGTGGGTCGTGGGTGTAGTTTTATATTTGTCTTGTAAGTTAAAAAGAAATTTCAAGTACCTACATGTGCCTGGTTTATTAAGTTTGTTTTCGGTTGAAAGTTGATTTTATTTGTTTACTAGCTTTTACCAGCGGCTTCGCTCGCGTCACAAAAGGATAACCTATGTGACATATAGCAATGCACACAGCGCCATCTATACCAATACTTTTGTTTTCCCTCGGGAATATCAAGTTTTTTCGGGATAAAAAGTACCCTATTATTTAATCCAGACTTCTAACTTTACGTCTGCAAAAATTCAAAGCAATCGGTTTAGTAGTTACGGCGTGAAAGCGGAACAAACAAACAAAGAAACAAACTCACTTTCCAATTTATAATATTATAGTAAGGATAAGTAAAAATATACATGTTGTCTTTGGTTTCAATGTGATCACAGTGATATGAATGATTTTGATTGACCAGTTTAGTTGCAGTAAAAAATCGATTGCTAATGTAGGTATGTACCTCTACATATACATACATTCGCGGAGAACATAACGGGTTACCTGGGCTCTAGCTCAAAGTGCAGGGCAGGGCAGTGCAGTGTGGTTTTTAGTCAGTAAGAGTCTGACACTCCCTCCCGCCTCACCCAGGCGAGAGCAGTCATTCGATGTTTTTCCCCGCTTAAAAAAAAAGTGTACATATACATAGGTAGAACTATAGGTTGCTGCAACTGCTGCAATCACAGATATATTAGAGAAATATTTCTATAGGTGCAATGCAATGGTGTTCGCGCTTACACACAATGATATGTTGAAGGCAACCTATGTGAAAAAAATATTATTTTTTTTTCTCTCTTTTTTAAAACATAATAAGAGTCTTTAAATTTAATATGGTCAGTCACGATCTCCTTTTGGCCGTCCTGTCCCATCTTGCAATCTCTGACAAAACACTGGACTGGTTCTCTTCCTATCTTCGGGGGCGTCAGCAGTCGATCCGGCTTGACGATAATTCTTCAGGTTGGTGTGATCTGCTGGCTGGTGTCCCTCAGGGCGGCATTCTCTCTCCTCTTTTATTTTCAATCTTTATTAATTTCATTACTTCTGAACTTCGGTGTGCGTATCATCTGTATGCGGACGACTTGCAGCTGTACTGTCAGGCTGCAGTGGATGACTTACCTAGTGCTATCACGGCAGTAAATGGTGATTTGGCTGCTATCTACAACTGGTCACAAAGGTTCGGCATAGAAGTAAATCCAAACAAATGTCAAGCCATAATCATTGGAAGCACACGTACCTGGAAAACAGTCAGTGTCACATCGCTGCAGCCTGTCTCGTACAATAATGTGGCAATCCCGTTTAGTGAAGATGTGAAGGATCTTGGCTTACATATTGACAACACATTGAGCTGGCGTGCACAGGTCACTAGTGTATGCCAGAAGGTAATTGGGTCGTTGCGAGGCTTGTACCGCCTTAGAAACTTCCTTCCGTCTACTACAAAGGCACGGCTGGTGCCGGCCCTGATTTTTCCTATCATCGATTATGCTGATGTGTGTTACTACGACCTGAATGCAGATCTACTCAACAAAATTGACCGTCTTCTAAATAACTGCATTCGATTCGTTTTCAATTTACGTAAATATGATCATGTTTCTGCACATCAGTTGCAATTAAAATGGCTGCCCATACGCCTGCGCAGGCAACAAAGGGCGTTAACTACTTTATTTTCTTTTCTCGACTCTCCTTCTTCACCTGTTTATCTGGCTTCCTACTTCCAATATACATGCGCAAACCATTCTAAATACCTTCGCTCATCTAATAACCGTCAACTTCAATGTCCCACTCACCGCACTGACTATCTTCACTCCTCCTTTTTCGTTCAATCTGTCTCTCTGTGGAATGCGCTGCCCAAGGAAATCAGAATGGCAAATAATCGCTGTTCATTTAAATTTAAGGTTCGGGAACACATTTATAAAAAGTGGCAAACTCAAAACAGTGGTAATATGTAGTCTATGTATTGCATTTATTTATGTATTTATGTATTATATAGTAATTATATCATATTATATGTATGCATATTTGGGATATATATTTATTATATAATTCATTTTAAGTCCCTATACCCTTAGTTATGTATTATCGACTATAACAATCATATCTTCCCTCTTTAATATTTTATTACCTTAACTTCGTTATCTACTACTTCAAACTTTCTTTTTACAATTTTGCACCTACCGCTTTAACATTCTGCACCACCCAATGGTCGACTGTCAGATAATGCCTACGGCATTAGTCCGCCAATTTCACTGTATGTGCAATAAAGTTTAATAAATAAATAAATAAATAAATCTAAGCGGATTATGCCAGACTCATCGTGACCATGAGAATTATTGGAGTAGCGAGAAACATTAGGATCTGTCCAAACTACATACGAACTCATAGATCTTAACAGCACCGTCACAGTATGGCTTGGACAGAATGGACTGAAAATCACCTATTTCTACAACATTAATGTTCAATTCTTGAATTAATATTTCTCTCTCTCTTTTATATCGGACACATTCCATTAACAAGTGTTGGACATCTTCTAGTACTCCGCATGCATCACAATTTGGACTGCTTGATTTCCTCATTAGGAAACCGAACTTGTTGAGAGGAATGTGTCCCGACCTTAGTCTATGCGCAGTTACAATAAATTTTCTACTTATTCTAATATCAGCAAACCAAGGAATACGAGGAGGTTCGCTCTGCATAGTCCTATACCAGATCCCTTTTTGTAATGAATTTTTATCAAAGAACTCTTTCCAAATTTTGTGACAACTGATTTTGAATTTTGGTAATACTTCAAAAAGACAAGGCTTGACATCAAGATCTAAACCACTTCTGGATCCATTCTTTGCTAATCGATCAACCTCCTCATTTCCCTGTAAGCCGATATGCGATGGAACCCACTGCATCTTCAAAGATATATTATTTTTATGTTGGTACTCATATATAAGGTTTAATACAGCGTAGGCTATCGATGCACCTCTGTAGCCAGAAGCGCATCGAACCAGATGCTGTAAGGAACTTTTACTGTCACATATAATTACCACCTTTCTATAACATGTCTTATTTTTGAGATACAGTAAAGCTTGCAGTATTGTAGTAAGTTCCGCCGTCATTATACATATATTTTTATTATTTATTTTAAAAATACTATCAAAATCATTGTTTTTACTATTATATGGGTCAAAAAACACCTACACCATGAGCACTCTTTGACCCATCAGTATAAATTTTATGCCACCCATGGTATTTTCTGTTTAATTCCTCTAAAATATTGCTTTTCATTATAACAGGATTATAGCTATTTTTACTGGACATTATACAGTCTAAACTAGTGTTGAATATATGGGATGTTTTAGGAAAAATATTCGTACGAAATATTAGTTGAACTGATTTCAGAGCAGTAATCAGTGTATTGAAAAGAGTACTTAAATAATTATGTATTTTATGTGTTGATTTCACTTATATACCTAATTTAAAGCTAGGTTAAGTGATCATTTGTCTAACGTACCTCTATATCTTTTTTCAGAACCAGAAGACCTTAAACAAAATTTTTCTTACACCTAATTTTTTTCCAAAAAAATCACCCTCTACCTGTCTGAAAAATTCTCTTCGACTGAACAAAAGGCAGATATTGGAATCGTTAAAAATATTGCTGACTCATGTTTAGACGAATTCGAGTCTAAAATAAAAGTCGGAAAATTCCACACAGATAGTTTTATATCGTTAACACCTTCACAATGCCCGGACAAGGAATATTATTCTAGACACGTTATGCCCTTTGTTAGATTGGAATAGATCTAATGGTTTTGTCTTTAGGAACTAGCCAGGGATTAATATTCCAGAAGCTTTGGGTTGGTGCACCTGCTTTAACTCGTCGAATATCGTCATTATAAACACAATTATAGAACAATAGGTTGCGGTCACCGGTGACCGCTTGGTGTTTGACAGTTTACGAAAGACAATTTTTATTTCGAATTAATCGAATTTAATTCGAATCAAAGCTTTTGTGAGACATACTTAATCAATTATTATAATTTTCACCATAACTAATGCTCTTCGAGTTCTTGTCAAACAATTGGGTACTTGCCATAATCAAAAAAAATATATTTCGACTGTTCAATACATTAAAATAAAAAAAAACACACTCATCAATTAAATTTAAGACCAACTTTAGTAATTTTCCAACAAGTTTTTAGGAAATAAGTATGCTGTTTGACGTTAAAGAAATGTGATGTCACAATACACAATCTTGTACAAAATTCATAGAAATCTGTCGTTTTTAACAGTTCGAAAAAAGTATTGAATTTGACTAGTTGGCAAGAGTAAGCCGAATAACATAACATTTAAGACAATTTTAGTTGACACGCGTGAAAAGACATATTTTAATGCAGTTTTTAAAGTAATCTAAGTAACATAAAAAGAAATTATGAACGAGCCTAAGGATTTTAATTTCGTTTATAGCCTCAGGCAGTACAGAAGATAAACTTTGGTATACCGAAATATCAAACGAGATAATGCCCCGCCTTACACAATACGGTTAGATATCATTGCCTGTATGTACAAAATACTTATTTGCGTTTTTGACCATTAACTTAATGAAAATTCAAGGTCAATCAGTGTTTGAGAGATTTTGGGTACGAAATCAAAATTTTCACATGCTGTTACGCCATATTGAGAAGGAAACAGATACACTCTGAACAGTTCCTTCCTCAGTTCTTCACTCACTTTCAAAGACTTGGTAAAATATTTTATCTTTGAATCGGAACCGAGTGGTATTCAATTTTAAAGTTCAATTTCAAATAACTTTACAACTTGTCTTCAAAGAATCTCATCAGTATTGCCATTTAACTTCACTGCAAATATAAACCAAAGAGTACTTGCAGAACTAATCGTTCCGAAGGAACTTTACAGAATCTCAATTTAAATCATAATATTTTATCGAGTAGTAAGAGCTGACTGGGCGTAAGGGCTGAAAAAGCATTTTCTGATCACCATGAGTCTCTTGTATTGTCTGCCAGGCGTGGAGACCATGGAAAACGCACTTATAGTATAGAAGTGACTGATGACTGATAGTACATCACTGGACTATTGTGGGCTCTTTTTGAGGCACAGACGTACAATCCAATACATTTCTTTACCCTTGGCTAGATATAATATACTCAACCCTCGAATTGATCATCATTGTGACCTTGTAAAAGTCAAATTCAAAGCATTTATTTCAATTAACTCGTCGAGTACCGGTTTAGCAGACACAATTATAGAACAATAGGTTGCGGTCACCGGTGACCGCTTGGTATTTGACAGTTTAATCCCTTATTTAGGCACTTTTGAAACGTAAAAATAGAATTGTTCGTCCTTTTGTCTATCAGTGAAGCTAGGCCCTCTTTCCAAAGTGGACTTCTTCTAATGGAAAAGAAAAATACTCCATTTTTACTCTTTTACGATCTCCGGCCACCGTAAGCGCGGGCCTGCGGACGGCGAGCATGGGTGGCTCCCCGTCCGACCAGAAACAGACCCGAGCGTACGGCGCGTCGCGTTCCGCGCGCGCCTCAAAGAGCCATCAGACCACCACAGATGGGGCCCAACACGGCCGATGCCGATTCGGAGTCGCGGAGAACCTAACGGGTAACCGGGGCTCCGGCTCGACGTGCAGGAGAAGGAACGGGGTGGTTTTTAGTCAGTAAGAGTCTGACACTCCCTCCCGCCTCGCCCAGGCGGGAGAAGTCATTCGATGATTTTCCCCCATTAAAAAAAAAAAAAAAATTGTTACTCTTTTAAAAAAATGTTATAACCTCTTTTGTCACAAAATATCAAATAATGTATGTATCAATGATGAGAAATTAAGATAATTTTCATCTTCCTAAGATATAAGGCAATACGCCTTATATAAGGAAGGTGAAGGTTATCTGACTAGCATAATATTATATATCATACTACCATTACATGCATATTGTATGCTAGAATTTCCCCTACTACAGTGGTTCCTTTGACAAAGTTCGCAAGAGCGCTATTCAGATATTTATCTTCTTGGCTCTAATACACGCTGCATCCAGCGCTGTCGTAGCTTCAGTATTTGTACCTACTGTATCAATAACTATTCATGCGGGTCCGTGTATTGACCTGTGCTTGGTTTAAATTGAAATAGGGGTCTGCTTTGAGTGGTCTACATAACAGTAAGCTAGAGGTAGTTTTTTGGACTAAAGTCCAAGGTAGCATAAGATAATAAATATGAAAAAATATATTTTTGATTAACGGTTTTATTCGGCCTATAAAAGCAATCGCAGTTAAGTCTAATAGAACCCCATAAAGACATAAAACTTAACAATAAAAAATGTTAGTCAAAAAAATCGCAAAGCCATCCAGAATCCAAATGTTCATTTACTAGATTAGAAATACGTGAAGAAGTTAAAAAGAATTTTCTAAAATATCAGCTATCTAGTGAAAAATGTAATAGAGGATTTATGTTTGGCTTTACGGACTAAGATAATTTATTCAGACGTAAAAATAAAGTACCACAGAACATTTCTTTACGTTGTCTAAAAGATTTCGCTTCATTTCTTTAAATTGCTGACTTGTAGATCATTTGAGAAAATATGTTTTATGATACGCACTGAGAATTAATACAGTTCCAAGTTCTGCGGTGTTAGTGCGAATTTGACGTCGAGAAAATCTAATAAATAATAATTGACACTGTCTATTGTTTAATCAGTCGCGAACACTAGAGTTATATCTTGCTATTTCTTGTCCATAGAAATCTACACCCTTGGAATGAGCAAATAGCTGTTCATTTTTAATATTTTTATTGACGTTCAAAAGTGCCTTTCTGGTCTAATTGAAATAAATGATTTCGACTTTGACTCTGACTTTGACACTAATAAATCTGAATTTAAATATATATATAAGGTATAGAATTGGAGCATAGCAAGACTGTGTGAAAAATCGTGAGTTTTATCTAAGTTTGGAAGAAAAAATAATAACGGAATATTGTAACATACTAGCGACACCCGCGCGGTTTCATCCAGGGATTATAGATCAAACAAACCAATTCTTCATTTTTACAATACATACATAACTTCACGCCTGTTTCTCATGGGTGTAGGTAGAGGCTATGGAACGCCAATTACCTATTAAGATTCTTTCGCTTGATGAACAGTCATCAGTCTTTTCAAGCATGCTCATCGGTTAAGGGTCCTTTTAATTTGGCATTTCTTTAATATCTTTACAATATTATAAACTAAAAAATACGTACAAAGATAATAGACTAAATGGAGAGTTACGTAATAAAAAAAAAACATCTCGATTAAAAAAATTGGTTCAAAATAAAAACAATAGAACGTCAACTTAAATAATGTCCCTTACAAAATAACAACATTCTTACATTATACCTAAGAGAAATTGGCTTCGCATTAATACACGAACAAGATGTATTACTTCCACAAGAGTGCCGAAGTGAGGAAATAAAGATGGAGATAAGACGTTTAATCTACTTACGATTCATTGAGTGCCAATTACAGACACCCCATTTAATATCCCTCGTAGCAGATTAAGGTCCCTAAGAAGATAGAGACAAAAAATCGTGGCAACTGTGAAAAAAGTCATCGATGAGAGAGACAAAACATTTGTAGTCTATGAAATTGATTTAAGGTAGCATGACATTTTTATAACATAATTTATATCGAATTAGGATTATATTTATTTCGATATGTGTTTTAAGTTCCAAATAATAAATTGAGGGCCGATGTTTTCAACGCTAGGTAAATATTATCCGTAGAATAATTTTGAATAGTGACAATTTTTCAATCAGATTTATTCTACAGGTAACAATAGGGTAGGTGACTAATTTTTATGTCCGTCTGACATAAGACACGTTTTTTATTTTCTTACGGAAAGGAATAGTATCGAAGATATATTGATTTGAAATATCGCATGACGTCACTTTTGAGTACGATTTATACTCTTAAAGTGACGTAGATACCTCCCACTCCTAAACTTTGATTCGTTTTAGATAAGTATTGTTTTCTTATACGACAAAATAAAAAAATACGTGTCTAATATTTTTTTATTACCTAACTGACGGACTAATTAAATTTTGAGCTATTAGATATACCCTGTCATCATCCCTATTATCTATTGATTAAAAAATCTTTACCAATCCATTACTTAATTAAAATCAAATTCAACGCTGCATTCAGGATTCATTGTTAGATGCATTGAGTGTAACTAATCGTACCTTTTGCAAAATAAAGTCACATTTCACGTAACAAATATAGGTACCAGAATATTTTACACCCGTGGACGACACGACGTACTTAAATAGCATTTTGAAGGAAGTTTAAGAGTCTAGTACGCCACGAGACCACTCCTGCATGCTGGCAAGGCTCAAGTAGCCAATTTACGTCTTTTGATACTCCGCTTACAAGATGAATTGTAAGAAAAACTGTTAGAATATTTTTTATCAAAATCTTTATTGATATTGTGATGGAGATGAAGAATGAGTCTTCTCTATAAATATTACTTGTGGATTACAATAAATATTCAGCTTAAGGTTCTCTATAGCAAAAAAATATGGGATTTTCAAATTGGTTTGTATTGTGGTAGGTCATCTGCACAATTTCATAGTAAAAGCAAACATCTTTAAAGTTCGAGGTGGACATTACCCCACTAAGAATATTGATAATGAAAATCTCTGTAATAGTATCAGGTTGAGACCTGATATACCTATAGGTAAACATGAGCCCTTTTATTATTACTCTCCTAATTAATCTGTGTGCAGTTGGACACACTGTCTTCCCTTATCGAATAAAAGGCGATGTGTTATATTTTTTATCCACACATAACACATAACATAACATCACGCCTTTTATCCCCGATGGGATGGTAAAGGTGTACATTATGTCACTTAATACCTCTACAATGTAACACCAAATTTTCACTATTTATGTTATGAGTCCCATGTAATAGGGGGTGAGCCTATTGCCATATACCTAAAAATTCACTTTCAAAGTAAATCTTTAATCAATATTCTCGACATAGTGCCTACTCGAAAACTAATAAAAAGTGGTTTTACTAACAAATTAAGAACTTGAGCGTACTAAGTTTGGGATGTAGAACATTTTGTTTATGTGTTTAATAAAAAAACAATTACAAAGGACCGTTTAGTCTCACGTATAAAGGAGGGTGAAGTTTTAACAAGTTAGAGGAGAGTCTTCATATTAATTACACAGGATGAAAAAGCTTCGCTATTTTGGGACAAAATGTACGTGGGGCGCGTACATAAAACTCTGTAGGCCTATTTTTTTCTTGGATAAGCCGGTAAATAAGCAGTCGGATCACCTGATGGTACGCAATCGGAGTCGCCCATGGACACATGGAACACCAGAGGCGTTATAAGTACGTTACTGGCCTTTTGGGAATTAGGGATTTGAGGAATCTTGGGCATTCAGGGATTGGGGAAATTGGGGAAGGATGGGCGTAATTAGGCCTCCGGTAACCTAAATCACACAACACGAATCACAACGCGAGCGTTGTTTCACGTCGGTTTTCTGTGAGGCTGTGGTATCGCTCCGGTCGAGTCAGCCGATTCGTGCCGAAGCATGACTCGTCCACACTTGTAACATCAAATATTTTTGCATCTTTTAATCCAGAAAAGATAACAAAGATGTTTAGATGATCCTCGTACTCGTACAATGTGACACTTATTTTTCACTTTATTCTACCTTATATTACCTTATCAGTCCCATAAAATCAAATGTATTTTTTTAATTATAATGTTGAAGAGTTTCTTTGTTTGTTTGAACGCGCGAATCTCCGAAACTACTGGTCCGATTTGAATAATTTTCTTTGTGTTGGATGGTGCATTTATCGAGAAACGCTATAGGGTATAAAACATCACGCTGCGATCACTAGGAGCCGAGCAAAGGGGGCAAACCCGAGCGAAAGTAGCTAGTAAGTTATAGGTACATGGTCTGATACAAAATATGATTTTTCTTTATTATAAATGCTACTACATCACTATAACAATTTAATGCAAAATCCTGCATAAAAAACTACAAATATGAACGAAAATAAAATAAAATTAAAGATGCAACATTAATATCGTATTTCCTCACACACTCAGAACCATGTCGATTGAGAAATTTCTCACGTAATAATTAGTTTCTAGAGCTCTCAACGTCTGAACATGATATCGTTGGAGGTTCAATTCTATTAGCTGCCATAATAATAATTATGTATCTATATTACTAATACATAATAATTATCGTTTATCGCCTGTACTGTTCATGTGTAAAAGACACTAAGTTCTAATTGGTGAAACAAGCGAATTTATTTCTGCAAATAGGCTACGAGGCAGCACTTTTACACGTCAATTTTATCAAGCGAACGATGAGGTCGACATTTCCTAATTGACTACTCTGAGAAGAAGTGCCGAAACAAACTCAGAGGTCCATCTCTTGTCTCATTGGGTCTGGTGAAACCAATAGTCTTTGATAGGCTGTAAGTTTTATGTCTGATTACCCAGATACCCAGTAATATTTTGTCCGACCCGGGAATCACACCCGAGACTCCTTGCCCGGCAGTCACACTTGCGCCCACTCGGCCAATGAGGCAATTTCATAGAAAATTATTGGCTGTACAAGAAAAATAGATATTGTTATTGACACTTTAAGTAAATAAACAAGCTTCAATAACACGTCAAAATAATTTTATTGACGCAATGTAAGTGATCAAAAACAATTATTACTACAACACTAAAATAAGTTGGTACACACTCGCTGGGGAAATAATAATATTTATTAATATGACATAATATAATAATTAAACAACAAAATTAGACTGTAACGTCGTCTACATAAAGTTCAAAATCATGTAATTTTCCTATTTATTGTGGTCTTCACGAGGGTTTTCCTCAATGATTTCACAATTGGTCTGGTTCCGTTCAGTGATCAACTAACATGCAGTAAATTCAGTGATTGTCCAGTAAAATGGCATTATATTATATATTTATTATAATTAATGTGTTAAATATTGTGTTCCGATCTTGTTGGGCATTGGAGTTTCCTAAAAATGAAACCAGTGATTTAAAACGTAAGTAATCGCATGATTTTTGTAAGAAATAGAACCTTATGTGGTGTTAATTAAATTCATTTTTAGGCATTTCATTCTGATATGTTTCTTTGGCTAAGTATTAGTTTATTATTTAATGTTTAAAAAAAGTAGTTGTAAAGATATTGTCTTAACAATTAAATTACTTATTTGATATTAACACGAATAATAGCAAAAAAATATCTTCCTTCGCATTTGATATAGTGTAATTGGAAATACATGTTATATGAAAGTTAATTACCCATTTTTATAATAAACTATAGAATTGACTTAGATAGATTTTTAAAATAATATTTGTAGGCAAAAAGTGTTATAATATACACATAAAACATTGTTCATTTTCCTTATGGCGTGGTCACTCCCAATACTAACAAAGACTGCACAATAAATATGTAAATGACCTATTAATAAACATTGTAATATATCAATTTTCAGATTCAACAATTGCCAAAAGAAGTACATACGAAACGGACAAGAAATATGTTCTCATGCCAAAGTACTCAATTTACCTTATCGGATTCACGATGTTAATTATGCTCATAGCAATAATTGCATTAACAGTGGCTTTGTACCGGGCTATCAAGAAAAGATCAAAGTTTGGTGTAAATGAGAACAGCCAACAATATATCAGACAAGAGTCTACAGCAGTTATACCATTGTATAATAGCACTTATGATGAACAAAATAAGAACAATGGAAGCACATTGACAGTCAACAGTGGTATCATAGAAATAAGTGAACCAAGAATAAGTGAACCTGAAAGCCCAACACGCGTCGATGACTCCAGAATAGTTTTTACTAGGAAACCTATCAAACCAATAGTACCAGTCATGCCTCGTGGGCAAATGGATGCAATATGTAAGGAAGTATTAAGAAGAGTACAAAAAAGTGATTCAGCAAGCTTTAGGGATCTAAATGAAATGTTAAGTGGAAAGAAAGATGAAAACGAAGAAGAAAAGTGCGAAACAGTAGACGAAGCTGAAAACGAAAAGAAGCATGAAGAAAAACCTGAACCAAAAATGGAGTTACCACAATCAAAACTCCAAGAATCGAATATAACACCTGAATTATTATTGAAACTAAACGCTAGATCTCAACAACTTCAAAACCAAATTGAAGATGATATGAAAAATGAGACCAAACAGGAAAATCCTATAGAAAAAACACACGAATGTAATGATAAATCAAAAGCTGATGTGAATAGCGATGTACATATTGAGATAGACTACATAAACATAAATAAAATAGATGATAGCAGCAGTTCAGAAACTGAATACGACACAGTGCCTACTCCAATAAGGTTCAGACATTCTGGACCTGAACCTGACAAATTAAATGTGGAGGATATCCCTGTATATGATCTTCCACCACGAAGGAGTCATGATGGTCACACAGCACATGTTGGAAATATGGTACAAATTGACCAGGATTCGGAGTACATGATGCCACTTTCTGAGGATAAGACAGATTCGTGTTATATCAACGCAAAGAGGAACTCATTCAATTTATAGTAATTAGTTCAGATAGTTTTTATCTACACTTGAAAAACGTGTAATATAACGTATGTATGTCACGGTTCAGGCATATTACTTATCTGTGGACTCACAGAAGACTGATTCGCGTCTCTGGGTTGTCCATTTTAGTAGAGAACAGGTCTGATGTCATGTTTTGTATCTAATATGAAAGTGGACCTTTAATTATTGTCGTCAGTATTATATTAAATAGAAATTTTAACGTAAAAGCTAAAGATGCTAAAAAACATGTCCTGCATATTATTGACAATTCATATTGCTTTAGATGCTTTTTAGTGTTGCATAGTTGTAGACTAAGCTAGTGCGGTGCATTTTGCGTCTGTAATGATCGGGATAAACAATCCTGCGGTTTGAACAGGGTACTGTGCGATGCTATGCGGAGGTTACGGTGCTAGAATTGTAAATATTGTAAATTAAGTACGCATTATAAGATGTAAGTCGCTTACAACTGGCCTATCTGAAAGTTATTGGAATGTATTCAGTAAGAGACGTCTTGTAGTTGATATGACGATGAAGATAATTCAAAGCATAAATGACACTTTATGTTTTTCATCCAAATTTTTTAGTTCTCAGTCCTTATTGTAATGACTAATAACATAACAGAACTTAACGAACCTGTTGTGGTGACGTTCATCCATTGTTAGCTGTAAATATAACGCTATAGGGGATAAAATAGAAATATTTATTAAATAATGTGTATAATAATACTGTAGTACCTATTTTAATAAAACTTATAATTAGTTTTGACTTATGGGTTTCAATTTTTCCTTGTAATATGTTCTGGGTGTACCAACGTGTTGTAAACTTGTTTTTGACATATTATTATCTACGAAGGGAATGTATCATCATTCTAATGCATTCACCGCTGCACCATTTGGTACTTATAAAGATATTTATAATGCGACGAAAATTTATATTGAGATTATTATTACTAACATTTGGCAAATAAATCTGTAGCCACAGAAATATTAAAAAAGTATTGTATCTGTGTCTGTAGCTTAACTGGGGTCTGGTATCTGTCGCGTCATCTCGTTTGTCCCTTATCCCTTAACTCGAGCTGCGTTTAAACGCATCCTCCCCAACCTCGGGGGGCCAAACGCCTCCTGCCGGAGGTTATACGCCGGGGTCGTGCGGTCCATGGCCCTCTACGGCGCCCCTGTTTGGGCGCCAAACCTGTTGCGGCGTCCCGCTCGGACGCTGCTCATGGCACAGAGGGTCATGGCGATCCGAATGATCCGCGGATACCGCACGATCTCTGGGGAGTCGGCGAACCTCCTTGCCGGATTACCGCCGTGGGATCTGGAGGCGAAGGTGCTCGCGCGCGTGTACGGCATGCGCGCGGAGGCACGTCGCCGGGGCGAAACCCCGCTGCCGCGCCAGATAGGTGCGTGGCGGGATGAGCTCCGGCGCGATCTCATGGCGGAATGGCAGCAACGACTGTCGCAACCGAGGGCTGGGCTCGCTGCCATCGCAGCGGTAAGTCCCCTCTTTGAGGAGTGGCTTGAGAGACGCTACGGCGTCCTCACCTACCGCCTGACGCAGGTCCTCACCGGACATGGAAGTTTCGGGAGGTACCTGTGTCTGATGGGGCGGGAGGAAACGCCCGGGTGTCATCACTGCGAGGACCGCCCTGAGGACACGGTGGAACACACGGTGGGAGAATGCCCTTCGTGGGCTGAGCACCGCCGTATCCTCAGGGAAGTGATCGGCGATGGCGACCTCTCGCGTCCGGGCCTAGTGCAGGCCATGATGCGGAGCGAGGGGGACTGGGATGCCGTCTCCTCCTTTTGCGAAGCAGTGATGCTAGCTAAGGAGGAGGCGGGACGCGTGAGGCAGCGAAGCGCTGCCTCCTCGCAACCCAGCCATCGCGAAGGACACACCGGGCGTCGGGGATCGCGAGACGATCTCCGGCCACCGTAAGCGCGGGCCTGCGGACGGCGAGCATGGGTGGCTCCCCGTCCGACCAGAAACAGACCCGAGCGTACGGCGCGTCGCGTTCCGCGCGCGCCTCAAAGAGCCATCAGACCACCACAGATGGGGCCCAATACGGCCGATGCCGATTCGGAGTCGCGGAGAACCTAACGGGTAACCGGGGCTCCGGCTCGACGTGCAGGAGAAGGAACGGGGTGGTCAGTAAGAGTCTGACACTCCCTCCCGCCTCGCCCAGGCGGGAGAAGTCATTCGATGATTTTCCCCCCTTAAAAAAAAAAAAAATATGCAGTCGATGAAGCATTGAGGCACTGTTGGTAAACTTGCGCGCTTCAAAGGACTTGTCGCAACAATATTCGCTTCAGTGACCACACCTACATAACTTCAGTGTCATCCAATTTTCCCCCGCTAATGTAGCCCCAGCATAACAAAATGGTTGAAAATCCACCGACAACATGTTTATCAATTCTAGAGGGTACGTTCTATGAAATATTCAAGATTTATATATTTCTCGATACATTTTCTTTAGTACCGTATACGAAATATCTCGACGACACTTGAAATTTTATTCTTGGCAAAATACGTATATTTCAAAGAGGCACTTGAATTCAATATGTTCCAGTGGCCTTGTGAAGTAAGGTTTAAAGTTTGATTCGAATTTTCGAACTAAATTATACGTGTTTTGTATATTTAGTACTTCTGAATCGATATTATAAAATGAAATCGAGTTAGATAGGCACATTAGTTGAACTTACATACATTTGTGGAGTTTGTTTACTATACACGGCGCGCTGCATTTGTGAATCCGTTTTTACTTGGTTAAATTTTTCCAATAATGAAATAGGAATTGTCAGCATCATTCTTGTCCACTTTTTTTAAGGTAGCGAAATCATCGAATGGCTGCTCCCGCCTGGGTGAGGCGGGAGGGAGATTTTTACTGACTAAAAACCGCCCCCGTTCCTACCCCTGCCCTTCGAGACGAAGCCCCAGCAACCCGTTAAGTCCTCCGCGGCTCCGTATCGGCATCAGCCCTATTGGGCCCCATCCGTGGTGGTCTGATGGCTCTTGGAGGCGCGCGCGAAACGCGACGCGCCGTACGCTCGGGTCTGGTTCTGGTCTGGCGGCGAGCCACCCATGCTCGCCGTTCGCAGGACTATTATTATACACTAGTTATTAAAAATGATTAAAAACAACCTCGACTAAAATTTTACCCTTAAAATATTACCCATGAGACTGCCCTTCCTAAAAATAACATATACACACATGTAGGTACCTAAAGATTTATCACTTTTAATACAAAAAATAAAAGCTTCATCAGACTGACGGAAAATTCATTTTGAATAAAATTAAATTCTACCAGGCCGCGATTTTGTCTGGATTCCTCTGATCCTCATTACTTTTAATCTTCAGTTACTTACGTCTGCGTCTTTGGGTACGACTTGTATAAATACATATGTAGTCTCCTGAAATGAAAGTTTAAATTAAAAATTGTTGAACATTGTGGTACTGTGTTAACATTACGTTTTTTTAATGGCATGAGCCGGTATACACCTGTAATGTACCTGGATCACTAGAGACATTACAAGTGCGTTACCGGCCTTTTGGGGACTAGAAGTTTGAGGATTGTTGGGGATTCAGGAATTGGGGAGATTGGGGAAGGGTAGGATAGTTGGGCCTCCGGTAACCTCACTCACACGACGAAACACAACGCAAGGCGTTGCTTCACGTCGGTTTTCTGTGAGGCCATGGTATCACTCCGGTCGAGCCGGCCCATTCGTGCCTTTGTGCCCGTTTGTTTTGTTGTTGTGTTTTGAGCAGCGGTAAAATATTTCTTTCGTGGATAATATTTACACATGTAGAATTATTTATTTTAAATAGGTCAATTAGAAAAACAATTTGAAAATATTTTCATTCATAACTACGCAAGCGAACACTTTACTGGATCCGGATAACTTAGCGTGTCACCGCACCGGTGCACTGATTCGAAGCAGGAGAAGAAAAGGGGTGAAGAAAGGCCTCAGCCAAGGTGTGATAAAATATTGAATTATTCCTTACTCAAAAAAGAGAAATTTGATATAGACATTTAAAATACGATGTAGTGTCTTAGTAAATGGGTTGCAATATAAAATTTTCATTGAATATGTTATGTTTGGAGTTTTATATGTATGCAGTAAGTGTATGCAGGAATTGTGAATCATCAATTTCTTTCAGACATACTAAGGTATCCCCGAAACGCTAGGCAGACCGTAAAATCCGTTCACAGACGTCGGAATTATCATATAACATGCACACAAAAAAGCAACATTTAAACAAATTGAAGAGGGAAGTGGAAACTATCGTTTTTTTTCTTCTTTTACCTCTATAATATCTTCTAATTCACTTCGTTGCGGGAACCAAGACAATTATTCATGTCCCTGGGACGCGCCGGACTTCAGTGTTCCGGTGTATTCATGGTTGTATCTACTGTAGATCCTAGCTTACAGGAGTTGCAGCGGTTTTGGGAGGTTGTGGCGGGCTCATCCCATTAAGAAGACCGTAAAATGTCCAATTTGCTGATAAAACTACAACATATTACAATACACGAAATTAAACAAATAAAATAAAATTCCTTTGGTTAAAACTGGGTCGAATTATTTTAACGCAACTATTGTTTATAAATCTGTCCATTTCACACTCCAGTCAAGATCAAATACGAATGGAATGTTTTATTTGATGTAAGGCCACATATAAATCTTGTGGAATAATAGAATATCAACTTCGTTTAAATATCGTTGAATGATGAGGCGCATAAGTCAATTACATTATCATTTCACGCCCTCGTCCCAATTTCTATCGGGTCACATTATATTCGCACGTTTTGACCCATATATCTTCGGTCTATTACACATTTATGAATGTCCTGTATAATAATAATTATTATGCAAATATTAAACAAAACATTATGTCAGGCTTTCTCTGAAATGTTAGATAATGATAGCATAATAAATGCAATAGTCATTTGGAGCAATTATTTATTAATTCTGATGTATTTTTCCTCAAAATAAATGTTCAATCACTATTCAATTTTATTGATTCCCTGAATTTTTCTTAACAACAACTCGTTCTGAGAACTGCATTAACTGATTTAATAAATGTTTATTTTCAAATGTCAGGACCCACTAAAATCATTTCGTTTTCACAGTGAAGTATCGTTCGGTAAAGTTCAAGGTTAGGTCGCTTACACATGAATTGGAGCAGTTGCGATTTCAACACGTCAAAGCAATGCAATTGCATAATAATTTTCCTCTATGCCACCTCGAAAGCGAGCTTAAAAGCGACACGGTTTTAACTGAACCAAATGAAACCTCCTCCTCTAAATAGAGGAGGATTTTTATTTTATCTGAAACATCAATTTCTTTTTTTCTCGTTATTTATTTAGGATCTTCTGTACGTAAATACATGACAGCCCCTTTTTACCATATATCTATTGTATCTTAAACTTATACAGACAAAATACTCTTAATATCTATTTTATAAAACGAAAACCTGCAAAGCTATACCACTTTTTGGACACATCAGATAAAGAAGCAGATAAAATATCTAATCCAACGTTCCTGTAACGCATTCCGATAATTATTTTAAAGCTACTGTTAAAATATAAGTAAATCTCTTATACGCAGCCAACATTTTGGGAAAATACACACGTATATAAGGAAAAACGTACAAGTTATTCTATTTCATTGTTCCAAATACTACAGAGATTGTGGGCGTTATAATTCGGATTTCGTTTTCAGAAATTGCGTGGTAACTTTAAAGGTTCAACTGTTAGTTACCTAATTGTTCCACACGTGTAAATAGGGTAGATGCCTAATTTTTATTTTAATGTCCGTCTGGTAGATTATTTACACACGTATCTTTTATTTTTTAACGGAAACGGATAGTTTCCAAAATATATTGATTTGAAATGTCGTATGACGTCACTTCTCAGTACATTTTATACTAAGAAATGACTTTTTAACCCCCACTCCTAAACTTTGATTCGTTTTATCTAAGAATTGGTTACAACAAAATAAGAAAATACGTGTCTAATATTTTTTAATTACCTAACTTACGGATTAATTATATTTTTAATTTCCATACCCTGTCGTCATCCCAATTATGACACGTACTATTGTATTTGACGCTTTTGTTCCAACTACGAGTTCTAGCTCATCCCAGCTCATGAACAAACTGCATTTGTAAACACAATATTATACGCGTCACAGTTTCAATGAAAAAACGTTGTACTGCAGTTTTGTGTGAATTTGATTCATGTTTGAAGTGAGACACGTTTCATGTTTGTTTTTTAACTGTGACAGACGCGGTTTATACTATTGTTTAACTTGTATATGAACTTTTATGTTCTCGCTCTTTGTGAGCGATGATATTTTTGGTATAAAGGTTGTTTGACAATTATTATACAAAGTTTTAGTTCGACAATTCAACTTTTGCATTACTAAACTCTTTCGAAAGGAAAAGATAAATAGAGATAATTTTACGGATAACATTAAGTAAACATAACACAACTTCACGCCTTTTATCCCTGAAGGGGGCATCCCTGAAGGGGGCATTATGCCATTGTACAATGTAAGACCCACTTTTCAGTATTTATGTTATGAGTCCCATGTAATAGGGGGTGAACCTATTGCCATATACCGGGCACAATTCCAGACTCCGTGCTACTGAGATTTTTTTTTAAAAACCCAGTAGTACCTACTTTGTACGACCCGGGAATCGAACCGGAGACCCCTTGCCCGGCAGTCGCACTTGCGTCCAGTCAGCCGAATAGGCAGTCACATTAAGTACATAAATACTAAGTGATTCCTCGAAGTCGAAATAGGTTAAGCGTAACAAGAAAATTCTAGAAAATTCCAACGGATGGCATCTTTTATTTTGACTAAGACATCCTTTTGTGCTCCTTTGAATGTTGAATTGCGGAAATCTATAATTCTCTGCTAGATGTAATGTCACAAGAATTGGTTCCGTCAGGTCGCTACTTGAATAGCAAATTGGAGTCTTTTGAAAGATATGTAGGTTATACTGAAAAATGGAAATATTTTCTACATTGGCCACCGCCTTATATATTTCTCAGACGACCCACGCAACAAAAATACTTCAAATTTTCATCTAATTTAACTCGTCGAGTACCGGTTTTGTAGACACAATTATAGAACAATAGGTTGCGGTCACCGGTGACCGCTTGGTGTTTGACAGTTTAAAAAAGAGACGGAACAAAAACAATAAAATTGCAATCAAAGTTCCTGAGCCCGTCTTCCGGATAATAATTTTTCGAGAAGTTTCTGCAGATGACAATACAAAAGCCGTGTTGATGGGGTATTGAAGCCACGTGCTAGTAAGTAGGTATGTAGTCGACCATTGTTCTGTATTTCACCATCATAGAACACAAACGTTTATGAATGATATTCTTGAAAGAAAAACTGGGGTTTACTCGGATGCTCTCAAATATAACTACCAATCAATCATTCGGTTAGATAAGACTTTTAAGTGTGAACACCATCTAAGACTGTGAAGATCGACAAAGACTTATTTAATTATAGAATCCCTAATACAGTCAGTGCAATGAGGTTTATAATTACATTTAATTTAGTTTATAATTCGTATGTGCTTCTCTGTTTGTTCAAGGATTGAAAATTGAGATCTAATATATGATGACTGCTCCAAACTAAGCATTCCTGGAACTACATAGAGTTCAAATTAAATTGCAGACACATTCTTGCTAGGAATCACAAACTAGATTGAGCTGGATTTGTTGTGAAAAGTAAGAGGATTCGTGTTTCTTTGGTGCAAGCAAGCAATAAACGACTTTAAAGTAATGCACTGGAATAACATTGTGGGGGTCAGTTGCTTGGTCAAGCAAGACGTTGACTTAATTAAGACTAAAGTTTTCATCTGCTACAAGTGCTACTTACATGTTTGTTCTACTTTTTAAATGAAACTGTACTTAAACAACCTTAAAAAAAGAGCGTATTCCTTTTTAGAAAAAATATAAAAACGAAAGGCAAGATCTTTATTTGAGAGTTTAATTTACGATTCAGTGTTAGAATTCAACCTGTATTCAGATTCGTTTTCAACAATGACTCCCTCGAGCAAAATAACCTAGATTTTTCTTTTAAATCTTAAACTAACATGGTGTATGCGAAGGTGGTTTTACCTAAATCACTCAATTGCTTCGGTTTAAAGATTTAATGAGGTACAATCTTCGAGAAAGAACTATTAATGTTCCAATTTTTTTTTCTTATAATTTATTTTTTTTAAATATTCCAATTAGGTGCAACATAATGATCAGAATTATAAACAAGATCTAATTCATCACTAGTCTCGTTGAAGATATCACTTTCTTCCACGACATGGCCATAAGATCGTTGTATCGTAGCAAAGATACAGTTTCTCCATCATTAATCACTGAGGATCTCAAATATCCTGCAGCATCGTTAAAACTCGTGTTGTGTACACTTTATGCAGAATCATTTATTTTAACTACTACACTGATCGTCGATATCGGTATCACGTAACTGGAACTATAATGGAATCGATTGCTTAGTAGACTAGAAAAGTGTATTTAGGTATTTTTTTTTGTTGGGGTTTTAAGGGAGCAAATCGTCCAATGACTTCTCCCGCCTTGGGTGAGACAAGAGTCAATTTCAGATTTACTAACTAAAAGCAATCCCGTTACTACACCTTAAGTTAAGTTCTTCGCTGCTTTGCATCGAATCGAAAATGAAGCTGGCAAGCTGTTTAGTCTCGAATATTTAGTGAAATCTATCTGCAATTTGAAGCTTTAAAGACGGTGGTCAAACGCCACTCTAGTAAATACAAAAATGCTCGTAGAAAGAACACGCGATACGGCATATTCCTTAAAGTTTGTAAATAAGAACATGACATTGTGAGTCAAAGTGCTTAATTTTTAAGGTGTTATAGTGTTATAGTGTTAATATTATGAACAACAAGAGAAGCACCATTAAACTGGCGGCAAAAATTAAGTGTGCGCCCACTAAAAATATTCCCCAGTCAGTCATGAAAGGCAGGGTAACATTTATAATAGTAAAAGATTAAGCACGAAGCCGTGACCCAGATTTAGAGCTCATCTACCCTGTCTTAACAACATCCAACAGTTTATTCAATGTTCTACGAATGATTTTGGATCTTAGATGTCTATGTGTGTGTCTTTTTATTAAATCTCATGTACTTATAACACAATATGTGGACGGACGTGGTGGTTAATGTCGTTGGCATTATCTACCAGTCTGACCTTTGAGTAATCCAGAGAAGACTAAACTGTTTTCACATGTGTATGCCACAAATGGGTTGTGATGAATGTTCATCACAACCCATTTGTGGCCACAGCTGACCAAAGTCATTTTTTCGCATTCGCAAGATTTGAGCATTTCACCACGCTTACTCTATGCGGGTTGGCGATGTCAAACATATAATTACAATTTATAAGCCCAGGTTTCCTAACGATGTTTTCTTTCACCGTTTCTTATTGGTGTCTAATAATCTTACTTTTGACTTATTCAAAATAATTATATACATTTACTTACCTAGGTACTAAAATATTTTATGAAAATATTACACCAAGTGCTTCGTAATAAGAAATCGATAAATCCCAGCTGACATTTCTGCAAATTGGAATCGCCTGCAATATTTTGATATGGATTCTGATGGAAGGGTTCGGATCAGGGATCAGGGATTAGGAGAAAATTCTCATAAATATTTTGCACTGTCCTTACTTATTTTTACCTCTTTTCGACTTTTAGTAGGTAACGTTGAGAGCGTCAATAAGGAATTATTAAATTCAAAGATATGGTTTTGAAATTGAAATGTTCCTTTGAGAATAATGTTCTTTAAGCTTAAACACAGATTTAACTCTTGTCTATCAATAGCAAAAAAATATTTAAGTAGTCCTTCTCCAGTTTATCTAGTTGTTAGTTAAATAATTATTTTTATTTTTTTATTTTAAGAGACTTCATGCATACACTAATGTACAAGGTGGGCTTAATGCCTAGGGCATTCTCCTCCAGCCAGACCTTTGGGTGATGCAGAGACAAAAACAATGGTCGATGCAAAAAGCAAGCGTATTTAAAACTCAACAGAAATACATAGATAAACTAACTAAAAAAAAATAATGATATGGCTAACAAATGATTTTGGATCCCTTATTAATACGCATATGCGTAAGTATAGGGTTCAAAATCCTTTTTGAGAGTTATAGAGGTATATAATTTCAGTTGTAGATATCTCAAATTCAAATTCAAATTCTTTATTGCGTTCCATAATGTTTTACCTAGGTGGTAACATATTCTATGTTACCATAACATATTAATAATATAATAAAATATTCTATGTTACCACCTATACAGATACTTGTGGACCCTGTCGAGCACAGCAAGGAAATATATAATTTTAATACAAAAAATGATAAACTAGCATTACAGAATCACAATATATTACAAAATTAATACTAGCATCTCAAACTGCACTTATTTTAAAAACGATCAGGGTAGCAATTTGTCTGTGTAATACCAGCTTAATGAGAAAACCGAAATCTGTCCCCAAAGTAAAAGTTGCATAAAACAACGTTAGTTGTTCAGCTGGCAAAAAAATGCGCTCTGACACTTCATTATACTGCAATCGTAATGGCCGGTCTCTGGCTTTCGGTAAGCTCACAGCTCTACTCGGTTTTTCCTACCAAATTATCAACGAACAAAGTTTTTAATGGCCACGAATAGAGACGGCATGGAGTCGTTCTTTGTTTTTGTTTTTTTTAAAGACTTCATGCACACACTAATGTACAATGTGGGCTTAATGCCTAGGGCATTCTCCTCCAGCCAGACCTTTGGGTGATGCAGAGACAAAAACAATGGTTGATGCATTGCAATATTTTGAGTAATAGTTAAATTTTGATCATTTTAACTCATTATATATTAGACACAATTAAAGAACAATAGGTTGCGGTCACCGGTGACCGCTCGGTGTTTGACAGTTTAATAGGAGTTCTGATGTTAAGTGTGTCCATAGCATTTCTAAATACTACAGTTTTAATTACGTGTTATTACACAGCTATATATCAAGTTATGAAAACCAATATAAACTGACTATTGAATGTGAAGAAAGGTAAAACAAAGCAAGACCATGATAAATAGATACATATTACATAACTTCACGCCTGTCTCCCATGGGGGTAGGCAGAGACGATGGAACGCCAATTACTACGATTCCAACATACCGTCATCAATCTTTTCATGCATGCTCGTCGGTTAAGTGTACTTTTAATTTGGCCCTTCTTTAATATATCGTCAATCTGGTCAGTATATGCACGTCTAGAGCGCCCTCTATCCATTCATATCCGCTCTGTATACTTATTTTGTTACATATGTATGAATCTATGTATGTATGCCACAAGAGAAATGTTAAAATTTACATAATGTGATACGAAATTCGGTTTCGTAAGTTGTATTTAACTTTAAGTTTATATCAAGTTACAAAGAAAAGTTATAATGGGATTTTGGTTCGTATCGATGCAAGTTATTGAGGTTGAATTACTTATTGAGATAAAATTTGAAATTTTCTTATTAAATACAAAACTGTTTAGGTTTTCCATTTAAGTTAAATGTTGCTCCTTTTTCTGTTACACTATTAGGACGATTAAGCTTTAAACTCAACTTTAAGTTGCATTTAAGTTTATTCTATGAATAACAATGTACCTCCTTACTGACAAATACTTCATAAATTAAAATTATAATTTAAAAGACTTCGCCTATGAGAATTTTCTTCAGTTCTTTATTGTACATACATAACATCACGCCTTTTTATCCCCGAAGGGGTAGGCAGAGGTGCACATTACGGCACTTAATGCCACTGTACAATGTAACACCCACTTTTCACTATTTATGTTGAGTCCCATGTAATAGGGGGTGAGCCTATTGCCATACACCGGGCACAATTCCAGACTCCGTGCTACCACTGAGATTTTTGAAAAATTCCAGTAATACTTTGCCCGACCCGGGAATCGAACCCGAGACCCCTTGCCCGGCAGTCGCACTTGTGACCACTCGGCCAACGAGGCAGTCATTGTACCTATGTGGTAAATTTATTTATTTTAAAACCATAAATATTTAGTTTATAGACTTACTCACGTAATTTTTTGATAAGGTAACTTGACTACTTTCAAGCTACGCTGGGGGCTCATATTCGTTAATGCAATACGCCTAGTTAACTGTTACTGTGTATATACCTCTAAAAAACCATGTAAGTCCTCACGAAAGTTATAAATAACATAAAAGACTTGAAATGACATCGTTTCCAGGCCATGTTAACATCTATTCATGTCATCCTTATAGATATTAGATTTATTACCAATAATGTAGTCGAATATAAAATTTAATTCCATCCAAAAAGTGAAATAAAGTACTCATAACTTCTTTTTTACAACTTGGTTTTTTTTTGAAATCTCAGTCGTAGCTCGGAGTCTGGAATTGTGCCCTGTATATGGCAATAGGCACACCCCTTATTAAGTACATGGGTCTCATAACATAAGTAGTGAAAAGTGGGTGCTGCATTGTACAGTGGCATTAAGTGCCATAATGTGCACCTCTGCCTACCCCTTGGGATAGAAGGCGTGATGTTATGTTATGTACCTTTTTTTGGTAATCAATTAAAATACAAACTTTCATGTAAAAAATGAATGTGATAGTTTCATATAAGCAGTAGCTACAATTTTATAGATACATCTTTAGTATGTGCACTTAAAAATACATAAAACATATCCACGCCACCCTGAAACAGACGTACCCTTATTTATTTGGGGTATCCGTATATAAAAATAAAATATCGGTTATGGAATCCACTTCTACCTCTACTAAAAGGATGCTTGTAAACCAATGGTTCGAATCAAAATATTGTTTTTTTATCACCAAAAACTGTATTTTATATGACTTTTACGACGACGAAATAGTGAAAAGTGGGTGTGACATTGTACAGTGGCATAATGTGCACCTCTGCCTACCCCTTCGGGATAAAAGGCGTGATGTTATGTTATGTTTTACGACCTATCCAAGTTTATGAGAACGTAAACCCCTTGTAGTGTTATTAATTTTAAGATCCTGAACAAGATATTTTAGAATTATGATAACAACACCTGTGTGGGATATTTTCATATTAATTTTTAATCAGGAGAAGCTCTAGTGATGAGCAAAGGATTCAGATCCGCTTTAGGATCCAATTTCAGTCTAAAATCTGAATTAGTACCTATTTCTATTATAACATTCGGGATAGGTACATACTAAATTAATTATTATGTTTTCGGCTTATTCACGTAATTGTTTGACTAGGAACTGGACTAGTAGAGGCTCATATTTATGAGTAGCATTCCGCATCACACGACGCGGCGATTGTTGCTCTGTTACTCTGAATATGAGCCTCTAGAACGGCTTGAAACTTGTCAAGTTTCTCGTCAAACGGATACGTGAGTAGGTAAGCCGAAAATATAATAATTAATTTAGTATCTACCTATTTCTCTTATGGTATCGAGTTATTTTGACAATTTCATTTATTTGAACTTCAAAGGAAAGTACAAATCGGATTTTTTGTTGTAGTAGTTGATTGAATTATTTTCACTTTATTTACCACTTCAAAGGGAAGGATGAACTAGTAGGTGCATTCCTACATTAGAGAAAAAATGTAACCGATATATTCAATCAGGAAGGTATAGTAATTTTTGCATCATGCGCTGATTTTGATTACGACCTCGCAACCCTGAATCAAAAGAACAAAAAAAACTTAAAATCGCACGCACAATAATGTCATCGATATGATTAAAGGTAAAAAAATCCCATATCATGTTTCATTAATTATACCTGTCACCAGCTAACGTTATTTGTTACCTGAACCGATCTCCATAGAAGTCATAGATCTATAGAGGTACATGTAAATAAAATTGAAGGGTCTATTTGTAATATTGAAACAACCACTTTTTACTTTATGCATATGAATATACATACGATACATATACCAAACTAATTTTTTACAATTTTTGTCTGTCTCTCTGTTTGTTCTGGCTAATCTCTGAAACAACTGAACTGATTTTCATGGGAATTTTATTGGTAGGTATCTAATATACTTAGGTTACTTTTTTCACGCGGACAAAGTCGCATTTACAGCTAGTTAAAAATACCTATGTCATCATGAGTAATCAATCAGTAGGTACCTACTACCGCACTCTCTGGTGTGATACGTACAAGGCAAGATTTTGAGCTCAATGTGTTATTTTGTGCAGCTATCAATAATGATTAACAGGGCAAACCACTACTGATTTATCAATAATGATTAACAAGATTCGAATTTCTATCATTAGGAGCATTTTTATCAACCAATTGAAAGTTTATTTTGCAGCTCTAATAAAATATATCATACTCCTTCATACATAATGTTAACAATTGAATATTTCTGACAAATGTGAGTCACCGAGCAAAATCCGCGTATCTCTATCAGCCAGACATTCGTAATGTCGACATGTACACTCATCCGTAACACCCTGTATCTACGTCAGTACAATGGTCAATGTTACATTATATTTCTGTTTTTGACACCACCCTGTTTACGTGAATAATTCTATTGAAATGAATTGACAGATACGACAGTTACTGTGGTTTCAATGTTGCCTACGCCTACAAAATGCTTTGATTGTGACAGTTCTTGGCATTTTATTTTATTTTATTTTGCTTTAAAAGTTATTTATATATTCAGTCGCTATGCGGAGCTATTTATGTTTTAGGTATGAAGCAATAGAAACGCTTAATAAGCACTTAAAAAAATATTTTTTTTAAAAACTTTGCCCCACGCTAGGATTTTCTCCTGTGTCGTGGGTGCATTTACAAATATACAATTTGTGGATCACACAAAGTGTTGTTCCGTGCGGGAAGCGAACCCGGAACACGTTGCACGGCAGCCGGTTGCCCAGCCCCCGCACCAACCGTGCATTAATAGACCTCGTCAGTAAATATTCGTCTAAAAAATATTTTAATTTTAATATTTACAACAAACAACAAAGGTTTTGTGTCCACGAGGTCCTATTTCTTTACTCAGATTAATTTACGCTTTAGCAGTAGGTATAGATGTAATGGCCGATGTTCGTCATTGTAATATGGGAAAAGAATGAGGTAAGTGCATGACATGATGCCCTATGGTAGTAAAGAAGACAGACACAGTAAAACAAGTTAAAATAGACAACCAAGGGCAATTCCAGTTAAAAAATTTCATTCCAACATTTTATTTCAAGACAGTCTAATTATTATTTCTGTTGAACTTACTGCCTGTGTTACGACCATAAAGGCTAACCAATTCAATTTGAGCTAATTTGTTCGAGGTATTGCATAATAAGCTAAAGCTCTACAGCTAAATGCGAACAAGTTCTTGAAATATATTTGATCTCGTTGTGGTGGAAATTTAATGATGTTTTATTCATTTTAATACAGAAAAGTAGTCCGAAATAGCCGGTGTATTTATCATTTTCCGGAAGCTTTCATTCATAATTTATGTAGGTATATTTATTTATTTATTTACTTCTTCTTCACAAAACATAACAGTGAATGGCGGACTTAATGCCTTAAGGCATTCTCTTACAGTCAACCAAAGGGCAGTGCAGAGAAATGAAGTGGATGATGCGAAGCCAGAACACAATTAAAAAAAAAATGTTATGTAATATGTATACTTAGGTATATATTACACACACGAATACCTATAGAATAAATATATTAATACAATATTTTATAAATTTGTATAGACATATACATACTATATAATATATACTGCTAAACAAATACTTATACCTACTGCATAAATACTACAATATATTTATTATACAAAAAAAGTTGTCAAAATAGTTTCCTCAATGGTTTTGAGTCTGCCAATGCTTAAGTAAATGCTCACGGACTTTAAATTTAAAGGATTGCGACTTGTTGCCATTCTGATCTCCTTCGGCAATGTATTCCACAGAATAACAGCTTGAATGAAAAAAGAAGAATGAATGATTTATAATTATCATTTGACCTTTTTACTTCTTGAGTTTTTGCAGAGTTTATCGTTTTGCTTGTTATCATCTAGCGGGCGCCATAAACCTCCGGGCCACCAGGATATTGACAAGCTTACTAGGCGCAATTTGACTCCTAGTAATTAAAAATGAGATCAACAATTGTAAATAATAAAAACAATATTTATTACCCATGAGCCTATTCTAAAAATAACATACGTACATAATATAGATTTATCACTTTTTAATTGTCAAACACCAACCGGTCTCCGGTGACCGCAACCTATTGTTCTATAATGACGGTACTCGACGAGTCAATACAAAAATTATATACTTCATCAGACTGACGGAAAATTCATTTTGAAAATATTAAAGTATTTAATTTTAATCACACTTTATATGCGACCAAACATATCACTTGATATTAAGCCATCGGCGACGCCCATACACAAAGACTACGGCAATATTAGATTAGTACGCGTCACTTCGTGTACACCGCAGCCTACCACTTTGAGGTGCTAGATATACCATAGGCATTTTATTATCTTTAAAGCATTTGACTGCAAACAAAAAACTGTTGAAAACCAAACCTCCACTATCATGGCCCATGACGTTCAATGTGTAAAATACACCATTGCTGAATCCTTGACATTTGACCTTATATGACCTTTATAAAAACAGAAAGAAGGAAACCCAATCCCGATGTTAAATTATCAGCCTTTCACCACACAGAGCTTAATACAATTTATACAAAAGGAACTGTTTTCCAATAAAGGGTGACGTTGGATCCAATTTAATTTGTCACCATTCGACATACAGATACGAATGGGAATCGATTGGAATGATTTACGAGTTTTTATTACATAATACGCCTGTTAACCCTTAAAGGGATGGACAGAAGTGTATCTGCCACTGCCAGTCACAGACACAATTCAGTTATTCACTTTTTTATTGTACCTATATGAGGGTCAGTCTGGCAATTCTCTCGCTCAACTTTAGACTCTTCAGTAGGCTGTGCGGTATCGCCGCGACCGCACACGCTGCTATGAGGAAGAGCCCCTCTGGGCTCAATCGATTAACTCACCGAGAAAAGCTTATAGAGCTTTTCTCAGTGAGTTAATCGATTTTTAGTATATTTAGTATGTATAAAGATATAAAGATATATTCATTTAGTAAAACATGAGTAATTACAATGAAGGTGTTTTTTTGGTTAGTAAAGAGTCTACATGTTTTGCCATTGATGGCGTACTAAATCAATTACTTTAGGCAGATAATACCAATCTACAATCAATAATTATAGAGGTACAAAATCAAATGTCAAAGTTTGAATGAAAAAAAAATTATAATGTAAATAAATAACAATAAAAATAATAATTTAAAAATCACAAGTCAAACAGTTTAAATTATGTCAATTGGTGAACAAAATATGTCAAAATTAATAAACAAGATGTCATTATTATAGATATTATAGATAATAAGATAATAAACAATATGTCCACATTCAGGCTAAATTAAATTATACTTACAAAAAAAGTAATATTTATAAAGAAATAATACAAATAAATTGAACTCACAATCAATGCAACGTATCGTTTATAAATTCATCTACGCTGTAGTAACATTTTTCAAGTAATAGCATCTGAAGAGATTGTTTAAATTTATGTATCGGCAAACATTTAATGGCATCTGGTATTTTATTGAAAATAATTGGTGCAATACCAAGGACACTCTTTTTTAGTAGGGCAGTTTTACATTTATATGTACACAATAAATTTTCGTATTGTGCACGAATAGGGGTCCTCTTAACAGTTGAGAATTTTTGAAACAAATGTTGATTTGTTTTAACAAATATCGCCACCTCTAATATGTACATACATGGTAAAGAAAGTATTTTAAACTTTTTAAAGTATGGAATGCAGCTATCCGTCTGTCTCAGACCGCACATAGACCGAATGCACCTCTTTTGCCTTCTGAATATAAGTTCCCTATCAATTGAATGCCCCAAAAAATAATACCGTATCTTATAATAGAGGCGACCAATCCATGATAGGCCGTAAGAAGTGTATTAGTATCAACTTTCTTGGCTAATTGGAATAAAAGATTTTTTTTTTTTTTTTTTTTTATATTTGATGGGGCGACGTTTGACCACTATCTCGCCTGGTGGTAAGCGATGATGCGGTCTACGATGTAGCACGTCGTCCCATAAGCAACCTATTCACTCGGGCCTTGAAGACTCCCAGGTTGTACCCTTCAGGAAATACAGATTCTGGCAAAGAATTCCACTCTTTAGCAGTACGCACAAGGAAGCTTGAAGCGAAGCGCTTCGTGCGTGTGGGCGGAACATCTACCATGAATCGGTGACGCTTCGCCGATTGTCTTGTGGTACGATGATTGAAAGGACTAGGGGGAATCAAGTTGTGCAATTCCCCTGCACACTCACCGAAATGTATCCGGTAGAAAACCGAAAGGCTTGCAACCTTACGCCTGTGCTCGAGGCTTTGAAGCCGAGCCTTCACAAGCGCATCATCGTCGATGAGCCTCTTGGCACGCCTCTCAATGTGCTCTAACGCGTCCAGCTGATATTTTGCCGAGCCGTCCCAAAGATGAGAGCAGTACTCCATACAGGACCGAACCTGTGCCTGGTACAGGCTCAGCAATTGTTTCGGCGTGAAGTACCGTCTCACCCTCCATAGGATACCCAACTTCCTACCAGCCAGTTGCGCTTATGACTCTATATAAGAGCCAAAGTTGAGTGTGGGCGTCAGAGTTACACCAAGAAGCTCAAGATGATCGGTCATCGGTACGGACACATCCCGGAAAGTAGGAGCCAGCGGAAATTGACTCCGTTTGGCGGAGAATAGACACGCCTGGGTTTTGCTAGCGTTGAACCTAACCAAGTTGGCGTCACCCCAGTCGGAGACCGCCTTCAAGGTCGAGTTCAAACGATCGACCATGGATTCTCTTAAAGACTGGATCTGTGTTCCGCTAGTCCGCGCACTGGACACATACCTTTCAACAACTGTGCTGTCATCTGCATACCCAAAGATACCGGGCTTAAGCAGGTCGTTAATGTGCAGCAAAAAGAGCGTCGCTGAAAGTACTGACCCCTGAGGGACGCCGGCATTAATACCGAATTGGTCAGACGAGCAGCCATCGATGACTACTCGTATTGACCGATCCCTCAGAAAGTCTGCTATCCATCTGCACAGACCAGTAGGAAGTCCATATGCAGGAAGCTTGCCGATTAGACTGTCGTGCCAAACCCTGTCAAAGGCCTTCGAGACATCGAGGGAGACTGCTAATGCCTCCCCGTGCCCCTCTATGGCCTCGCTCCATATGTGAGTGGCATACGCAAGAAGGTCCCCAGTCGATCGGTTACGTCGAAACCCGTATTGCCGATCGCTGAGGAGATCGTTACCTTCAAGGTATGCCAGGAGTCTATTGTTGAGTGAAAAAAAAGATACAAAAAAAGATATGCAGACTTACAGAGACGCGTGCATATTTCATTTATGTGAGGTCTCCAAGTTAATTTATTATCTATGGTAATGCCTAAGAATTTCGCACTTGTAACTTCCTCCACTATACAGTAATTATAAGTAACATTAAACGGTAAGTGTTTACGACGCTGGTGGAAATGCACAACTTTTGTTTTATTTAAATTAATTATAAGATTATTAATGTCAAGCCAATTTATAATGTCATTCAATGAATTATTTATGTCATTTTGATAATTATTATAATTAGTACATTCCACAATAGCAGTGCTTTCATCTGCAAATAACACCATTTTGTGATCTATAGTTTTGGGGAGATCATAAATATAAATTAAGAAAAGTAGTGGCCCCAGGACGCTGCCTTGTGGTACACCATATCTTGTAAACCTTGGTTTAGATAAATATTTTTTCTCTAATTTAGTAGCAGGGCATATTCTGGTGATTTCTGTACCTACATTGTGATCGGTTGCTCAGATACGATTCTATGAGTTTCAGAATATTACCTCTCACTCCATACCCCTGTAATTTTTGCAGCAGAATTTTATGATCAACAAAATCAAACGCTTTTGTCATATCAGTCAATATAGCACAAACAGGATTTCGTTTATCTATGGATGCCATTACGTCTCACGATAGTTATTATAAAATCTTCACACTCTGTACTGGCATGAAAAAATACTATTGCTAGTTCATTATAATCATCATGTCAGCCATAAAACGTCCACTGCTGAACATAAGCCTCCTCCAGTGACTTCCAGATCGACCGGTGGGGAACAAACTTTATCCAGCGGCAACCTGTCACCTTTGTCAGGTCACAGAGGTCTACTGCTAAGTGCTAGTCACTGTAAACATAATAATATATATAATCAGCATGTGACTGCTCCAAACTCCTAGGTAAAGAGTTCTTCTCACACGAAGAAGAATACCAAAAAATTGGGTGAATAGGGATCGACAGGTGAATATGGACAGATCGATTCACCCCTCTTCTGTCCCTTTTCGCCGCTCAAACCCTATTCACCCCATTATACCGTAAGCATTGATTTCAAATAATTGTTTAAAGCAGTTTGGTAATTCAAAATTTCCAAGTTTGATCTGACTACCCCTATGGGAGACAGGCGTGAAGCTATGCATGTATATGTAAGTTTGATGGCAATAAATATTATATCTAATTTATTTAATAGCAAAATACTTGGTTCCAAGATATCGTGTTGGAAAATAAAAATGTAATAGAGCCTAAACCCACTACGAAAACTCAGGCTCTGGAAAATAAAAATCGAAAATATTAACAAGACTTTGAAGAATATTTTGTAAGGGTTAGTAAGCAAGAATTTATTGTGAATGACATTTTAATTTGTGGTTTCGTGTGATATGGGTATAGATGGACATTTCAGACGTCTGTCTGGCTGGAAAATTGTTAGCTTTACAGTAAATACTAAAGCTTAATAAACGTGTAAAAGAATATACTAATTATTTAAAGTGTCATTGAATTTCTATGAAAGCTCCCAGCCACCGAACCAACCGTGATGTTGTAAAATTAGAAACAAGCATAGGTATTTACACGCCTTTTATCCCCAAAGGGGTAGGCAGAGCTGCACATTATGACACTTAATGCCTTTGTACAATGTAATACCCACTTTTAACTATTTATATTATGAGTCCTGTATAATAAGGGGTGAGCCTATTACCATGTAGCGGGCGCAATTCCAGACTCCGTGCTACCACTGAGATTTTTTAAAAACCCAGTACTTTGCACGACCCGGGATTCGAACCCGAGACCCCTTGCCCCTTGTCGCACTTGCGCCTACTCGGCCAACGAGGCAGCCAATAAACATAACTACTTCATCATCATCAGCCTGTTTTCGTCCACTGCTGGACATAAGCCTCTCCTATGGCACGCCACTGAGTTCGGTCTTCAGCTCTACGCATCCAACCAATACCAGCCACTTTACGTATATCGTCACTCCACCTAGCTGGAGGGCGCCCTACACTACGTTTGCCTAGACGCGGTCTCCACTCCAGAACACGTCTATCCCAGCGGTCATCGGTTCTTCGACAAATCTGACCGGCCCACTGCCATTTCAGCTTGCTAATCCTTAGGGCTACATCGGTAACTTTAATTCTCTGTTGGATCACCTCGTTACGGATCCTATCCTTCAGAGATACTCCGAGCATAGCCCTCTCCATAGCTCGCTGCGACTACTTACATCTGATAAAACCTTAATGTTGCTGCATTATGCTACGATCAGGAATCTTGCAAATGTAATCGGCATGTTATTAAAAGTTATTTGCGCAAAAGGAAGCCATTTAGATGGTATCACCCTTTTGTATAAACGATAAGGAACACAACTGCACGAAATAATAACTGTTTGAACCAAAGGTGTAGGCTTTACTAAGCTATATGGAAGGTTGTTAGAATTTGTGCATCAAATGAAACAACTAACGTTGTTTCATCTATTGGCACTATTAGATAATTTAAATATAAGGAACGACAGTTTGTATTTCCGTTTGCTAATTTCACCCTATTGATTTCATTCCTTCTGTATGATTGATCTGTTTCCGGAAGAAATAAAGATTTAGTTCACTGTTCGCCACCATGAGAGCATGTTGAGTTTTATTTCCATTAAAGGTGTTATTAAAGTCATTACCAAGTCATTTTAATATGGACAGTATATAAATAAAGATAAGCAGACATTATTATCATAGACATACGGGTGTATGTATTTTTTTCTTTATTTATTAGTTAATACAATAATGTTTTATGATAACAAACAACAATAAAACCCCAGCTGTAATACGTTGCCAAATCCGGCAATCGAACCCGAAACCCCTTGCTTGGTAGACACACTTGTTTTAGACTACTCAAACAACAAAGCAGTATTAAACTGTCAAACACCGCGAGGTCACCGATGACCGCAACCTATTGTTCTTTAATTGTGTCTGTAATGACGGTACTCAACGAGTTAATCAGGTAACTTCTATTTTAGTGTCAAAATCAAGGATGTTGAAAAAAAAACGACAGACGTAACGTCACTTGGAAATAATTGAAGCTCAAAAATATCAGTGGTGTATTTATGTGTGCGTGTATTTGCATCATCGTAATGTATGAAGTGTAATGACGGGCCATGTCACGCGACAGATGTCCTTTGTGTCAATGTGTGAGTGTTCTGCGTGTAAGTCTATAGTAGGCAGGTGCCACAGTCGCTGTTTCAAGAGACTATGTCCACCTTTTTTCAACACCCTTTGTCAAAATAATAATTAGGCTCAAATCAAGTTAAAACTTCTTGAATCAAATCAAGAATTTATTAAGATAAGTTAACTTAGGTACACAAAGAATTAATTAAAAATTACGAAGTATTAGTAATTTTTATTAGTTTATTCAATATGTATGTCTCACGATAATTATTATAAAACATTTCACAAACAACTTTAACGTTAACTCTTGATTGATAAAATAAAGTTGATTACAACGTGCTCCATAAGTCGGTGGGCGTAAACTAATTTAATTTTAATCAACAAACACATACGGTTCAAGTTTATTTGTTGTCAGCTCTGATGGATCGAGGCACTACTACGATACTACATTTCGCTCATAGTTACTTACCTATATAGAAAACTTTTTTAACCGACTTAAAAAAATGAAGTTCTGCGTTTGACCGGTATGTATGTAAAGGTATCATCATCATCATCATAACATAAGATCACGCCTTTTATCCCCGAAGGTGCAGGCAGAGGTGCACATTACGCCACTTAGTGCCCCTGTACAATGTAACATTCACTTTTCACTATTTATATTATAAGTCCCATGTAATAGGGCGTGAGCCTATTGCCATATGCACAATTACAGACTCCGTAGTACCTACTACTGACAATTTTAGAAAAAAACTCAGTAATACTTTGCCCGACCCGGGAATCGAGCCCGAGACCCCTTGCCCGGCAGCCGCACTTGCGACAACTCGGTCAACGAGGCAGTCGAGTAACATGAAAAATAGATTAATTAAGGCCTACATCAGTAATAGTACTAAACAATTGACGTCACGACAGTGAATACTTATTTAAAGTCTGTCGGCATTACTGTAGCTACTAATTTAGTTACAAATTTTAGTGCTGTCTAATCTAGGAGCATTTGCAGCTATATTAAAATCATTTGTTATTTTCTATATACATTTTTATTTCATTCATAATCACCAACGTCATATTCAGCAGTTGTAATGTTCAACGGTTTACTCACGAATCTAACTAATTGACGAGGAACTTTATTTGTATCAAGCCAAGCTAGGGACTTGTATTTATAAGCAGTTTCATATTTATTATACTTGAATAGTGTCAATGATTTTTAAATCTAAATTTAAATTTAAATTTAATTTACATAAGACTGTTATTAGATCGTCTGGTCACTTTATGGGTGTTAGTAAACTCAAGTCAACATTTTTTTTTATATATATTGTTATGTTCTAGTTGTTTTGGGAATCTCTTAATAATTGGGTGAGACTTGATACCGATGAAAATAAAAGTTGACATTGAATCAATGAAAGATTACAGTAGCTTTATGGGCTATAGTCTATATACTACACTCCTACGCTTATAGCAGTGGCAAAGGTCAGGACAGCTTCCGTCATACAGGTGGGTGGTGAAATGACGTCACTGATACGTGAAAAAATGGCGGAAAGTATTTATTGGAAGACGCGCCAAGTAGTCGCCTGATACATTTGCGTTAGCCGGTTTCTAGGACGACTAGAAAATGGTATTTTTTTATTTTTTTATCAGCTTCTGCTAGTTGCTTCGTCCACATTTTCGTGGCCTATAAAGCTTATGTGTTCTTTAGATCACAATCTACGGCTGTTCTTAATTTCATCCTGATTACTTCAGCCGTTTTGCCGTTATTGAGTAACAAACATAGGTACACATAAACTGACAAACTTTCGATTAGAAGCAGTATTGTGTGATTCATCAATAAAATCCTGAAAGAAGATTAACATCTGTCTTTTACTTTAACCATTTCATTTCAAAATATACCTAGAATTGCACTGATATAAAACCTTTAGGCATTGCACCCCTGGCGTGCGGCGCGTCGCGTTCCGCGCGCGTCTCAAGGAGCCATCAGACCACCACAGATGGGGCCCAACAGGGCTGATGCCGATACGGAGTCGTGGAGGACTTAACGAGTTGCTGGGGCTCCAGGTCGAAGCGCAGGAGTAGGAACGGGGTGGTTTTTAGTTAGTAAGAGTCTGACATTACTTCCCGCCTCACCCAGGCGGGAGAAGTCATTCGATGATTTTCGCCCCTTAAAAAAAAGTCATTGCACCCTGAGCAGAATAATAGCAATAAAGATTTCTTACAGAAGATTTTTTCAAAATTAATCACGATTTTGCTTAGAAGCCTTAACAAAGCCAACTTCAAATTACGTGTAATGATTTGAAACCTTCCTGGAGGGAATATCGACAAAAGTTTATCAATTGCCTTTCATGGGCGTCGTTGTTTGAACAAATGACTTATCTTTAGTCTAATACATACTTTTTCATTGCTTTTGTTTGCTTTTTTTTTATTTTATCTTCCTTTTCATATAAAAACATAACATCGCTCCTTTTAATCCTCAAAATAGAACTAAAATAATATAAAGTAACGTCCGTTTTCAGCAGTTATATTAGTAGACCTATGTGATAGAGGTGATAATATCCTTTTCATATTAGTGTTTGTAAATCAATCTTATTATAGTCTTTTTCTTTGTTATCTCCATAGTATAAATTCTCCACTTTAGATCAGATTAATTTATACCATTAACGAATACTTAGGTGTTGTTATATACACTAAAAAACGAAATATATTTTTTTATCTACGGATTCTACATACCGGTATAACGACCTTCACATTTTCAGCCACATTGTAACCTACAAATTATAGGAAAACTTCTAACACTAAATAAGAACGTAGGCATTCTGAAGTACATCAATACATCATGCGACCAAAGGAGAACTAGGTTTTAAGGATTACGCCCCAGTCAATAGATACAAAGTAGTACCTAAATATAACAGATGATGGAGCCTCAATAGTACGGGTATGCCCGAAATATGAACGAGGAACTTTTTGGTACCAACATTTTTGGCGTATTTTTTATTATTCCTGTGATATTGGTATCGTGAGCGTTGTCGCGTGGGTTTGAATTCAACTCATCTTTGATGGATGAGCGGCTCCCGGTTTTTCGTCGCTATATATTTTTACTTGACCTTAGTTGCTATGGGTAGTGTGTGAAAATATGTATTTATACGACCTATTGTGCGCGAGCTGTGATGACAAGCCTTTGTCAAAAAAATCGAAGCATCACCGAAAAGCCAAATTCATGTAAAAATACTTTTTCCCACAATCAAAAGATCTTTTTTATTTTTAACCCGTGAAAAAATCTTTCAGACACTAGTTAAACTAGATACAAAGCCATTAAAATTCATAATAAACTTTCACTATTGCATCGACTATACGAAACTTCGTGTTCGTCAGGTTAACTTTGAAAAATAGAAGTAGAAAACTCACTTAACATAAAACAAAGTTTACACTTAGCCTTTTTCACTTACCTTTCCATAAAAACGACCCGTCCAATCAGCTTGCGTTACCTGTGAACCTTTTCACTAAAGTTCAGTTACTTACTCTCATTAAAAACTTTCTCGAGCTTTTGAATAGGTTCGCTTTCGCATTTTTCATAAAAGCCCGCTGCTTTGCTTCGAGAATGTTCATATATTCAGTCGAGAATACACAGTAGGAGCTTGTTTAATGAATCCGCAACGTTTGTTAAACTGATTTACGTAAACAATGGTACGGCGCTACAGTAAATGTTAGGAGTGCCACAGGGCTCATACTTGAGTCCAACTGTGTGCAACCAACTTAATGCTGTGTGACTCAATTTAAATGCACAATGGTATTTCGTCTAGATATTTAGTGTGTTGTTGCTATTTTTGGTTTAATTAAGGTTTTGGCTTGAGCTGTTTGGAGACCGCAGCTCATGACTATTATGACTAGTCTGATTATTACGACTGCAAAATATAGGTAACTTTAGTGCAATGAAACTGAAGCGTAATTTTGGAATAACTCAATTTCTCAGTCTGTTATTTTCACAGCCACAGCATATTTAATTTTACTCGTGCACGAAGTCTATTAAATAGAGGTAATTTGTCAATGCCATTTTATGAAGTGGCATCATCTAATGGTATGATATTGATTATTTTATAAACATTTTGCAAACTCAATTTAAACCCTGATGATAATGTAGTAAGGCCTTCGTTAAGGCTGATGATATGTAGTCAGTTATCTTAAAGAGGAATTACGTTGCTATAAGTGAATCTGGAAGTAAATCGATCTTCCCACACATCAAACCAAAGTCGTCAACCACGACTCGAATCCACGAGTCGACAACGCACTCTACGACAAAAACAGTAAACGTTCATGTTTTTGCTATGTATAAGGAATTTGATTCAATGCCATGTCACACTGGGAGACCCTTCTCAAGATCTTACTTATCTATTGATGACGTAAAGCTGTGAATATTCTAAAGAGTAAAAATAGAAATATACAGAGACATTTTTATGGTTCAAAAATATATTTTTATAAATAGTGAGTTTAGTTTCCGAATATAGTATAAATTGGATTTTTTATTTCGAAATACTTAATATATTAAAACTTATCATTGTTACAAATATAGGTGTTAATTCTGTAGTTAAGACTATAACAGTTTTGTATCCAGGAGCTAAAAATAAACCCTAATATAATACTAGAGGTACTTTAGCTGCAAATTGGCCACCTAATATGTCAAAGACGTTTGACCTTTTTTGGTCGACGGTACGTTCCAAAGCGGTTGAGGGTTCTATCTGCATGAATTTTCGGTTTTCTGGGTCAATGGAATTTAAATTTCCAATTGAATGTGAGGTCTGCGTATGAGGAAAATTACGTTATCGATATGAAATTATACAGACTGTTTTAAAAGCAAGAGTGTAGGCGTTTTTAGATTGAGAATGTTTTATATGAGAAGTAGACCATAAGGTTTTAAAAAACGTGAGTAAATAAATAATTCCACAAAACCTTCCTTCCTTCCTTCACAAAATAGAAAGGGAAATCTTCTTCAGCAGTCATACTGCCGTTGTTTGACTTAGTTTTGTAACAAAAGATATTACGAAAGAAACCGACGTAATAGATACACGAAAACTTAATAAGACATTTTTAAACATGAAGAACATAAAAATAGATAAATACAATAACATCAAAAAAAGGAACATCAAAATGAAATAAATATAGTAAATGTCAAAAATAACAAGAACTTTAATTGGAACAGGAAAAAATAAACAGATCAAACACTGTCTGTGTAATAATTAATTACATTCCTGAGAGCTCTAGTATACAAAGTTGAACATTATAATATTCTTTATATCATACTATCTTTGTACCCGCGGCGTCGCACGAACTTTTTTAAGAGGTTTAGTGACAGATATACTAAAAATGATGCACAATTTTTTATTATGTACTCAAAAATAGTCCGCACCTAATAGCTTTCGACCTTAAATAATGTGTAATTATACTCTATACATACTTCCAACCCCTATTTCAGGCAGGTGAGGTATTAGAAAGAGGTAAAAAACTAGCCTATGTCACTGTCCATTTCTTCAACTATCTTCACTTCAAAAATCACGTCAATCCGTCGTTTCGTTTTGCCGTTAAAGACGAACAAATAAACAGACACACTCACTTTGGCAATTATAATATTAGTATGTATATTATATTACTCATTACATTTCACCGCCCTAGTTCGTCCGTAGAAGATTCAATTAAAAGTTAAACTTTCTTTTGTACATGCCATTATACAATTAAGTTTGTTATATTTTGTATGAGGAAGCTGAGTTTATATTGTTAGAATTTATTAGAATATCGTTTTATGAATGAAATTTGATAGGCTTGAAGTTTAAATACACAATATTGTGTTTTGTGGTCGACTGGACAAAAGATTGAGTGTCGAATAGAGCTTTTAACGGGGCTTCAATCGGATTGTAACTACATATAACGTTTATTTATAAACTTAGCAGCAGTCACTCAATGCTAATGTAATTCGAAATATTAAATATTAGCTGACCCAACAAATTCTTCTTCTTCCCTGGACTTTCACAAACATTTCAAGACCTAAATTTGCCATTCGCGGGATTTAGTGAGACTAACGAATGGAAATTCATTTTTATTTATATAGATAATCTATCTATCTATAATATAAAAATGAAAGCCGTTTCCCGTTGTCACGCCGTAACTTGAGAATGGCTGGACCGATTTGGCTACTTTTTTTTGTTGTGTTTGTTATTGTCAGGAGAAGGTTCTTATGATAGAAAAAGTCCTGAAAATCTTATGGGAACGGGAGAAAATGGGATTGCGCGTACGAAGTTGCGGGAAGAAGCTAGTAAGATATAGAATTGCTGTATAGTTCACAGGATTTTTTATTTAATAGTGTGTTTGTGCCCTACAATTTGTCTTGATAATGGTATTGTATCGTCTTTTAAGTGTATAACCAGATTAAACCAAAATATAAGCGTAAACTATTTTTAAATTTCCCTATAGCTAAAATCTCCTTATCTTCTTCCACAGATCGAGAATGTTTACCGCACAGCCGAACGCCTCTGTGCTAATCTACAGCCCAGATGACAACCAGACAGAAAGTGACTACACTCCTTATGAAGAGCGGCTGGAAACGTACCTGGTACCCATCCTATTTGCCATCATCTTCATAGTGGGAGTCCTTGGCAATGGGACCCTGGTTATTGTGTATGTCAGACACAGGGGGATGAGAAATGCCCCAAACACGTAAGTTTTTGTTTTGTATCGCATCCGCCTTTCTGCCTTCCACATTCGTTAATTCGTTACAAAATTATTGGTGGTGATAAATACCTAGGGCTATTTTTAATACAATCCACTATTATTATAGTTGGTGTATTTTTCTTCTACAAGTCTAATTATGTTTGTATATAGAGGTATGTACGTTCATTGAATTAATAGGTGCATTGGCAAACTTTTTGAGTAACACATTTTTTTATGGATCACACGGATAATTAATGAGCAGACGAATCACTTAATGGTAAGCAATCGGCGTCGCACATGAACCCCCGAAACTAGAGGTGTTGTGAATGCTTTACCGGCTTTTCGCTGATTAGGAATTTGAGGATAGTTGGGGATTCGGGGATTGGGAAATTGGGGAAGGGTATTTAGGTTTTACACAAACCTTAGTTTCATCCTAATATGCGTTTTTTTCTTTCTAAATCAAAACGTATATTAATTAATTTAAGTCATAATTTTTTATTATGTCTTATAAATCTTCACCATCGTCACTTATAATAGTTCATCAAAGCAGAAATTCTTTATCAGACTTCGTTGCATTTCCGAAGATGAACCTTTCTATCTAACGAACTAGTTCGTTATCTAACGAAGTTCCGTGCTCTCTTCTATTCGCTTCCATTTGTTACATTTCCCCATCGAATGTGAAATTAACCCTCATAGTTCTTCCCCTATCATAAAACTTTACCCCGAGTCTAACTTTCTCTTTGATAAAGCATTGTGTTGAAAGAATCTCTTCATTGCGTACTTATGTCAGTAAAGTTCAACTATAATGTCTAAAACTAATGAAATTATCGAATTCTTTCATCGCATCTTGGAATTCATTCATACTAGTTAGCGATCTAAGACTTGGTTCAAAAATTGATAAGTGAAGAACTTCCACCTCGATAATAAAACTTTTCTACTAAAATTATTCGTTATTATTATAGAGGTAATAATGAATTAGTTATTTATTCCTTAGGTTTAAGCCTGTACAATTCATTCAATCTCCTAGCTATCTTCCCGATAGAGACTTGTAACTAAACATTATTCTGGTCTCCGTCATCTTTAACCTGTCTTTCATCCTACAGGTACATATTCTCGCTGGCATTAGCAGATCTCCTGGTGATCCTCATATGCGTGCCGTTCGTATCAATTATTTACACCCTGGAGTCCTGGCCGTGGGGAGAAGTGATCTGCAGGATATCCGAAGCTGGAAAAGATGTCAGCATTGGCGTATCAGTCTTCACACTGACAGCTTTATCAGCTGAGCGCTACTGCGCCATAGTAAATCCTTTTAGAAGGTTACAGGTGGGTAAATTGGATTTTTATAACATTGTTTTACTGGAAAAAGATTTATTTTGTTCAAAACGATGGATTTTAGACGGTTGAAGGATCGGTTTGAGACAGGTGGGTCTTTCCGGGCAGTTTCGGGTGAGCACATTCTGAAATAGGGTTGAAAAGATTTCTGTCTTATTTGGTGAACGAAATTTTCTGATCGGATAATATTTTTGGTGGAATAAGTGCTTAAACTTATCTCATAGAATACAGATAGATACAATTTATTTGTTTAAGAAGTTACTGAAGAAATATTCGTGCAAGCAAAGACTTATGATTTGTAAGGCTAAGATAACGCAAATATGAATTGGAAACCAAATATCAGACAGTCAATACTAAGTTGAGATTTATTACTTTCTTTATGTCTACAAATACCTAGATAAGAAAAAGTTGGTCTGCAGGGAAAACTTTTGTTAGACCAGCTTATAGATGAGACAAACTTGATTAATTTCTAATCGGTCTGTCTGTTTCTTTACGTGAGCCTACGCACAAATGCATAGCAATGTATTTCACTAAGTTAACTGATAGCTGTTAGTAATTTAAGTGTTTCTCTCATCTTGCGAATACCGCCATGTACTTACTTTTTTAATAAGTACTATTCTATCGATGCAATCGAAATATAGCTCTTAAATTGTTGGAAGATATTTTAATTCAAAAATCCTTATAAACCCCCAACACTGTCTGATGCAAGAGTTAAAACATGGCTTATGAGTTTTAGGACATTGTGATGCCTATAGAGAGAGATGACATTTAATTATTATGTTTTCAGCTTACTCACGTAACTGTTTGACGAGGAACTTGACTAGTTTCATCCGCGGGTCGCGGTTGCTGCTCATAAATATGAGCCCTTATCATGGCTTGAAACTAGTCGAGTTCCTCGTCAAACAGTTACGAGAGTAAGCGGAAAACATAATAATGTATTAGTACGTCTCACGAAAGTTTTAATATAGAGATGAAGTTTTATGTAGGTAATTGTTTTTATTTGATATGGCTTATTTACATAACATAACATCACGCCTTTTATCCCCGAAGGGGTAGGCAGAGGTGTATATTATGCCACTGTACAATGTAACACCCACTTTTCACTATTTATGTTATGAGGCCCATGTAGGGAGTGAGCCTATTGCCATATACCGGGCACAATTCCAGCCTCCGTGCTACTACTGGGAATTTTTTGAAAAACCCAGTAATACTTTTCCCGACCCGGGAATCGAACCGAAATGACAGGAATCGAATTGACTTATTTGTTTAGTTATTACTTAAACTGTTACACACCGCGAGGACACCGGTGACCACAACCTATTGTTCTTTAATTGTGTCTATAATGACGGTAATCAAAGGGTTAAATGTTAGACACACCCTGTGTTATAAGCCAAGCCTTACTGATAATTCAAAAATCGAAAAACACGATGAAATATAATTTGTCTATTATGAAAAACTACTCTTGCACTCTTGGATGTTACCAACCTACTTTATAAACGACTCAGCCTCATATTTATTTAACCGAACATCAAACCCGACCTTAATTACTGTCTAAACACCACCTCAACTACACAAAGATCATGTCACCACAAGTGTGGATAAACACACTAAACATGAGTAACTATCCACTAACTACTTAGTCCTTTAATAGTTTATAGTACTTTACTAACTCGAAACTTTGTTTCAGCTTCGGAAACTTCCTTTGGTTTGCGCGACATTCATATGGGCAGCGGCACTTATCTTTGCGGCGCCAGCGGCTCTGTTCTCAAACACAGTCACTCTCCGGTTAAGGCCTAACGTCACCATCGTATACTGCACGCCTTTCCCGCCTGGATGGGACAGCTACCCAAAGTAATTTGAACTTAATTTTAGTGTTGTTACGTCTGGTTTTTCGTTGTTTTTATTTGTATGGTTTAAATTGGTAAGTAGATGTGTTATGTTTTTATTTATAAAAGAACAATGTTTTGTTTTGATGTTGACCAAATTGGTCTTAAATAGACTTTCACTAGTCTAATGCCATTAGATACTGGTATAATGGCAACATTCAACATAATCGAGTTGATACTGAAGTTTAACAAAGGCAAAACCATAAATCGACTTTTTTATTCACTCGATTCGACTGACGTTGTTTATTTTCTATTTATAACATAACATAACATCATGCCTTTTAACCCCGAAGGGGTAGGCAGAGATGCACATTATATCATTGTACAACGTAACACCCACTTTTCACTATTTATGTTATAGTCCCATATAATAGGGGGTGAGCCTATTGCCGTATACCGAGTACAATTCCAGACTCCGTGCTGTTACTGAATTTTTTTTAAAAAACCTTATTCTATTTATCTAGGGGAACTATTTAGCTAGGTACTGCAGAACAACTCTAAAGTACAACAGATCTAATTTCCCTAGAAGCGATGCGATCGTTGATAGAATTTTAATTTCAAATGCAATGTAGAATATTATGCAGCGTTAATGCAAATGTTCTAACCGCACCAATTGAAACGCCTGACATAACTGTTCTAGCAATATCATTCTCTATGACACTTTGATGCTAATGCCATCATTGCTTTTTATACTCATGTAAAATTGAATGTTATACTTATTTGAATAGGGTGTCATTTTGTATGGCTTTATCTTAGTCGTTAGCTTGGGTTTAAGGGTGGAGATGGTTTGTGATGTCGGAAGTGTGATAAGGTGTTTATACCTCTAAGTTTGTGCTTTTTTGCTCCAAAGTGGTCTTCCAAGATCGTTTAGTATCTATTTACAAAGGTTTTAGTTCGTGCTCAGTTCTGAATTTCATTTCAAAATATTGAATACCTACATTAATTTCAAAAATGTAACAATATACATAACATAACATCACGCCTTTTATCCCCGAAGGGGTAGGCAGAGGTACACATTATGCCGCTGTAGGTACAGTGTAACACCCATAACATAACATAACATAACATCACGCCTTTTATCCCCGAAGGGGTAGGCAGAGGTGCACACAGAAGTAACACCCAATTTTTACTATTTATGTTATGAGTCCCATGTAATAGGGGGTGAGCCTATTGCCATACACTGGGCACATTTCCAGACCCAGTAGGTAATACTTTTCCCGACCCGGGAATCGAACCCGAGACCCTTTGCCCGGCAGTCGCACTGGCGACCACTCCGTCAACGAGTGTAACAATATACCTACCTATTTTTTTAGAAAACACTATAAATTATTTCTAAAGAATTAAAAGTTTTGCCCGTAGAACATAGACTGATGTCACACGCATTCTGTTACAATAATAAAATATTTTATTCCAACACAATGTTTGAAATTCACTACATTTTCATTAAAATGAAAAAGCTGACTTGAATTTAATTTTCGCGCCACTGTAGTATGCAAAACAAACGACACAACTGTTGTCAAAATTCGATGACCGAAGCACAGGTCATAATTTATTCAGCCTCATATGCCAATTTTGATAGCTCTCAACATGAAATCGCACCAACGGACCTTTGGTAATAATCCTGTATAATATTAGAGGTAAATTATTATGTTTTCGGCTTACTCACGTAATGATTTGACAAGGAAGTCGACTAGTTTCAAGCTCTAGCAGTAGCAGCGCGACATCCGCCACGTCGCGGGTCGCGAAATGTTGCTCATGAATATGAGCCTCTAGCATGGCTTGAAAGTAGTCATGTTCCTCGTCAAATCATTACGTGAATATGCCGAAAACATAATAATTTATTTAGTATTTCTCACGAAAGTTACAATACTGTATTATATTGTTTATGAATAATAATTAATTGGTAACAAATGCTAATTTTGATAGGAGTAGGAACGGTGTGGTTTGTTGTCAGTAAGAGTCTGACATTCCTTCTCGCCTCACTGGGCACTCGTGGGAGATATAATTGGATGATTTCCCCCCTTAAAAATAGCTAGGAACTACTTTTCATCAATTAATCTACGTATGGTCATTGGTCACACTCCTAGCCTCTTTCTTAGCCTACCCAGCACCAGTTCTCAATGACAACAAAAGGATAGACGGACAGAAAGTCGCGGAGAACCTAACAGGTTACCGGGGTCCGGCTCGACGTGCAGGAGAAGGAACGGGGTGGATTTCAGTCAGTAAGAGTCTGACACTCCCTCCCGCCTCAACCCAGGCGGGAGCAGTCATTCGATGATTTCCCCCCCTTAAAAAAAGACAGATAGAAAAATGTCATTCATCGCGACCAGATATTTCCTCACCTTTGTAATTTGTTCACAAACATTTCACATCGATCTTAGCCTAAGAAGATATGCAGAAGTGCTTTTTAACATCTATAGTTCTTAGTAGGTTTAGTATACGACATTTTAAATAATATTCATTTATTGGTCTCATTGAACTAACATAAATTCCTGACATTTCTTAGGAATTCCTATTCAACACCAACCATCATCCAGTTTCGTTACCATTACTAGGAATCCAAATCTAAACAGTCAAGATTCTGATCTTGACTGTTTAGATTTGACGACGTTATGGGGTCTGCCCCATAACGTCAAGCCTGCGGTCACCAAACCATTTCACTGAATTATAATAATCTTATAAACAAAACAAAAAGCGAAATAAATTGAATACAGACATTTTCCTCGTTTCAGTTTAACAATATAATAAACAATAGAGGTTTGGAGCCTCAGATAATCCTTTAGGCGAAATGTTATTAGTTTTATAACGCAATTTGGACTCGGCCTACAAAGGCAATTGATCCTTTAGGGATTTCAAAATGGAATTAGGCAATGAATGAAATCTTGGACTGTTCTGTCTGTAGTTGTACTATTTGAGTTAATAACTAGGTTTCTCATATCCTAGATTTAGTTCTAAGTTAGATTTGACCAGGCTAGGTTATACAGGGTAGTAATATTGTCAAGCAACGAAAACATTTTGTAGATTCTGAAATTATCAAACGTTTATAACCGACTTCGAAAAGGAACAAAAGAAGGTTCTCAGCCTACTAGACCTGTACGTATGCCTTGTTGGCCGAGTGATCGCAAGTGCGACTGCCGGGCAAAGGGTCTCGGGTTCGACTCCCGGGTCGGGCAAAGTAGTACTGGGTTTTTAAAAGTCTCAGTAATATCACGGAGTATGTATATATTTGTGCGCGATTATCTCGCAATTGTCTGAACCGATTTTGATACACTATTTAAAAACACTAAGGAGAAGGTTTGAAAGGATTGAAGTTGGATTTTTTAAACGTAGTTCAGAAAAGAATCATTAAACCCGTAAATGCAAATACTTAATACATTTTCTAGAGACAATTTTTAGAAAAACCGACCCTATCACGAATTATAATTTAGAACTCTTTTTGACATAGCATCGACTAACTTTTTTAATCCTCCAAACAAAGAGTACATAGCGGTATATACAAACTATGTGACACTCATCACATAGACATGATCATCTCCATCACCAGCCTGTAAGTGGCCACTGCTGACCACAGGCCTCTTCTCGCACGTAGAAGGTTTAAGCATTTATCACCACGCTTGCTCAATGTGGGTTGGCAATTTAAAATTTATAATTAGATATAAGCCCAGGTTAGCTGCCGATGTTTTCCTTCACCGTTAGTTAATGATGTCTTATTTTAGAAAGTATATACAGGTTAACTCGGAAAAAGTCACAGTAGTCACACAGTTTTAGGTAATAAGAAGTTGACTATTGACTGGACAAAATTTCAATTAATAGAGGTAGAATTATTATTACTAATAATAACTAATAACTTCGTACCGCCTAATTGGTTTTTCGAACTAACCTTTTAAACGTTCCCTGGACTTCCATAAACCTTCCAAGACCAAAATTATCCAAATCGGTTCAGCCGTCCTCGGGTTTTAGCGGAAATAACGAACGGAAATTCATTTTTATTTATAGACTAGCGACCCGCCCCAGCTTCGCACGGGTGCAATATGCATGTTTTGACCTAGCGTACGGCACGTTGCGTTTCGCGCGCGCCTCAAAGAGCCATCAGACCACAACAGATGGGGCCCAATAGGGCCGATGCCGATTCGGAGTCGCGGAGAACCTAACGGGTCACCGAGGCTCCGGCTCGATTTGCAGGAGAAGGAACGGGGTGGTTTTTAGTCAGTAAGAGTCTGACACTCCCTTCCGCCTCACCCAGGCAGGAGCAGTCATTCGATGATTTTCCCCCATTAAAAAAAAACTTTTAAAAAAACCGAAACAAAATCCGTTGCGTAGTTTTAAAGATCTAAGCATATCAGGACAGAAAGGAGCAAAGGACAGACAGACGGCGGATAGCGACTTAGTTTTATACTATGTAATAATTTAGGCTAAGAATTTTGCTACTTGCTCAGCAGTCGCCTTTGCAACTATACGACCAACTAGCAGTTAATCTTTGTACCTACACACCTTTAAATAGAATAAAAGGGAACTTAAGACGTTCTTCCTCTTTCATCTTGATTATTAATTACCAGAACCAGATCACAAAGACTAGGAAATAATGAAAGGTCTGACGCTGCGCAGGAGTCCACGCGCAGGCTTTGCTCGTCCCAAGTGACAGTTCTGACCTTGACGTGTTCGCGCGATTATCGTCAGCGTCGGTTCACGAACCGTTCTCATAAACCTGATCTTATCACTCGGAAGCGACCGTCTGTCTGTTCGAGTTCATTCGCGTTGCAAACGTTAAACAGTTATTGGTTACTAATGCACGTTAGCTACTGTTCTGTCTGCCACTGTTTCAGAATTCGCATATCTAATCACATGTATCATGATGGCCTGTGAATCCTGACTTAATATTGTAGCCGAGAGTTCAAAATTGAATAACCCAATGAACACAGGAAAATCTAATTCAAAGGAGGACCTCATATAAACTATTTGGACGGTTTTTCTTTTACTTTTTATCCTTGTTCAGGTTCTATTAGGATGCTATAAAGGATCTGTGTATGTCTGTGTTAATTAAAAAGACTTTAAACTTCGAATGAATTAAGAGTAAGTACAGACACAGTAAGACACGGTCACACTTAACTGGTTACGAATAGATTTTATTGAATTATACTAAAATGCTTAAAAACCAATGCAAACAAATTTGAAGCATACTTCAAAAATTGAATTTCTAAGAAAAGGTGGTTAGCTACAGTGACCACCATGACTGAAAGAGTTAAGTGCCGTAATGCCCCTTCGGAAATAAAAGGCGTGATCTTATATGTATGTGTGTATAATTAGCACACCCCATCGAGGAAGAACATGACTAATACTAGTATTACATTGTTTTAAACATTATTAAAACATAATTGTCCACAGGAAAATAGATCAATCGAATTGATACGTAAGGCTTGACTATTAGTGCAATTATGCCAATTTATTTTTGCTATGGATTGTGGAATTACCAACCGCAAAGAACTATGGGGATTTAATAAAGCTACTTTAATTATGGGTATACCATTGACACCATTAATTATGACCACATCCATGAATGTATTTGTAAGAATTCTTAGTAAAATTCACAATCACTATACCTATTAGACCGGTACTTTGAATACGGACAAAGATTTTGATGAAACCACAAAAATTCGCCGCCATTTTCTCGTCTTTGGCAACTTTTAAGGGCAAATTAAGTTTGTTTTTAAAGTTATGATATATTACTAAGTATATCATTTTTATTGTTCCCAAGCGGATAGATGAAGATTAGGTCAGTCAACTGGAAGGTTTTTCACGCCTTGAAATATGAGATGAGATTTTTTGGCCGAGTGGTCACAAGTGCGGCTGCCAGGCAAGGGGTCTCGGGTTCGATTTCCGGGTCGGGCAAAGTATTATTGAGTTTTTAAATACTCAGTAGTAGAACGAAGTCTGGAATTGTGCCCGGTATATGGCAATAGGCTCACCCCCTATTACATGGGGCTCATAACATAAATAGTGGAAAGTGGGTGTTACATTTAACAGTGGCATTAATTGCCGTAATGTACATCTATGCCTATCCCTTCGGGGATAAAAGGCGTGATGTTATGTACGTATTTATATGTTTTTTTACAAACAAGATGCATACGTCGTTCAATCTAAATCCCAGGTGCTATTTTGATATGCATATATTAGTAGGTAGAGCCTTTATGGCAAAATATTTTTCTTTATTTATTTTCAAATTTTATTATTACATTTTTAAATATTTGATTATTAAAAACATAAAAAGCAGTAGCTCACCAGTAACGGAAATAATCCAAGCTACGCTCAGAGTTCCATAGAGAAGAATTTCCGGACAATACGCGCCGTGTTCAGGAGTACTGCTTTCTGCATCAGGCCCTTGGCCCAACCATCATACGCTAGTCTACCCAAGTGTTGGTCGAGGCTTTTAGCAATGAGGCCATTGACAGATACGACTATCAGCACAATGATCACTGATACTACTTCCAACATGTCGACAGTCTCATGAGCTAAATCTAAATATTTACATAATGTTATTATTATCACCTACAACTGAAATTGCACCTTATATAGAAGTATAGTTGCAGTAAAGTCCCAGTATAGTTGCAGTATAGTTGCAATATAGTTCCAGTATAGTTCCAGTATAGTTGCCGTATAGTCGTAGTATAGTTGCAGTATAGTTGCAGTATAGTTACAGTATAGTTGCAGTGTAGTTGCAGTATAGTTACAGTATAGTTGCAGTGTAGTTGCAGTATAGTTGCAGTATAGTTAATTTATAGTTAATTTTTAATTCTCTAACATATATAGGTATTCTTAGTAACATTGGCTATTTGTTACAGATGGATGACATTAGCAAAGGCGTTAATATACTATGGGCTACCATTGTTGGTGATTGCTTTTTTTTACTCACTAATGGCACAGCGCTTACTGGCCAGTACCAGGGAAATGCCAGGCGCTTTACACGGAGGCCAAGGAGAAGCACAGGCGCAGGCTAGAAAATCTGTTGCCTGTATGGTGTTGGTGTTTGTTATTGGTAAGTGTACATTAATATTATAGTATTAAACATATGACTGCCTCATTGGCCGAGTGGTCGCAAGTGCGCCTGCCGGGCAAGGGGTCTCGGGTTCGATTCCCGGGTCAGGCAAAGTATTACTGGGTTTTTCAAAAAATTCCCAGTAGTAGCACGGAGTCTGGAATTGTGCCCGGTATATGGCAATAGGCTCACCCCCTATTACATGGGACTCATAACATAAATAGTGAAAAGTGGGTGTTACATTGTACAGTGGCATTAATGTACACCTCTGCCTACCCCTTCGGGGATAAAAGGCGTGATGTTATGTATGTATGTATATATTAAACATATTTACTCGGCGGATTCAAACTTCGACACGAATGGACCGTGTCGACCGGAGTAATATCACAGTCCAACGTGAAATCGCTCGCGTTGTGTTTCGCCGTGAGAGTGACGTTATCGGATTAAGTGTGGGAGTGCCATGCTTCGGCACGAATCGACCGGAACGATACCACGACCTTACAGAAAACCGACGTGAAACAATGTTTGTATTGTATTTCGTCGTGTGAGTGTCGTTATCGGAAGCCCAATTCCCCCTCCCCCCTTCTCCTATCTACCCAATCCATAAAGACCCAAAAATCCTCAAATTCCTAATCCTCAAAAGGCCGGTAACGCACTTATAACGCCACTGGTATTTTCCAATCGTCCATAGACGACGCTGATTGCTTAATACTATCCTGGTGATACATCTGTACCCATTAATGTACCCGACATTATTTGTATTGGGTATGGTAGGGTATAATGAGCTAAGAGTGCGCAGGGAATTTACTCTGGGTGCACATTGGCTGCCGTGTGGGACAATGATGTCCGACGCTAGCGAAGGATTGGCCTTTAACAGTTTTTGTCGGCAGTTAAAGGCTTAAGTAGTAAAGTTGTTGCGAGGTGTGGCACATAACCCGGGAGTACTGCGCCACCTGCAGCTGTGCGTACCTGACCGGTGCGTGTGGAGGCCACATCGTCCGCCACTGCTTGCTGTACCTGTGGCCAGGACCAATCTGCTGGCCAAGACCCCGCTCACACGAACCATTCGCATGGTGAATGAGGTTCATAGCCGTATAGATATATTTTCCGGAAATAAATACGAGTGATCTCATTAGAGTATTATTACACATAAGTTCCTATATTATATTGTAATAGATTTTTGTGATCTCATAATTATTGTTTATCATTTTCTTTATTTTGTTATAATTGTTTATTATACCTCTAGAAGCAGTCAATTTATTTTGTTTGTTAAGTGGTCAATTTTAATAGTTGTTAAGTGAAGTAGTGTATGTCTTTAGGTGTTATATTTAAGATTTAAATTTTATGGTTACCTGTACATACAAATAAAGGGTCTTTCAACAAGGACGGGTCGATGTTAAAATTGAATAAAACAAGATGTGTGTAAGATATTAATCAACTTTATTTTTTATTTGAAAGGTCCATTTATGCCATTAGGATGGAATATGACATCTTTTAAATGTCCGCCGCGGCTTCGTATGGCGGCACGAATCTGAGAGGTCCAATTTTCCATGACTCTGCTGCATAGATCCGGCTGAATCTGAGCGATGGCCTGCGTTATGTTGGCTTTCAGGGCAACGGTGGAATGTGGCTTATTGGCATAGACTTGCGACTTCAGAAAACCCCACAAGAAAAAGTCTAGCGGAGTCAAATCACACGATCTTGGTGGCCAATTCCCGTCACCTCTGCGAGAGATAACCCTACCTTCAAACCGTTCATGCAGAATGTCGATTGTGTCGTTCGCTGTGTGGCAAGTAGGGCAAATTGCTGAAACCACATGTCGTTCACGTCCATATTGTTAAATTTAAGCCAAAAAAAATTGTTTATCATTGATCTGTAGCGCTCACCTAGACTTTGAAGGACCACCGCGTTTGCCGTAAAATGGGCGCAATGCTCGCAACGTTTGCAATAAAGTTAATAATAAAATTTGATAATAAAGTTTTATCATTTGCACATGATGCTCAACCGTTTAACTTGCCATGGTGATTTGGCATCAGCAGCTGAATAAGAAAAATCAGATTTGACAGATGCCGCCAAAACAAAATGGCCACCACAGATTATTAACATCGACCCGTCCTATTTGAAAGACCCACTTGTAGTTTTAAATATTTACTATAACAGTTATATTTTAATGGGGAATTTTTATTGTTTTTATCCGAATTGTGTAGGTATCTAGGTTAGTATAAGTCACAAATTAAAATGTAATTTAATTAGATAATAAGTAAATACTGGAATAAATATCTAAGTATTTGTAAGACTGATGGCCACACTGTCGTATTGGATTAGTCTGTAATGGTAGTTGTTAGCATTAAATAAATAAATAAAAAAAAATAAATCTGTTACAAAAAAAAAAATACATTATATTGCCTACATATTCTATTTCAAGATGATTAATAAATAACTCGAGGCACACCGTAGCATAATTTTATTATGATTAAAGGTTATAGAGGTATGTAAGTATTGACTTATCCTCATGCTATTTAGGTGCACCAGGATTTTTTTCTTCGTCATAGTTGGGTTGACAAAGGTTACCACCAAGTTTTAAATCAGGTAGCCGCCTTGGAAAACCCGATTAGTCAGCAATGTAGACTATGACATATTTACTTGCCACCTGGATTTTAATGCAATCGTTGGCGTTTTTGACCCGAACAAAAACAAGGTTATTTGTGGAAATTCTCATTACCTCTATAATATTGGTTAACAAACAATGTAGGTATATATTGTTTACTTAATTTACATAATAATACTAGCGGACCCAACAGACGTTGTCCTGCATATCCACTTGAATGTATAAACAAAAATTCATTCAAATTAGTTCAGCTGTTTAGGATAAATGACATAAACATCGACTGCAATGCCATCTCGGCAGATTTCAGCCCGGCGGCTGATTTGTGAATCTAAACCATTCCCAGATCCCCTTGAAACTTGACACACACAGAAAAATTTAACAAAATCGGTCCAGTCGTTTGAGAGAAGTTCAGTGACATACACACTCACAGAAGAATTATATACTTATATAAAGATAGTTCCCCGTACTACTATTTGTATTTAGGTACCCACCTTAATCGCGCAAATATTGGGCTTAAGAGGGCCCATAAAAAATATGTGAGTATTTAGAATAACAATTAAAGTTACGTCATCATAATTTACTATAAAAAATATGAATATGTACTTTTTTTTAAGGGCGGAAAATCATCGAATGACTGCTCCCGCCTGGGTGAGGCGGAAGGGAGTGTCAGACTCTTACTGACTAAAAACCACCCCGTTCCTTCTCCTGTTAGGTTCGTTAGGTTCTCCGCGACTCCGAAATGAATATGTATTTTGAGCCTATCTGAATGACATAATACCTCTATTAAGTGAAGTGAATAAATAAAAATATGATATAACGAAACGGTTTTGCGTAGCTACGATCAACGATAGATAGGAGCAGATATTATGCACTGTACTAAAATTTAATTTGAGAATTCCATATACCTATGTAACCATAAAGTACCAGTGCCTACTTATTTTTTATGCTATTATTAGAATTAGATAGGTACATATTTACATAAAGGCATTTTATTCCCAGAAGGTTTAGATGGAGGTGCACATTTAATGTGCAACTTATTTACATAAAGGTTTTTTATTCTCAGAAGATTTAGACGGAGGTGCGCACTCATTGTTCATAATTCTAACTATACATTACAATAGCACATCCATTTTCCACTTGTTTTATTATGAGTACTTTGTATCAGTGAGCTTATTGCAATCGTCTTCTCGGTCTTCTATCTTTGATTTCAAATGCACATCGTTCTGACCGTTCAAACAAATACGCAAAATAGAATGCGTCTATCGTCATCATGAAACTAAATAGCACAAAAATGAATACAAATTACAACTATTCGATTCAAGTATTAACTTCTAATAAAGTACGCAATATTATTATAAGTTCTGTTTAATAGGTACTAATACACTGACTGTGTAAACTACAAATTCGTGTAAACAAATTGTTGAATTTAATTCATGAGGTTAAACTACGCTTTACTTATACGGTTTACGAGTAAGATCGGGTAATATCAAGCATATTATTATGAACGCAATAAAATAAATGATATGTATTTTTGGTTTGCTTTTGATCGCGGTTTCTTTCTTCATATTTATGAGCGACTTTGTTATAATATATTCATTTCTTTTTCATATTTATTTAAAATCATCAATAAATTACATTGTTAAACACTTCTGCCCACGACTTCGTACGCGCAATCCCGTTTTTCCTGTTCCCATAAGATAGATTTTCTGGATTTTTTTTGATTCTTCATGCGATATAAGGTTCTTCTTGAACTTGAACCTGAATCTAATCAACGAAGAGACTTTTACATTTAGGTTTATGTAGTGGGACTAGCACTCATAAGTTACAACTATACACGTATGACAGCCAAACTCAGCAACAACTCATTTAGTATCGTATTATCATTACTTTAAGTGTTTTTTTTTTGAAAAACTTAGAAATTGTAAGCACGTAGTAATCACACTAATATTAAAAATGTGAAAGTTTCCTTGTTTGGTTGTTTGTCCGTGATCACGCTGGAATTGCTGAACGGATTTTGATGAAATTTTGTAATGGGCTGACTTATATGATAGGACATTTTATCCAGATTTAATGCTCTCATGGGAAACACGAATACGCGAGCAAAGCCGTGGGTAAAATTTAGTTAAGAATAATTCAATATTCTTAACTTATTTAAACACTACTTTTGTTTAAATTTTAACTTTGTTTTTGTTCTCAACTAAAAACAAAAGCTAAATGAATTGAGTTCTAAATGTTTTAAAACTAGTAAAGTTTAGATTCGATTCGATTAATATATTCTAAATCGATTTGCAATCGTCGAGTACACCACCTGACATCGATTGTAATTCGATTATAAATCTGAATATTCAATGGACAATTTCAAAAGAATTTGTGGATAAGCTACTTCAAGATCGTCCTAATAAATTCATATTTTCATCAAAGATTGAAAATTGGAAGAACTTTCAATCAAACGCTTAAATGAGTTTTGAATAGTCAAATCAAACTTTACAAATCAATAGGCAACAAAATGTCTTTAAAGTTCAAATTAAGGTAGGCATTTTCACACCACTATTTCACAACCTACCTTAGTATAAGCTATATACCATATAAGACCATGAAAAAAGGAGCATAAAGAAACAAAGTGTGGGAGAGCCATGCTTCAGCGCGAATGGGCCGGCTCGACCGGATTGATACCACGGCCTTACAGAAAACCGACATGAAACACCGCTTGCGTTGCATTTCGTCGTGTGAGTGAGGTTACCGGAGGCCCAATTACTAGTCCCCGTCTCCCGAATCCCCGAATCCTCCACAATCCTCAAATTCCCAATTCCCAAAAGGCCGATATCGCACTTGTAACGCTCTGGTGTTTCGAATGTCCATGGGCGACGCCGATTGCTTACCATCAGGTGATCCGTCTGGTCGTTTACCGGCTTATGCTATAAAAAAAAAGTTATACATGCTTATTTCAAGCACGAAACCTCTTGTCACTTAGTAGTATGTTTGTAGGAATGTTGCTGTAAAATGTTAATTTAATGCTTATTTCAGGCATGCTTACGAATCGACAAGCGTTCGATTTTTGAACATTTATGAGTATGCTCAATAGGACTCCTTTTAATATGCTACTTAAGAACTACCGACCAATAACATTTTTTCCACAACGAATTGAAACCAGCTCCCATAATAACAAATGATAGTCATGAAAAAAGTGACATACACACATACACACACACACACACACACACACACACACACACACACAGATTTTTCCCATACATGTTTCTTATCATCCTTTTCCAAAGTTTTATAGCACTTTATAGAAAATTAGAACACTAACTATTAATTACTCATAAGAAATATATCAAGCAAATATTGTTTCAATCTTAAAGTCTTCTAACATCTCCAAATTCGGACGAACATCTTCCAGCCGGAGAACCTAACGGGTTACCGGGGCTCCGGTTCGACGTGTATGAGAAGGAACGGGGTGGTTTTTAGTCAGTAAGAGTCTGACACTCCCTCCCGCCTCACCCAGGCGGGAGGAGTCATTCGATGATTTTCCCCCCTTAAAAAAAAAGTCGTTTATCTAACAAAACAGTATTAAAATGTGACATGAAATTGACTATCCAGAATCCAGAATGCATACCATTACTAAGATCTGGACTTAGCTGGCTAAATAAAACTGGCTGCGAGCCAGAATAGCCTAACGAGGATTTATGATATCGATATTGACACGAACATTAGTTATTTTGAAAGCGTAACGTATAGTTACAGATTTTCCATTCAAAAGACGAAAGAACTTATTTCAGTTCGTTGCTATTAGGATTTTTTTTATTGTACTATAAATATGGCGGTATTTATGAAAGTACTCAGTGGTACATAGGTATGCTATTGAACAGATATGTGTCCAGGAATTTATGGGTTTTTTTTTTAAGGGAGGAAAATCATCGAATGACTGCTCCCGCCTGGGTGAGGCGGAAGGGAGTGTCAGACTCTTACTGACTAAAAACCACCCCGTTCCTTCTCCTGCACGTCGAGCCGGAGCCCCGGTTACCCGTTAGGTTCTCCGCGACTCCGAATCGGCATCGGTCCTATTGGGCCCCATCTGTGGTGGTCTGATGGCTCTTTGAGGCGCGCGCGGAACGCGACGCGCCGTACGCTCGGGTCTGTTTCTGGTCGGACGGGGAGCCACCCATGCTCGCCGTCCGCAGACCCGCGCTTACGGTGGCCGGAGATCGTCTCGCGATCCCCGACGCCCGGTGTGTCCTTCGCGATGGCTGGGTTGCGAGGAGGCAGCGCTTCGCTGCCTCACGCGTCCCGCCTCCCTAGCATGACTGCTTCGCAAAAGGAGGAGACGGCATCCCGATCCCCCTCGCTCCGCATCATGGCCCGCACTAGGCCCGGACGCGAGAGGTCGCCATCGCCGATCACTTCCCTGAGGGCACGGCGGTGCTCAGCCCACGCAGGGCATTCTCCCACTGTGTGTTCCACCGTGTCCTCAGGGCGGTCCTCGCAGTGATGACACCCGGGCGTTTCCTCCCGCCCCATCAGACACAGGTACCTCCCGAAACTTCCATGTCCGGTGAGGACCTGCGTCAGGCGGTAGGTGAGGACGCCGTAGCGTCTCTCAAGCCACTCCTCAAAGAGGGGACTTACCGCTGCAATGGCAGCGAGCCCAGCCCCCGGTTGCGACAGTCGTTGCTGCCATTCCGCCATGAGATCGCGCCGGAGCTCATCCCGCCACGCACTTATCTGGCGCGGCAGCGGAGTTTTGCCCCGGCGACGTGCCTCCGCGCGCATGTTATACACGCGCGCGAGCACCTTCGCCTCCAGATCCCACGGCGGTAATCCGGCAAGGAGGTTCGCCGACTCCCCGGAGATCGTGCGGTATCCGCGGATCATTCGGATCGCCATGACCCTCTGTGACATGAGCAGCGTCCGAGCAGGACGCCGCAACAAGTTTGGCGCCCAAACAGGGGCGCCGTAGAGGGCCATGGACCGCACGACGACGAAGGAATTTATGGATAGGGCTCCGTCGGTCAATTGTCGATCGCATCAAGTCTAGTCAAATTAGAGCTTCGATTTTTCTTAATTGAATTTAAAAGATAACTGAGGTAACGTGCACATAGATAGCTTTTTTTATAGCATAAGCCGGTAAACGAGCAGATGGATCACCTGATGGTAAGCAATCGGCGCCGCCCATGGACACCCGAAACACCAAAGGCGTTACACGTTTGTTATCGGTTTTTTGGGAATTGAGGATTTGAGGATTGTGGAGGATTCGGGAATTCGGGAGACTAGGGAGGGGGGTAACTGGGCCTCCGGTGACCTCATTCACGCGACGAAACAAAACGCAAGCGTTGTTTCAAGTCGGTTTTCTGTGAGGCCGTGGTATCACTCCGGTCGAGCCGGCACATTTGTGAAAACTACCACTACGTGCTAACTACCACTTCTCTATTGGTCTCCTAAGGAAATAACGAATTTAAAACTGTTATAAGAAAGTTATAAAAGTAGAATCCTATAAACATTTATGCCTAAAGATTTTGAACTAGACCTTGAGCAGTAACCACTAAAATAAAAATCAATAAAAGTTGACACTGAAAATATTACTCCGATTTGCATCAATTTACTTGTAAATGAAATTACAACGTTCAACAGAATATGAAAAAAATAAGCGCCTGAAAACGGCATTGGAATAGATTGGCCTTGACTTTTACCTCTCCTGGAATTTCATTTCCCCGCGGAGAAACTCGATGAAGACATTAAAATTCATTGATGACCGTGATCAAAAATGAATTAGACTGTAACTCATAACAAATCTGATATTGTTTTGTTATATTTATGTATATATTTATTTTATTTTAATCATTGTTGAATTAGTGGTTGCTAGTGCAGCTGCTGAACGAGGGTTCTTGGGTTTGATATCTGATATGGTTTTAGAATTATTGTAATTTTATGTGGCTTTCGATAATTTCCAAATTTTTGTAATGAGTTTGGATTTGTAGTCAATGCAATATAGGGACGAGCCCAATGTTTAACGAACCCTACACATATTTTGGCTGAAATCTTTGAAAAATTGAATACTATTTTACCCAACCTTACATGACATCACAGAAGTATCATTTTGTTCAGTCGCACTTGCCACCCAAACAAGAAAAAAATCAAAATCAGCATTAATCTCCGTTTCAACTCATTAATCTTGTTTAGCCAACCAAAACTAATATCTAGGTAATCTATTTTCATATTTACTATGGACGGAACTTATAACTGGATGGTTTAAAATTTACATAGTAACCGAGTCAAAACTCCTTCAAACTTGGAAGCAGTTTCGTGTTTAAATTTTCAAGTTTTCAATACAAGGTACCTTCTTCATCATAGTGAAAATTTATCGCTTTTAGTTAAACGGGTTATCTTATTTGATAATAGTGGAATCGTTTTTGTGAACGGCAAAGTAGAATACTAGAGGTATATATTTGTCAACACCCGTAGTCTTCTAGTGGGAATCGTGAGGGCCTAGTTCCAAAATCTCCAGTCCTCAGAATGGGGACCCTCAAAAGGTCATTAACGTACTCGTAACATCTTGTATTAGGAACGGGGTGGTTTTTAATCAGTAAAAGTCTGACACTCCCTCTCGCCTCACCCAGGCGGGAGAAGTCATTGGTTGATTTGCTCCCTCAAAAAAAAAGCGTTTGGTATTGCGCTTATCATTAGGTGATCGGTCATTTGCCAGCCACACTACCCCATAAATAAATCACACAAAGAGCTGTTCCGTGCGGAATCGAACCCGCGACATGTTGCGTGGCAGCCCAGCCACCGCGCCAACCGTGCAGTCGAAGCAGTCGTGGGTAGTAGCTGTCACTGATAAACTTGAACCTTTTATTTAGCTGATATCTCTAACTCATAATATGTGGAGGAGACTTCTAGTAGTGGACTGTCCCCAGGTTTTTTTTTAACGTTGCCCCACATTAGGATTTTATCCTGTGTCGTGGGTGCGTTTACAAACATACAAGTTCACATACACAATGACACCCAGACCCGGAACAATAATTTGTGGATCACACAAAGTGTTGTTCCGTGCGGGAATCGAACCCGCGACACGTTGCACGGCAGACGGTTGCCCAGCCACCGCACCAACCGTGCTTTCAATATTGAAACAGATTCATCATATCAGCCACAGGACGTCCGCTGCGAGGCCTATGTTCATATGACCTCTAATGAATGAAACAGATTATCGCTATATTAAACATGTTTGAATAAAGAATTTTTCCTAGGCATTAAATTTTTCTCACGGGTTTTTCTAGAAGCAATGAAAAGTCAATTAGTAACTTTTTACTCTCGATTAATTCGGTCAATTTTGAGTTCGTAATCTGATTTTAAAGTGATGTTTTAAACGGCTTTCTTTTATTAAATCATCTAGCATTTACATTCTTTGTGGTGCGTTGCTAGAAAAGTTTTTTTAATGATAGGCAATTTGACCTTGTGACAGTCAGTTGGATATCAGGATAATTGTTTAGTTTGCCAGTTATTTCAAAGATTTTTTGCTCTATCCTATTTTTTCTATAATTCTTATGTTTCAGCACTAGATAGTAAGTTATTCATTATTTAGTGCTTATCTATATATAAAGGTAGATTAGTTCACCGTTATTCCTTATAAGTATTTTATCTTAAAAAAAATTACATACTAAAAAAAACTCAAAGATGTTTTAACATTATCATAACAAATTGTTTATTACATCATAAATATCAATCAGTGGCGTGCACAGGTTTTCGAGACAGGGTAGGCAACTAAATATCGTATGATTAACCCCCCCCCCCCCCGCCGGTCATACAATCATGCTCACACAAGACAGGTACATGTACATAATACATTTCGAAAAGTGCGTTCAAGGATATTGTGGTGTATACTTTCGCCAAATTACATACACTGACATCTTGCGTATTTTTTGTGAAGTACTTCATCAGCTATTGAATAAGCCAACAAAACTTACAAATAATGAAGGATCTATTATTTATTTTAATAATGAAGCATAAATTTGATGAACCAAATTTCATTATGGAATTGTTAAGTTTAATCAATCTGTTCAAAATCATAATATATTACGAATTTAAGAGCGTAGGTACCTACATTATGTCAACAAACAAAACAATAACAAGCGCGGCCGGCTGTGGCCGAGCCGGGCGAGTCTATGCGGTACATTTGTTATTACTACATTACATAATTATTAATAATAAATTAATATGTGAATCAGTACAACCCGAAGTCTAAGTTGATATTTTTAAGAATTATCAAACAAAAACCAGAAAATCAAATAAAAGATCCATTATAGTACATATTTACATTACCTACCTTTTACTTGGGTCAATTCTCGTAACTCGATCTCGACACCATAGGCAGAGGCCTATGGTCATTACCTGAATCTAGTCCGATAAAGGACATTTTCTTGCGAAATCTTACTGTTTTTACTTTCAACAAACACATAAAATTACCTATTATTCACACAAACTTCACAATCGAATAATATGGGTACTTGTACTAGAAACTGAAAAACAAATACACTATTTGAAAAACCTACACATATATTTAACTACTACTACACATTTATGCAACTTTATGTTTAAAACTATTTCCTAATAGTTTAAACAAAAACATAAACAAAGCGATCGCACATCACATGAAAACAATATGGCCGAAAATATCGGAAATGAATTGAAGTCATTACCAATAGTCAATTGAGTGTTTATTATAAAAAAAATGTAGCTTAAAAATTAAGGTAATGCAGCGTTTAATTTCAAAAAAACAAAGGTTAATTTAGTAAGTCAAATGAAATTGCATCATCGTCTTAAACCAATATTTCATACTAAAAAACATTCATTCATATAATTTGAAACGTTATGAATGGCGCCATCTTGACGTTTCAATAACTTCCTTTTAACTTTTATAATAATAAAGTCAACTCTACGTTTAAAATTTCTATAAACCGACAACGCGTAAAAATGTTAAGCTTTAATTAAAACACTTGAAACATATTTGTTAAATACGCATTTATAGAAATACATTCGCATTATATCGAACGAGTTCAGAAGTTTCATCAAAAAATTCAATAGATGGCGCTGGTGTACTCCATTCATCAGTACTTTACGATATACAGATTTTATCAATTTCAAACCTTTTAAGATTTAATTGTTTTTAAAAATACAATAACTCGTTGCTGTTTTATTGTTTTAGAATTCTTAATAAAATACGATAGTTTTCCAAGTGATGAACGAACGGTCCTCTAATTTTTTAGTTGCTAACATTTTGTCAAGCAACAGGAATCGTGTAATATAATTATGAATGGTTATTCTGTACCGTGACTATGGTCGTGAACTTCACGCATGCGCGGTGCATACTATTGGTACATTACTTTTGTGACGTCACGACTAGCGACCAAGATTTAAGGAATAGCAGCGCATGCGTGGTGCGTGCGGGGCGCATTCATTGCTTTACAAAGGCGCGTATTTATGTTAGCCGTTTTTTTACAAACTTTTATTATATTATTGGATTTTAATAAACGCGTTTGTACATTTTATGTATGTTATAATATTCACAATATTTATAGGTAGGCAAAGCTTTTTCGTCTATATGGACTGCACGCCACTGATATCAATATCATAAACAATTTAAACTCATTATATTATTATTTTTTTCAATTTATTCAATGTTTCTATTTTCTAAGTAGCGTACTAATATTGTTAATTTCTATGAATCTCTTGATTTAAGTACTATTACTTAAATCAACTTAAATTTAATTAAACTTAAATAACAACTATTTGTTATTTAAGTTTTTTATAGAAATAAAGAATATAAGAAAAAAAAAATCTCTTGATAACATCATTCTAGAAAGTTTAATCTAAGCTTTTGTTGTGATCTTATTTTTTCCTAAACAAAGTATTTGTTGCAGTATTCTTCATCTGCTTCTTACCGTACCACGCGCTGGAGATGTGGTTCCATCTCTCACCGACAGCGCAGACAGATTACAACGATTGGATACACGCTTTGAGGATAATGGGCTTTTGTCTTAGGTAAGTAACTAAAAATTAAATAATTTCAACATCTTATTTTCTCTTTGTTTCCTCATCTTTATTTTACTATTTGTTTTGTGTTAGTTTTTGAAATTGGATTGAATATCACCAATTAAAATAGCAATGAATGGAGTTTCTTGCTTGTTCTTCTCCATTCGAATCTACATTTTGGAACGAGTACCTAGCTTCACTGACAGACTATTATTTATTTTATATTTGTTTACGATTTCAAAGTACCAAATTATGGTTTGCTTGAAATGAAAACACCATCTAATGTCTCATCTATATCTTGAATTGTGGAAGAGCTTATGAATATGTTACACATAACGTGTGCTCTAATCCTATATCCATGTCAATCCTCTAGTGCACATTGTTTGAAACACAGGACTTCTATGTTATGAATAATATAGGTATGGTCTAGATGACCACGCTGATACAATTTTATTATGACTACCCAGCGAACCACAGAGGGGTCAACCACAGTTACGCATACAGTATGATACATTCAGTCGACACGAAATAATTCGTTTTGTTTATTAAAAAAAACATAACATCACGCCTTTTTATCCCCGAAGGGGTAGGCAGAGGTGCACATTACGGCACTTAATACCACTGTACAATGTAACACCCACTTTTCACTATTTATGTTACAAGTCCCATGTAATAGGGGGTGAGCCTATTGCCATATACCTACCGGGCACATTTCCAGACTCAGTGCTACTACTGAGATTTTTAAAAACCCAGTAATACTTTGCCCGACCCGGGAATCGATCCCGAGACCCCTTGCCCGGCAGTCGCACTTGCGACCACTCGGCCAACGAGGCAGCTGGACGAAAACTTAAATGAGCCATGTTTTTTTTTAATAAAAACATGGCACATTTAAGTTTTCATCTCTATTGTAGATCCAGGAAAACGATTTATAGGCCACCAATATTATTTCAGTCATCAAAAAACAATAATTTTTAACTCCTGGTTCGAACATTTTGATCCATTTCCCAAATCAGTGTTCAAATTTTTACATTGTCTTTTCCACTTGGGAATAAAGTTGATAGAACGAATTTAATCACTCCAATTATTTTGGGGGAGAAAGTTGGAAATTGACAGCGATTTTAAGGAGTTCAGAAAATATTTCGTAAGTAAAATTAAGTCCAATTAGAAGTTCTGTCTTCATAAAATTAATTACTTATCTAATTCTCGATAGAAATTGACTTTCATTGACAGAAGTGACGACAAAATAATAACAATTAGTTGAGAATTTAAAGCAATTATAATTATTTTGGATCCAATTTTTTCTTTTTAATTAGTTAGTACTGGTAAATAAATAATGCTGGAAGTTTAGAGACACAAAGATACACGAAATTACTTTAAAATTATCAATTTACAGTCTACTAAATATCGTTTAGGTGTAGTTTTAACAAAAGCTACGAAACATTATGTCCAGCTCAACTTTCCTTCACATGACGTTGAGTTCCTTTTAAAATCCCATATTTACCTCAACCCATTCATTCAGAAGACTAGGACAAGTCAATAGGAGACAGCAAACTTGAATATTTACAATCCTCGTTCACTTGAAGAGACAAAGCGTCCGAGACTCTCGACTGCTCTTGGCAAAGATTAGGTGGGCGGTCACACTTGATATATGAATGACCGGTGTTATTTATGGGGTAGTTCAAACAGTTTGAATAATATCACTTTCCTAGCAAGGTCATAAAAGGCCAATAGCCATGTTGAGTTGGCAGTTTTCTGGATATTAAATTCTGTTAGTACAGTAGCCAGCAGGTCAATTTACTCCTTTGTTAGATTTTCAACTTTATTGTTTTCAATATAAAGTCGAAGAATCTTGATAGATTGTAGTGGGTTGAGCTGCTGCCGACTCTGCAATACGCTACGTTTTCCAATAAAGTGTAGCTTTTATAAAATGGTATAGTTTTTTTTTAGCCTGGTATAGTGTTTGGGTGATTGATTGGGAAGCTATTTTGTGAGTGGATAGTTTATAGTGCAAGCGTTTTTTTTTTCAAACACATACATCAGGTTTTAGCTCGCCATTAACAAAGTTTAACAGAAGTGTTTATGAAAACTAAATAAATATAATCAATGTGCTTAACAAGGGCACGGACCAAGAGTCCGTGGAGAATTAATAATGTAACATTATAAAAAAAATACACATAATCATGTACCTAATAGAATAGTTTTTTTATTCCATGCACATAGTATGGTATTTCGCTTAGAAAGAAATATTTTTGAATACAGGACTGATATAGGATATAAACTGGTTTAAAACACATCATAACCGTTTATCCTACTAATCCTACAAATATTATAAATGTAAAAGTTTGTGAGACTGTGTGTGTGTGTGTGTTTGTTTGTTACTTTTTCACCTCAAAACGGCTGAAGGGATCAAAATGAAAATTGGAACAGGGCTAGATTATGGTCTGTAATAAAACATAGGATTCCCAAGGGAAACGCGAGCGAATCCGCTCGCAGAAGCTAGGCATTGATACCTTTTTTGTCGCGGAGAACCTAATAGGTAACCGGGGCTCCGGCTCGACTTGCAGGAGAAGGAACGGGGTGGTTTTTAGTCAGTAAGAGTCTGACACTCCCTCCCGCCTCACCCAGGCGGGAGCAGTCATTCGATGATTTTCCCCCCTTAAAAAAAATGCATTAATTTCACCAATAACTCCAGAAAATCTAACCACCCATCTTTTCCAGCTTCCTCAACTCCTGCGTGAATCCAGTGGCACTGTACTGCGTCAGTGGAGTCTTCAGGTCTCACTTCAACCGCTACCTCTGCTGCCGACGGGGGACCCTTCATCCGACCTGCAGCTCCCGCTTGTCCAGGACTGCTGTCTGCGAAACCTCATTCAGGAGCACACATCGGCACCGCTGCAACAGGTTGGGTTAACAGCGGTTTTAGTTATTTAGGAAAAAATGTGATGGATGTGAAAAATTTTAAAAATTTAGTTAGGTATATACAGTGACTCTTGTTGTCAGTTACTGGTGGACTTTATCAGTGGGTTAGTCTAGTGGTAATTTTTTTAGATGAATTTCTTAAAATTTATCTACAATTTCATGGTTAGGATCCATTTAGTCAATTAATTCGTAATTTTTTCTACCTATATAAAAGATTTTTTAACTGTTGCCCCACACTAGGATTGTCTGTTATGTCGTGGGTGCATTTACAAACATACAAGTTCACATACATATATGGCACCCAGAACCGATACAGCAATTTGTGAATTGAATCGCGTTGCGCAGCCACCGCGCTAACAGTGCAATCTTTGCATAAATTTGTGAAAAGAAGTAGTACCTACTTTGCATGAATGCTTAAAATTGTGCTCTGTTAGTACCCTTACTTATCACCACTAAACCAAAGAGTTGTCACAAATCTATATGAGTGACGAACGTGATTTGAGTCTTAAACTTCGGTTCTTTAGGTTTATTATATAACGAACAAAGACTTCTGGATTAGAAAGAAAACCACTCACATTTGCCTTTGTTAAGCTGTGTTTCGTTGCTCTGAAAATCTGAAGGATTTTGCTTTCAAATTCTTTGTTAACCTTCCATTCCATTCATCATTTTATTTTGAATCTAATCTAACAAAGGCGTGCTCCATCCTTGGCCACGTTATGGCCTTAGCATCAGGCGAGATGTTGGCACAGCGTCAACCTATCAAGTATATAAAAAAGTAAGAAAAGAGTCACTGCAATATTTTTTTAGAAAAAGCTTTCCTATAATATTGATTTTGATTTACTTCCAAAAGTCGTGTAAATATCAGCAGTACATTGTTTTGTCCTAAAAGTTAAATAGTACCAAAACAAAGGCATTTTGCCTAATAGTTAGAGAGATGACGACCAAAATTTTTGTCTCATAGCAATACGGCCAAAACCGCCTCAAATCGATAGATACGATTATCCTGAACTCGAAAATACCAATATCAGACATTTTCCGCGTAGCGTTTGATCTGACCACAAAAACACCAGACAAAAAAAATGTCTCATAGCAATACGTCTGAAAACCTTTTTTATTCGTAAATTTTGGTTATTTGATGAGAACAAAACAATTTTCAGACGGAAATGTGAACGCATTAAATATTGAGACCGTTTTGAAAATGTTAACAAATTTTACCGATCGGTATCATGGCAATATGTCTGAAAATTTTTGGACATGATAAAATAAGTTGTCCACATGTGAAAAAAATGTATATCAGACAAAATAAGTGTAGCACCTTCTCTATCAGATAACTTTTCGATACTCAGATATTTTTGACACAGCAGAAATAGCCTCCCACGCAGTTGCTACACTTTCGACCGTTACTACACACCTAGCCGGGTTCAGAATCATACAATCTGACGATTTTATAAGGTTTTTGCCGTATTGCTATGAGACATAGTTTTGGTCGTCATCTCTCGTACTATAACCAAAAATATGAAACTAAGACTGAATCCTAGGCAGCTAAGCTTATAATCCCTCGATTAACGAAACTCACTCAACTGAATTGTTTACGCAACTTTGAACCTTAACACGGACACCACAGAACGCAATAAAACAACCTAGTACTGATCGGAATTCGTTTGATAGTCAGAATAACTTAATACTAGTGGATTACTATCGCAGGAAACTGCTCGATTCACGATTCATGGATCTGAATGAATGAAAAGAGCGAATTTGCTGTAATTCGTTCTTCGAATGAAATTCTATATGAAGCGTATAAAGAAACTTGATAAGTATTTCGATTGTGACATAAGTGTTTGAGTCTAGATATTAGGTGTCTAATTAAGTCTGTGCCTATTGTTTTGTAGTATTTTTTTTAATATTTTTAGTTTAGAAACGTGGTACGTATGGGATATTCTTTGCCACAATAGAATTACCTTATATTGACTGTTACTACTATTTTAAAATACTATTTTTTCTATGGAATAGAAGGCAAACGAGTAGACGGATTACCTGATGGTAAGCGATCAGCGCCGCCCATGGACACCCGCAACGTCAGTCAGTTATTTGCAACACCAGTCAGTTATATAGTTAATAAGCATGCCCCATGCTGTATGTCTGTGTCTTACAGACCTGTGGTGTACTATTTTAGAAATGTCTCTTAAAACACATAAACCCTTCTTAGTAAGCAATGACTATTATAGTCGTTCATCTATTTATATATCTATATATCTTATCTACACATATAATAAAATCGTAGGAAAGTTAAAACTGTACATTGAATATTATTTTAAAAGAATGCTTGGGGTGTGATCTACAAGCAATACCGAAGCTAAAAATATGTTTTTTTGAATTTTTGTCTGTTGGTCTGTATGTATATCCGGGCTATACTCAAAAAGTACTATATGGATTTACTTCAAATTTTGCATGAATATTACTAGTAGGTCGGGTTAACATATAGGCTACATATTATCACGCTATCACCTACGGGAGAGGAGCTGTGAATGAATATTTCACGCGGACGAAGTCGTGGGCACAGCTAGTGTGCAATATTCGTTTGGGATTCACGCAAACACGTCAGTCATATGTCAATTCCAAAAACACACATTTTGATTGATATCTACTACGATCGAAGGATGGACCTTTGATCACATACACTACGTTACCTCTCTGAAATGGATTTGCGTATGTGAGTGATCGATGACATGACATTGATAGCACTGACAACACAACACGCAACCCTTTATAGAACCAGCTTCAGTTTATAATCTGAATTTAGACTTGTAGATTTAGTTTGCAAACTATCCATTAGTAGCTTCTGCCCGCGACTTCATCCACATTCATTATCATCATCATCAACAGCCTATAAGAGTCCTCAGCTGACCAAAGGCCTATTCTCACACGGAAAAGGTTTGAGCATTAATCACCACGCTTGCTCAATGTGGGTTGGCGATTGCAAACTTATAATTGGAAATTATAAGCCCAGGTTTCCTCACGATGTTTTCCTTTACCGTGTGTCAGTGGCGTCTAAATAATTTTACATAATACATATGACTCGGAAAACGTTAAAAACGAAAACGAGAAGAAGGCGTCTTAAACCTCCGGAGCACGACGACGTTTCATCCGGGATCCCGTAGTATAAAAATGTTGCCTATGTGTTATTCCAGACTATAATTCACCCCTATTTTAACCTCATGGAAAGGGACATTATACGAGGGAAAAACACCGTGGGATTGTTTATTTTTTTTGAAATCATGAAATTGATTTATTGCACAATACGATCTAACTTAGG